>JASVER010000063.1:1014769-1321371 GCA_030449065.1 Oceanodroma leucorhoa
TACTAGCTACTATGAAGAAAATTAACTCTATCCCAGCCAAAACCAGCACAACTCATCACCACAAACTTGCCTGGTGACCTGAGCTATTGGTTGAACTCACCTAACACACTTGACCTGTCCTGGCAGCCTTGTTATCTCCCTCAGGAGCAGCCGGCTCCCACTGTGCCCTGACACATTAATCAGCTTTCAGTTTAAAATCTTTTGAAAAATTATGTTCTCATTACCATTAAATTTTGCAAATAMCGTTTTCTGTGTTTTGATAACATCACTGAAACAAAGTGGGGTGACTTGCCTAGGCTTCAGTCAAGTGAGAAAAGGATTTCATAATGGAAAGAGGTCAGTTTTATTGTACATATGGCCAAGAATGTATTTTCTTAACGAAATTGCAGATAACTACTTTGAATTTCAGAGTAACATCCTAACAAGATAGACCAATTTTCACATTCACTCCTATATGCTGTTTTTCATGGACCAGTGACAGATGCTTCAGAACAAGGACTATGAAATAACATCCCAATTATATACTATATTTAACTGTCCTTCGAGAAAATCTTCTAACCTGCAATATTATGGATCAAAAAATCTCAGAGTTCAATATCTCAAGCTTTCTAAACATGGTAGTCATTCTGGGTGGAGTCTTAGAAGGTATGAACTGAAGCAGAGCTTGGTTTACTGTTTTTAATAATGTGGCAGCTTAGGGAACCTATGCAACTCAGAAATAGTTGAGGACCAGAAAGATAAACTTTTAACAATGATTTAACTCTCTTGTAATGATCAGAAGTGTTGCTATGGATCAGATTGTGCCTTCACATTTTAGGTTGAACTCTCTATTGATCTCAACAGGGAGCTCTACTCAAAAAGGTTTGTGAAATATCCTGGCCAACAGCAAATTAAGATGTTTTACCACTTAATTTTATACTGGCATCTTAAGATAAGTCATATTACCTTTCTTAAAAAAAATTGTAAAGCAGTATGTGTTCTGCCCTTATTTGTCTCTGCTTTTTTTTTTTTTTTTTTTTTTTTTTTTTTTTTTTTTTTTTTTTTTTTTTCTTCAAGTCTGAGGACAACAAAGCTTCACTGTGATCCACTGTGACCATCTGGTGTTTTTAGCAACACAAAAGACAGGTGAAAACACTTTTATCTGAAGCAAAGATGGAGTTTAAATTATTGACACCTGTCCTTTATCAGTGACATGAGAAACAGCAAATAATGTGACAAAATTCCAAAGAGTAAATCATCAAAACAGTAGCATTCTGTGATTAAAATCCTTATAAATTGCACTGTAATGTTTTTGAAATTAATAAATTGCATGGATGCAATTAAATATTTAAAAACTGTGACAACTCTGCAAATATCACTGTCCCTATAGGTTCTTCAAGTGTATGGTTCACTCTATAGTAGTGGAAGGCAGATCTTGTCATTTCAAATCATATATGTTCTATTTTGTCTACAGCATAATGCATAAAAATAACATATGAACTAGCCTTTTTTTTAAAAAAMCACACAACAGGATATTAGTATGAGAGTTGTATAATTAATCAGGGCTTTTTATTCCACTGAAGAGTGGCAAAGGAGAAAGAGGATTAAATATCTGTTTGGAAAAAACTGAACATATTTTTTCCTCCAGAATAYCTGGTTAATGAACAGAATTTATTTGAAATCAAAGGATAATTTTAATTCTCTCAAATATACCATTTTCCTTAGTCATTCTTAATAAAAAGATATCCAAATAGGACACCTACAATACTTTTACAGACCAGTATTTTTAAAATCCATTTGGATGTAGAATCCTTATGTTCAAACACTTCCCAAATCAGGAGAGAGATGCAAACTTCAAGCACTCAATGASTTCCTTGATCAGAGTGGTCCCTAAAGAAAATGTAACTAGTTCATCTCAGGACAAATACAGACAAATCTTTCCCAAATTCTCCTGGATCATGCAGCCGAAGGTAAACTAGTGGATTAGAGTATACTACTCTAAGAGGTACTGTGATTGATTACAGTACATAACTGATGATTTCTTTATCTAATACCCAAGTGATTAAGATTCAGTTCCTCATCCTCTTCCTATTTTATTTCTTCATTTTCTTGAGACATTTAGTACATGTGTGTTGATGTTTTTATTTCATTTTTTAACATTTTTCTTTAAAGAAATTATCAAGTGGATTTTGCAAATACCAAGGGAMAATATGTTATCAAAGAAGGATTGGATGTAGGAAGAGGTTCATAATTTATTCAAATGTTTCTTTCATTTAGACTTGACGAAAAAAGCGTTGAGATCTGAACCGCATTTGACTTCCATAAAACAAAACCTGGCCATGTTTTCTAAGTGCACTGACAATGCTAATCATCCATTTCCGTGCTAGACTGCAATTTGAATGGTCTAACAGTCAAAACATTTTAAGAGATTGAAGATTTACGTCAACCATAATTATTGAAAAAAGATCTCCTGAAAACCAAATTTACAAAAGTGGTCTTGTATTGTGATAAGTAAGGCCTAGGTACTTATTTCCCTTGAATTCTCAAGGAAGTGGTTCTTTTTTATTTACCTTTAGAGGAATAAAGTTCCTTTAGAGGAATTATTTCCTTTAGAGGAATAAAGTTCCATAAAACAAACACTTTTCAAGTTATATGTTTTTGCTGTGGGATAAAAGAATATGTCTTATGTTGAAGAACAATCTTTTGTTTAATCTGCCTCCCCCCACTCCCACACTTTTCTTATTTATAAATCTGCCTATCACTTCTTCTAGGAAATTGCTACAATTTATCTTTTACTCTTCCTTTGGTTTGTAGAGGGTTTTTTTTGTTTTCCTCTCAATTACTGCTTGCCGCAAAAAACATAATGCTCTCTTTTTCTSTTCTTCCCAAATCTCTTATCTAGATACCAGAGTCAAAGGTAGGTCATGTGACACCACTTCTATGCATTGCTTCCAGCCTCAGCCACCCTGCATTACCCATTCAGATGTAATCACCTCCTACTAACTCATGTTCTTACTGCAGTACTGATAACTGCACACAGCTTTTCAGAACAGGGACAGATGTCTTGTTTCTGCTGCCTCATCTCTTTAGAATCCTTTCCTGCTGCCTCTCTGGTCATTTGTTTCCTTTGACTTGAAACCTATTTTTTCATACAGTAAAAGCAATTAATGTGTATCGAACATTCTGAAAAAGATGCTTCATTTTTAAGTATTATTTGACATGCAATTGCATGAGCAAAATTTTCATGTAGCTGCTCACTATGTGTTGTTTGCACAGTTAGCATGACTTATGCACACAAATTGGGTAACTGTGTAAATTCAGTATCTTAAATGTATTACTGCCATAGTATTTTTTGTCTTCTACAGCATATACTGAAAGTTTTACTGGTATTGACAAGCTGTAAAATATACAAAAAAAATACATCCAGAAGTTTGCAACTCTGCCCACCTACTGCTGCCAGCATTTTTAATTTGCCTTTCCCCCCCCCACAAATCAAGGTATTTGTTATCCTTCCTAAAGTAACAGATAAAGGAATTAGGCTACTATGTAAAAATATAATTTTTTTTTTTAACTGTAATTGATGAACTCCTAGTTGTTAAGAAAAATCTTAGAAGTATTAAGTGATATACCTAAAGTTTCAGAAACCAGAAGGAAAATAGAAAGTTGTTTTTAAAAGATTAAATTTTGAAAATCCAATRTTTTACTTCTTAACACGAGGTTTATAATACTGCACAATGTCAACTCTAAGCCACAGGAATTAAGTCAAAACCAAAAAATTCCYCTCTCCAAAATGGTCATTGATAAGGCTTCTTTCAGCTTATAAGAATGAGTGGATTTTCAGGCTATGTAGAATGTTGCTAGACCCCACTAATATGGAAAATGCTACTCAGATCTTCCTAAAATTGTGTGTTTCGAGTGCCRCTCCTGAACGTAGCTGTGACTGTATTGCAGGGGAAGAGGCAGTTCCTCAAGCAACAGTAGTTGGTGGGTTATGGTTTTCATTTTGTTTCTTTAGTTTTTAATTTTAAAGATTCCTTCAATCCATCCAAAACCCAAATGACAACCCTTGTGGCTGAACCATTAATTTATTGATTTTTTTACTCTGTTGCATTTTGCCTATAKCAACATGACTAACTTGTTTTAAATTATACCCTTTGGTATTTCAGATATTCTGTTAGAGCAAGTAGGTTTTAGTATTTTCCTGCACTATATTATTTGCCTTTCCTTTCAGAAATATGCAGAGCATAGCTGAGATAACAATTGCTGCATTTTCTCAGCAATGTTGATAATATATGACAGACAATATTTGGGCTTGGGGAATGAGAGCAAAGGGGGAGCACTGCAAAACATTCCTTGTGTTGAAGAAGTCTGTAGAGTTCAGCAGGGATAAGGAAATATTTCTCAAATTGTAAGTGAAAATAATTTGTCATTTAAGMGTGTGACAAAAGAGCAAGTCATTATGGGTTACTCTTGTTTATATTAATCATAGGAAACAACTTTTCACACTAACCTGTCAGCTATCAATAACTACTATACTAAATGTTATTTAGCCAGGTAATTTTGAGCTCTGAGCAATGTCTCCACCAACACAAACATGACTATCCAGTTCTTCAACAAATATCTGAAGTTTTCAGCAGCTGACAATTATTGATTTATCTCTTTCCTTAAAAAAAAAAAATCAATGCAAATATGCAGTTAAGACTCTCAGCACTCTGGAAATAGTGAGCAAATGCAATGACTTTCACTTTAACAGCCATTCCACTAGGGAAATCTTCACAAGTGTTGGATAAAAGTTTCCTGCTATATAATACTTGTTTACAGCAAAGCTCAATATATAGGAAATCCACCTTAGGTAGTATAACAAACATCCCTCTTTGCTCCATTTMGGAAAAAGGTTAGGATCTCCTGTTGGTGTGAAGTTCATGTCAGTTTTATTCATCACCATGAATGGTTTTAAGTTGATGATGTTTAATGAGATCTACATCATTCAGATAGCTTTCAAGCTGTGACTCAGTGAGACTTCACCAATTCAGCCTTTCTAAACATACCTTTACCTTCCTTTCTGTGACTACTTCATGACACATAAATTAATGTTTCATTGAGCTAATTGGATCCTTGCAGCTCTTAATTTTTTGCAGATATAGTATTTTGAAAATAAAYCATGAAGCTTCATCTTTGAATATGAAAGCAAACGTTCATTCATGTTCATTCTATTTATCTGCTCAAGGTATTGTGAAACTACATCTCTACCATGTGATGGAAGGTACAAGCTCTTTATTGTCTGGTACCCCAATCCAGATATTCTTGGTTGGTTAACTCAATTTTTGTTAATCAGTATAAACAGGCAAACCCATGCAAATGATTTACTGGGCCCAGAAATGGAATGCAGGTAAATTTAAGTACTTTGCTGCCAAACCTTCATACACAACCATCACATACAATGGCACAATTCACATGACTCTGTGTCTCTTCACCCCCCCCCAGCTTTGTAAGATATTTGTATCCAATATCTTTTAGGTTATGTCTTCAAGGTGTATTCTGCAGACCAAGTACATGCCACTGTACATGCCTCAAGCTGCCTGGACAGGAGTCAGCTCTGACCCAGAAGCTATGGAAGTCATGTTAGCACAGTACTCAGCTCAACCTATGTTCATATCTCAGAGTCTRTTAGGTTCAGCAACCAGCTACTTGCATGTGTCCAACTTCTGATACGTAGTTGGCTCGCATCTAACTGATTTCAGACAATAGCCAGATCAAGTCAATGACAGCAGAGCTCTGTCCTGTTTCTAAAGTAAAATCCTACCTTGGGATATGGAGGAATTTAGAAAGGAAGCTTTTAATTTTAAGATTATATTCCTTCTTTGATATGATACGCTCACCCGCAGAACAGTCTGCAACACTACTTGTTCATTCTCGATATGAGCAGACTATCTCTTCTCCTGCAGGACAAGCCATCTCTGTTCAGCTCTGGGTAATGTCCTAACACAACAAAACCATACAAATCTCCTAGCTATTTTTATAGTTTGTTGGTACTTCGTGAGCTGGGGAGAGATTCTGGATTTGCCTGAAACAAAGGAAACCTATGTAGTCAACTGTCAGAGAAAAAAAAMCAGGCTGACAGCTCTAACAGACAGATGGAAGTCTTTACAGGGAGTCATCTGAAATAAAGTTTACACTCATCATTTTCACTCTTTGTCTTCTAACATAGACAGAACCACCCAACTCACTGTGACACGTGGTACAGATAAAACACATACTTAACTGTACAGCATCTCCCTATATTTAGAGGTRGAAACAAACATAATAACCAGATTTTTAAAACAGGCAAATAATATGTTTGACTGGGCTCTAATATCTGTTAGTGCTCAATCCACTGGTTTCAGTATTTCACTAAACAGTTTTTAAATCAAGATTGCATTACCAACCATAACTCAGTGGCCTAGTGAAGATGTTAGGCTGGATGACCGTAATAATCACTCACGTATCTTAATCTTAAGCTTTGGAATTAAGCCTTTCTGAAAACTGMATTTTAATAGTAAACATTTTTCAAACTGTCCAGAACATTCACATTGAGCCCCCAATTTTCATAACTTTGTGATCTGTTTGGCATSTAATTCCTGTCCTCCAGACAAAACTACTAGGGATCCTAACCATCAAGAGAAAAGCAAATAAATTTTCTGTAAAGTCAACTAAATAAATCACACAKCTTTCTTTACAATTGGGACTTYAGAGTAACGGTATGTCCATTTCAAYATAGTAAAAACAGTTCAAGGTGTTCCAATGCTTGTAAACACAGATACCACTCAAGAAAGGGAACAAAAAATACTGTATTTCAAGGGTGTCTCAGCTCTCTGCATCTCCACAGGAGTAAAGAAAAGAAGTTAGCGAAAACKTTTTCATGTTCTGAAAAGTTTCATGTCGTGAATAGCTGTGTATAGAAATGTTAGGTCTCTAACCTTCTTCTGAAGATAACACTCAGCATGATGCACTGTAGCATGAGAACGTTTAGAATACCACTGTTCTGAAATCCTTCATATGCTAYACTGAAATACTTCAGATGTTACGCACAACAGTATAGCTTAGGAGCAAAAATGTTTGCTGAATAAGCAAAAGTATGATATTCAATAATCAAGCGATCACACTGAATAAGTAACAACTTCACAAAATTTGGAATTCACTTTAGTCACTGTAAAATCTGAGAAGCAACACTCACTTCTGCAACTTGAGAATTTGGTTCATTTTGATATAAAAATGCTTAATGGCATACTTCCCACCCCCCCAAGTGAAAACATACCAGTTTTATGAAAGCAATAGACTGTTTCTGAGCTAAAACTGGCTGAACTAATATAGTTTTCCAAGCAAAGTGTTTTAGGACCATAATAGAAATAGCCATTTCACTATATTTCTGAGTAGATCAAACCTGATGCATAGAAAAGGCATGACATAGAAATAGAAAATCCATAATTTGACAATATTCTGTTAAACTCCACTGCAAAGTAGGATCCTTGGTATAATTTGCAGGACACTTTCATACTCCCGTTCTGTGCTTTTACCAATTCTTTAGAAATGTTTCAGATAAACCTTSAGCTGTCCAAAGCCTTTGTACACTGAACCTTCCTCTTATAGAGTATTTAAAACATACAGTGAAATTATCTAGTGAATGACTTGGGGTTTCTTATCCTATTTTTATTGGATAGATGACTGCATCCCTAAAGCTTGGATCATATTGATCCCAAAAAGCTGTTCATATGTGAAGGCAGTAAACTGATAATAATTCTTAGGMTATGTGGCTTGTGCATGCAATAGTGCTATAAACAGGCAAAAATAAAGGTAGGTTTTTAGGTTTCTGTTTTGAATTTCTACGCTAAGTCTCTATGCAGTTTTTTCTTTCTATATCAGTTGGAGAAATTACAATATTTAACTTTTTCCAGTCTCTTTAAAACAGAATGCATTTCAGAATAGCAAAGTTCATTGACAACTTTGTAGTTACATCCCCAGTTATCAAGCCTCTAAGATATACACACACACACATATATATATATATACATACACACACTGGTGATTATAAACWTGATTTCACTGTTACCACAATCAAATGAAGAACATGTTCCTAGTGCAGGATGACATAATGTCTGCTTGCTTTTCAGACACTATAACCTTAAAGGTACTAACAAAAAGCCTGTTAAATTTTTCAACCATCTTTTGGCCTTCAGCACTCCTGTTATGACATCAGTTATCTTTGATGGCAATTTAGATTTTGTATGTTCTTAATAATGCAAAATACTAACAGAACTCTATCAGCAGGGAAATTTCTTTGGGGTTTTTTTTGCCTTTGAGCATCTCTGTGCCTTAGAAGTATCTCTTTTCATTTCAGTGCTGAAAGTCATTCACTATTTTTTCAGCAAAAAATTAATAACCTCCATGATGCAACGATCTTTTAAGGGAGCAGGGAAGAATACATACATATACTAAAAGCCACTATATACTTGTCATCCTCAAAGATTGCAATTGCATGAGGGACTGGTATCTTTTCATTAGTGTTGTACCATCTTATTAAACAGATATGTCCAGAGACAGTTTTCATATCAAATATTCAACTTTTAGGATCTGAAGRCATTCCCACATTTTTTACAAGTCGCACTTCAAACCAGTATCTTGAAATGCACGTAGAGTACTTTYGCAATGCTGTAAATACTGTTCCTCCCCCAAAACTCCATTGGAATTTTATGTTTTTAGTAACACAGAAGTAAGAGGAACAAGTAGCTATTGGGAAGCTATTGAAAGAGAATTAACAGAGAGATGGAAAACCTACTCACTATGTCTAATGAAACTACAGATGTAAATGTATAAGGTAGACTAAATCACAACTTCTGGCTCCTTGGTAACAACAGGACATACAAACTTGGGCTTCTTTCCACATGGTTAGGGAGTATTAGCAGAGCTGCATCCTTTCAAACCTGCTTCTGAATTTGGTTCTTGRATCCAAAGTTTTCTTAAGCCTGACAGAAGAAATATTGAAGAGTGGTGGGGTTTTTTTCATGGTTTTATCAGCTTTACTGAACTTTCACAGAATTCGGTGGGGTTTTTTACCATAATTTTCAAACCCCATGAGATAGTATAATAACATTTCTAAGCTAAAATATTTCAAACCTCAGTATTCAAACTATTATACAAATTAAAAATTATGTGTGTAAATCTTAGATTAAAAACTGTTTTTATGTTCTTTCAATTCTGACCACTTAATCAAACCTAATAAAATGCAGTTAACAGTAGAAGGTGACATTCTTTAAACCAGCATCACAGAATCACACTCATCTTTTTATTTTCCTTTATAAGCTACAGAAAAGAGCTATTTTATGGAGTTGTTTTTTAAAAGAGTCTTCATTGTACAAATACCGCTGTGCTAGCTACAATCTCATCAACTTGAGAGCTGTTCTTCAGACACTTCAAATGTTCGTAGTGTAAACCATCTCTTTCCRCATCTACCTGCCAGATGACTCAAAGCCTGAACATATTGCTGACAGTCTGGCTAACCTGAATATTACAAGTAACATTTGTATTTATGCCTGAATGCTCATATGGGAAGAACCAAGTCTAGCATTCTCTATACACTTTGACATACTATCAAATGTACTTCCTTGTTGCCTCACTGCATAAAAAGGTGTCTATCAGAAAATATTTGGTTATTGGAAGGTTCTGAAAGCTCTGATTGACTTGTGGTCCAGTGTATCATGGCAAACCAGATCTTCAGATATATACAGTTTTTCTACAGCACRCTACGTTACTTTGCCTATTTTAATATTAGTTTTCAAAAGATTATTTCACACATATTTGCAATTTAGATTGTTAGAACAATCTAACTTGAGTATTCAGAGGTTTGTTAAAATTAATTTAAAAAATCATAATGCAAATCATCACTAGCAGTTTTCAGTTGCATTAAAATATACCATAGACACTGCTTGTTCAGTCTTCTCTCTTTCCTGCTAATCTGCTAATGGATTTCTTTGACAAATCTTAAAATAGCAGGTTTTATTTTTGGCCATTGTTAACACTTACACTGAATTCATCAAATTCATTCATGTGAATGCAACATATTTTCAGAATTAGATAATGTAACCTCTACTTTGGAGTTTTGAAAGTTTTTTTTTAAATGACAGGAATATACTAGTAACAATTTGCTAGAGCTCCATAGGAAAAGACAGAGCTAGCATAAGCAAACCAAGGAATATCCTCTTTATGAGGCACTCTCCTAGACAAGGAGACAGATATTACACATTCCTCTGCTCCAGGCAATCACCTTTTCTGTCAATATAGCAGATCTAACATGAGGAACAAAGATTCAGACTCCTGCTGACACTTGAATGATTGGTGACACTTGTGCTCTAACCAAAGGTGGGTACCAGTCCAGACTGTTTATTGAAATCTGCATAATCACAAAGCATCAATCAGAACTCCTCTTTTAATCTGTGTTATTTGCAGCAAGAGCAATACAGCATAGCCATATTTTGCAGGATTAAATCTCCACTCTGGAACGATTGATGAATCAATAAAACCTAACAAAAACTAATCTTAGGGGCAATATTACCAAAACTTATGTTCACAATGAGAAAACAGAAGTAAAACGAATTACCATAGTGCAGTATTCCATTTAKCTATAATTCTACTGTCAGTTATTATTGTTTAATTGTACAATTAATGAACATAAATAAATTTTATATATTATTTCGAGTACCAAATTTATTCATTTATTTAAATTGCTGGTTTGAAAAAATCCAAACAAATACACAAACATGCAACTCAATTCACATATTACTAAAACTACATTTTTTATCTACATTTTGGGAATTTCTTAATTGTTAAACAATTACTTCCACATTTTAAGATGCTGTCAGTGTTACTGGAAACTAATGTGATCATCTTTTTTCCCAGAAAACAAAAACAGATTTGAGTTTTACATGTACACACATCCCTCCACAAATTGAAATCATTCTACCAAGAAATCCTGAACTACCTACAATATTAATTTATTTCTTCCCCCTACAGTTTATTTGCCATCCACTGAGGGGGTTGTTTGTTTTGATTTAGGTTTCTGCTTTTATTTACTTCTGGAAAAAAGGAACCTTAACTTCACCTGCATTGATGTACACTGGTTATATCTTATCCTTTTCATAACATAATATGCAATTCAAATTGAGCTCTTTGCAATGCATTGGTCACTCTGCTGTATGAGCAGTACTACCTAAATGGTTATTATTTAGGGCCAAATTAGCTTCACAACTGTTCTGCCATTAATCAGCTTCCTTCTCCTTTACTTAATGTTTCCCCACAGCCTATTGCTCTGAACAGAGGTCTGAAAGTAGCTGGCTTTCATGCACTGGGTCACTGGGTGTCCAGCCCTCATTTCTGTATGTATAGATCTAAAAACCAGATTCCCGCCCCCTCCCCCCCCATATACTGTACTGATCCAGCTATACAGAACTCTTAAAATAGTATTAAGTTGCATGTAAAACAGCTATAAAGACTTTATTTTTA
Organism: Oceanodroma leucorhoa; assembly: GCA_030449065.1. Classification (NCBI taxonomy): domain Eukaryota; kingdom Metazoa; phylum Chordata; class Aves; order Procellariiformes; genus Oceanodroma; species Oceanodroma leucorhoa. The sequence continues at coordinate 1,026,281 of JASVER010000063.1, forward strand.
CAATAAGATAAAGCAACTTAATGTAAATCTAAATTAATCTTTCAATTTAAACACATAATAAAATACATAYTGTGGATATTTATTCAGCACATGGCACTTCTGAGACTTCTTTGTCCCCTGATTTTTTTTTTTTTATTGGAGTGCAGCTAAGCAGTATGCTTTATATTCTCAGCAATAACTTCAGTCCTTTGGTTTCTCCAAGGAGACAACCTGACCCATGAACCTGCATATATAATCTGGTTAATGTCCACACTTGCCAGAGCTAGCATATTCTGGACAGTCTGGCCACATCCACATCACACAGGATTTGGCCAGGTTCTCTCTCAATCCCAGATGCCGCTCCTGGGGCCCTGAGACACAATTTTTTTGTGTGGGTTTTAGTTCAGAACGCTTGCAGATTACCAGTTTGAGAGGTTTCTTATTGACTGTGCCACGCCTAGGTTCAATTGAGAGAGAATTAAGTGATCAGGAAGTCTAGAAATAAATTAACAGTAGACTAGAGCCTGGGAGCAAAATGAGAGTCAAATTTACAGCCTACGTACATTTCTACAGTATTGTTTTGAAAAACCCAGGGAGCAGACAATCAAAGAAAACACTAGTATTTGGGATCCTGATACTGAAGAAAAGCCTTCAAAAAGCAGTGCCACTATCCATGTCCTTCCTGGATCCCTCGAATTAGACACTGATTATTTACAAAGCAGACAAAGGAGGCCTTTAAAAACATAAAAATCCTCTAAGATGACCTGAACAAGGGTCTCTGCTCTGAAAAGTGCATTTGATTTTTCTAACTGTATCAGATGTTCCAATACAAGATATTTCTTCTTGTCCTGTTAATGACCTTTAGATCATAACATCTAAGCAAAATACCACTGGAACGATTCAGTTCATCATAGAATGCCAGTACTCAATCTCCAATCTCTCTATTTAGATGACAAGAGGAGGGTTGGGGGTTACTGTTCATTTCAGCCTTCACTTTAACCTTTTTTCTCTGTTAGGTGTTATGTGAAAATAGTGCTCTTTCAATGTTTATCATGATGTTTTGTATTGTGTTAGTCCCAGGAAAATATTTCTATACAACATACTCGCAAGGGTTATGTGGGTTCCAAGACTATACGTTTGCCCACAGCAAGCACTTTAGGGAAGTAATGATGAAAAGGTGAAGGGAAAAAGGAAGACTTGAAGGTACRAAAATAACACGGTCCTTGAGGAACAGGTAAGTCACAGGCTGAGGTTCACAGGAATTTTAAACACAATAAGGCAAAAATACAGAATTAAAAGGATTGAGGTTTAAAGATATTTTTCAAGAACATAAGGAACAAGATGCTGACAAAGGAGAGAATAATGCCTCTGAAGGACAGCAAGAGATATTTACTGCTGAAAGAAATACAAGTTTTAAAATTAATTTTAAGAAAGGAAGATGTGCAATAGATACAGAACAACTGCATTTAGTCAAGTTTAGATTATGTGAACGCCAAGAGTTCCAAGGCCTTTAATCCTTTTCAATGCCCAATATATAACACCTCCAATACAAGATCCCTTGCTAGTAGTGGGATCCAGCAGCATCCTATAGGAAGTCAGAATTCATTTTCTAAGAGTTACAAACTGCTATGGTCATCAGCATACAAATACAAGCAGTATTAATAAACCCCATGCTCAGAAAACAAGTARAACCTGAAAAACCACGATATGTTTTAAAAACTGTGGAAATTCAGGTTTTTTTGTTCTTTTATCTTTCTTCTTCACCTGTTTTTAAGGGTTGGTTTGGTTTTTTAACTTCAGGGTATGCTTGGGTTCATGCTCCATGTTTTTCTCTGCAGCCATGACAGCCAGATATTTACCTGGAAAGGAAGCTATGATTCATAGTCATTTAATGACTCCTGAAGGTAAACCTTTAGGAATATCACCAATTATTGCAAGACAAGAGCTAGGAGCCTATAGTAGTAAACATGTATTTCTATACTTACTAGCTCATACAACAGATCTCTTACACCAAATTCCTTAGTTTTCTTTTCCTCTGAGAAATGCTGTTTGCTTTGTGGTATAGGAGTTGCTACACAGGTAGATCAGAACAGCTAATGTAAAATACTTGCAAAATTTTAAACATTCACTTCATTTGTGTTTCTGACTCCAGTATTCATTTCCTAGAAAAACTCTAGTGAACAGATATTAGAGGAATATTTTTGGGTGTGCTAGAAAATATTCAAACTGTAAATATGGAGTTGCTTTTCTGTGAAAATTTCACATTGTTATCCTATTTCTAATTGAAATAAAAACACAACATGCAACATAAATGTCCAACCTAGTCAAATATTCCCAACTCACTTTCAAAAATGCATTATAAACCAGTAATTGTTGATACTGAAATGTATGAAAACTACTGCAAGCTATTTTTGTGAACAGAAATGGAATGCATAAAGACACTTACTTGTCAGGAATTACTTTTCCACAGATACTAGCATGTATTTAAAAATCCCTTACCTGCTGTGCAGCAGCTAGAGAGTGAAAGGAGAAAGAGGTTAAAGATGGCCTTGGAGCATCTTTTGTAAAAGACCTACAATTGATGGCTAAAAAAGCCTAAAGCAAAATACAGAGATATTTTCCTCAGGGTGCAAGAATTCAGCTGAAAAAGGTTTTCTGAGATTGGAGCTGGGCCTTTATAATCTTCAACAGAAAGTCAGGATAAATTTGAAGTTAATTGTGGTGGAAGAGTAAAATGTTGTCATACAACCAACCCAGGGGAAAAAGATTTCAGATACAGGCAAATATCATCAGTGTTCAAATAGACATAGTACAAAGTATACAAATACTTGTAATCTTGTGTATGTTGGTRTATTGCTTAAGTTTGCATTTTCTGTTTGAAAACTTGGAAGAAAAGAAATTAACAGCAGGTCTAAAGCTGTCTGTTTTACTGACTGATTTTTTTTTCCTGCAGCTCTTTCAGAGCAATAAAATATTTAAAAGCAAATTGAAGAAACCATCTATTTCTATGAGACCTTGATATTACAATATTGCAGTTTCACAGAGACGATTTTTGACTCTTGARACATCTGTGTCTGTTAAAGGCAGATGTTACTGACTACAAAAGTTTGTTAATTGAGTTGAGCACTCTATCAAGTTTATTTGTAGGACTCTGTACAGTTCTGGCAAATCTATTGCAGCAGATCAGTACCTGTGCCAGTAACCACACTTCCAAAAAGGCACTCAGGATTTCTTCAGCTTATTCTTAACAAATAAAGTTTGGATAATCAGCAGCACTATATGATGACCATTTAAAAATGCAACATGCAATGTTTTTTCAAGGAACTCATCTTTGTAAAGAGAAGCATATGAAGTTATTAAAGATGTGTTTTAACATTCTGAAGGTAGGAGATAGGTTAAGCAAATGCCTTCGTCAAATCTAAGCACAAAGGACCGTGAACTTAGGTGAGCAAGATCTGGTCATATAGGAAATAAATTTCCTTTAACTAGTATTTTGTTAAACTTGCCATAACTTTTTATACAGGCAAACAATTACTAAAAACAACAGCAAGAGTAAGAACTTGTATTTTTTTCTCAGTCTTATTTACAAGTCAGGTATTGGTGAGCAGCAGTTATCCTTAAATAATAATGGATTGTACACTAGTTAAGAAAATATGTAATTTGATTGTCTCCTTACCAGTATTCACAGTTACCTCATTAAGGTTAACAATTGAGTTTTATACTCCTGTCAGAACCCCTTTTTTTTTTTCCTTCTTTAGTGAGAAAGAGGCAGAATCTCAAAACACCTAGTTCTTCTCCCACTGTATTCAAGAACCAAAAATTATGAGTTACTCCTCTTCTCACGAAGAGCACAGTTCAAATTTGAGAGAAAGCTTCTGATCCTTTGGTGTTGGAGGATTAAACTCATCTAAATGTCTTCAAGAGAAGTGTCTGGTGAAGAAGTTCTGAAATCTCAGAACTGCACATTCAGTGCCAAGACAGCATTAAAAGATTAAAATTCTAAATTGAGAAGACCTAGGATACGAACTGTGCACATTTATCTGTGGGCATTATTTAAAAGCCCATTTGAAGTCAACTGATAACTTTCCAGTTAATTTGATGAATTTTGGAGTAGGACACCTGAACATGATACAATAAACATTTTATACAGTTATTGTCATACCTGTCAGTAAAATGAGACTTTCTAACAATTAATTAATGTGGCTCAAACCAAATCAGCCCTGTTATAGGAAGAAGTCTTAAAATAATCCAAATATAGACAATCTTGTACAAAGGAAGACTGTCGTAGCCTCTGTAAGATACTGTATATTAGAAAAAATATTAATACTAAGCTTTTGATGTAGGTGCTATCCTGATTTTATGCTAAGAACAATTTTGCTGATGAAATTAGGTCAATGATATTTAATTGGGTTCATTAAACCAACTATAAACGTGTTAATAATTTGTAGACTTCAGTTATCAGACCTTTCTTCATCTCTAAGTTCTTTGGTTTTGTTCCATTGCCTCACCTCCTGTCCTGCAATCCTGGTCAAAGATAGAAACTCCTCTGTCAATATCTCTTTCAAAGTTTCATCCAGTATACATTGCTTCTCCATTGAAGTGAAAACAAGATGACCTGGGGATCACTTGACATGAAGCATATGAACATAGCTGAGCAAAGGACTGCGGGTAGTTTAACTAAAATTTTATGTTTCTCTCATTACCCAGTCTGAACATCCTACTTCAATCTTGATAATATACCAGCATTCTAAGTCTTGACATTTAATGTAATCATATGCGATCATTATGACTGACAACCGTAACTGTCTACCTTAACTTAGTCTCCTTCTATAGCCCATAAAATCACTTTAGAACAATCTTTCCTCTTGCCTTCCAACTGTTTTTTGTTTACTTTCATCAGAACTTGAATATGCTTGATCTTGAATTTTCTCATTACCTTACATGAAATATATCCTAGAAGGTCTTTTAAGACTCTTGAATGAAAACATCGTGCTATCAAAAAACATCAAGAGAATCATGGATGCTAAAGAAACACTTATACCATGCACATCTTTTCCTTTTGAAAAAACTCCAAAATCTCCAGAAGCACCTGAATCATAAAAACAGGCTATCAACAGCTATACATAAACACAGTTCTTATGATTTTAACTGTTATGCCTGTTCACACTTTAAAGAAAGATTAAAAAAAATCAAAAGAAAGTACATCTTCTCTTCAGTTACCCTAAAATGAGTACACGTTTTCTTTCGGCCAATATTTTCTCTTCATTTTTTAAAGGAGAAAGCCTACAGTCCTGAATTCCTAAGTAATGTRTAAACATTTTAAAGTGAAAGAGAACTTAATGACTAGACTGAGAAAGTCTCAGCTCTCTTTTAGTCTCAGATCAAATTACAAGTCTAAAAAAACATAACCAAGCTATTGGGACTCAAGATGTATGAAAGTTTAACATTAGTAAAGAGCAGTGAATTATGATAGTGAGAAATCAGTTTTGATGTTGTATCTCTCTTCCGTTCTAGTTGTCCTGTTATGTAGGAGCAATGTCTTATAACTTTCAAATGTTATGAAATTTCTACATATTTATATTTTGGCTTTCATTTCATAGCAGCAGCAAAACCACCATGTCATGGTGCTCAGGTATACAGAATCTGGCCAGCAGTTGTCCACAAATATTTCAAAACACACCCTTTGGCACAAAATTGTCCCTATCTGTTAGTCAATGAGGAATTAAAGCATTGTGGTCCATCAAAAGGAAAAATGTCTTCTGACCAAGTTAATTTTTGTCAGGATATTTAGCTTCAGCAGAAGTATGGGGCATTATATCACATGAGAATTAGGTACCTGAAAATGACATGCCTTTTATCARAAAAGTAATTTTTTATTATTTGCATATTATTTTTGATGCTGCCACCATTAAGATAACTTCTTTAAAGCTCTGATCTCAATGAGGCTGTTCAGTGGAGGTCTAAATGACAGAAGTAAAATTTCTGCATGTGCTTTTTTTGCCTGATGTGACATTATATAGTTCCATTCTTTTACCAAGGACCTTGTTATTTCAGAGCTTGAGAAATGGATACAATGTGGATATTGTATGAGAAGCAATAAGTATATACAGATATGAAAGGAAACAACCTTGAAAGAAAGGCTCAGAAGTAAAAATTTAAATYTGTCTGAATCAATGCTTTTCCAAAGACAACTTGCATGTTTATGTTAAATACATATTGCAAGTTATAATAAATTMAAATTGCTCTAAAAGCTCCACTGTATTCTATTTCTTATTGAAAGCTCATAAATCTAACTTCCCAAAAATATGGTATATATGAGGTATATGATTCAGTTTCAGACTATGTTTATATTACATTTCTAGCTCATAATTTGATTTTTCCAGCAGCTTTCCTCAAATTTATATGACCTTACGGTGTACACAGAAGAAATGTTCTAATTTAAAATGCTCTAAATAAGTTTTAACTTTACACTCATGGCCATATTGGATATAAGCATGCCTTAACTCCTAATAGTGTCTGTTATCTTTAAAAAAAGATATGAGACCATTTCAGTATAATCTTTTTCTAGACTATTAGTCTCAAAGATTGTGTCATTTTTGCCAGTTACCCAGTAGCAAAAGGTACATGGGATTAACTGCTTTTTCTAATCATACAACCATTAAATATTAGCAGAAAAGTTGGTTTGCTTTGAATTATGAAGATGCAAGAGTAGATCTTCATCATAGAGTATCTGAATGTTGATATTGATTCCTCCTATTGTTCCCTTCCAAGGATGAAGTTTGTCCATAACACTACCTCCTATAATGGATAATGTACTTAGAAAAACATTTGGTGATAAATCTTTAAGCTTTTCAAAACAAATGCTTAGACCATTAGATCTCTACTCCATAGATGCACAAGATAGTAAGAAACATCATTTCGCAAATCATAATTATTTTGCAAGGTTTTTTCATTTGTTCTCCTCCTCTCATGACATCTTGTTAAGAAATAGCAGTTACTTGAGAGTTTTGAATTCCACACTTAAAATATCTAGAGCAGAGGGAGAGAGAAGGGTTGGGGGATTTTTTAGTTATAATTATATCCTTMTAGAATGATATGCAGCATTGATATTCCTTCTCAGCAGTTATCAATTTGACCTCTAATGAATAGAACAGATTTATGGGAAACTCATTTAGGAGTCAGGTTATGATTTCAGTGATTCATACTGCCTGATCATTAACAGCATATACTGAACAATTTATGAGCTCTAAAAATTGAACTGCACTGTAAACTATAGTATACTAGACACAAGATGGTTTGCGTAGTATTTACTATTAGCTGTTCACAGGAACAACAGGAGAAAGCTGTGGTCAGTCTCATTTCCCAGAAAGGTTTGTTTTCCCCAAGTACTCCTTTTTACCCAGTTACTACAAGAATGCATAGTAAATGACAACCAGTAGTTAAGTATCAAACTTTGAAGGTTCAATATAACTACTAATTTTATTTAGTAATTACTATATAATAATTAAAGTTGTTTACTGTAATATTATTTCAAATACTTTAGCCAAATAGAGATCTGGAATTCTAGTTAACTATTTACTAAAACAAAAAGTAGTGGTTACCTCCTTTTTCTGCCCATGTGGCAGATTGATGCATGCACACAATGTGACCGTTTTCTATACTCTCCTCTAAGCTTTCCTGTGACAGTAAAACAAATTGTCACTTGAGTTTTCTTCATCTATATATTGTTCATATATATAATTGTTTTATATATGTAAATAAGCATATACAAACACACCAGGTGTACCATGAGCTGCAAATATAAGGAAGCATGGGTTCCTACAGATTTGTGGCCTGCGTTCCCTACTTTTCCACAATGGCCTTAGCTACCTACCACATCCCCTAGATGTCACCCAGGATATTTTTTCCATTGCCTACCAACATGCCTTGACAGAAGGGAGTTTTTGCCTACCTTTCTGTATAGAAACACGCTAAGAAAAATGTAACAAAATATGACAAGCAAATCCAGGCTTCTGGTTAGATGCTGTTCTTCATGCTAAAAACTCATGACCTTTCATGAAATGTCTTCAGTGAGTGCTTCTTTAAAAGAGTAATGTTTCACTGTGTTTCAGTATTTGAACTGGAAAAAAAATTTTAAATATGCTGAGCATCAGGAGGAAGTTGCAACTTTTAGGTTTCAGTTCAGTCTTTTTCTCCGTTTCCCAAATGTCCTTCAGGTTTCCACACTACTCAAGATCTTTCTTGTAAAGCAAGATCTGTCTGACAACCTTTTTAAATGGCAGGCAGCCTTCCTGATTTTAAGAACTGAAACCCAAAAATTCTGTACACTCAAGAGCCTCAAGTTACACACTTCAGGAGACGATAGTTGCTGTTCAAGAGAAAGCAATGACCTTCCGTAAGTCCCAACACTGTTGTGGGAGTGGGATGAACATGCAGCTGGTTCCAAGGATGACTCAGTTGAGTTAACTCCTCAGGCTAGCCTCAGAAGGAACCTTGCTTATTCCTCAAGCTGAAATTTCTACTTTCACCAGCAAGCCCACTGCAACCTGTGAGATACAACTTTCACAAGAGCGGTACCCAAACTGCTCAAAAAATGTATTCAAGCTGTCCACTCCTGACTGAGAGAGACTAGTATTTTCAGCAAAGGCTTTAGTTTTTCTCCACTGCCTTTTTTCCTCAACTCTAGAAATAAAAATAAATACTTTTACTTTCAGCATTGCAAATGCAGAGTTGGTGGTATCCCATGTGGCAGCAATGCACACATTATAAGACAGGCCTATTTAAAGACAAAACTTCAATTTTCACTGAAAATTGATCAGCTGAACACTAAAAATTACACAAGCACTACTACCTTATCCAGACTGAAAATATACTGCTGTCCTTTTCTAATAAGATGTTCAGAGTGTATTATTCATAAAGTGCCACTAGAGTGAAGTATGATGGTTAAAAAATGGAAGTGTTATTGTTGCTGTAGAAAAATTGGAGACTTTCTGGAGGACGTGGCCCCCCTGAAATCACTGAGAATCCAATTTTTATAAAGTTTTACATTAACTACTATGTCATTATCTTACACCGAACCGCCTCAATAGACACAGTGAGGAACTGGGGCCCTCACTCTGTGCTACTGCTCAGTATTGTAAAAATTAAAAACCTGGCTTTATTCATGTGAACAATCTCATTGATGTCTCACATGCAGAAAGCTAAAAGCATGATTGATTTTTTTTTTTTCCAAGCAAGGTTAGAACTAATGCTAATTCACTTCTGCAGTATTATTCCAGTTCTTGTTATAAGAAAAATACATTATCTTGCATTTTTCCAATTGTGAAGTACAGAAATAGTTCTTTATGACAGAACTTTAAGAGCAGAAGAAAATCAGTTTCCTAAGTTTTCTCCAAATTGCATAGCAAAGTCATATTTGATCATCTTGCAGGAGCACTCTTCCTTCAGAACGGAATAGCAAGTTATACACACACAAAAGTGTGTAACACATCAATAAGGAAAAGTTATTCCAAGTGCTAGTCAGGGCAAGGAAAGACATAGTCCATTAGCATGAATTGGGTAAACCTATCTTTCAACAGTTTCTGTTGCTTTTACTCCAGACTGAGATAGAGGAAAGGCATTAAAGACTACTGATGACCTGTGTATTTGTCCTTCTTTTTTCTATTTCAAACACCGACTGACTCCTGCATTCATGTTTTCCTGAGACAAGCTACAGATATAATGAACTGCTCTATTTTTATTTCCTGTGTGAGAACATTCTTTGACATGAACAGCTTTTTAAAAAGATAGGGTTTTTTTAATTTCCACTCTTGGAAAAGGTGACAATTACACTATGTAGACAACTACAGCTGGATTCAGAGAAAAGTTACTTTGAATTTTCTTTCTATCCTGAATTCCTTACTTCATTATTGTCCTGGTTTCAGCTGGGAGAGAGTTAATTTTCTTCTAAGTAGCTAGTATAGTGCTGTGGTTTGGATTTAGTACAAGAATAATGTTGATAACACACTGATGTTTTAGTTGTTGTTAAGTAATGTTTACAGTACTCAAGGCCTTTTCAGTTTCCCATGCTCTGCCAGGTGCACAAGAAGCTGGGAGGGGGCACAGCCAGGACAGCCGAGCCAACTGGCCAAGGGGGTATTCCATACCATATGAYGTCATGCTCAGCATATAAGCTGGGGAGTTGGCCGGGGAGGGGCGATCGCTGCTCAGGGACTGGCTGGGCATCGGTTGGCAGGTTGTGAGCAATTGCATTGTGCATCACTTATTTTGTATATTCTATCATCATTATTATTTTCCCTTCCTTTTCTGTTCTATTAAACTGTCTTCATCTCAGCCCACGAACTTTACTTTTTTTTTTCCCCAATTCTCTTCCCCATCCCACGGTGGGGGGAGTGAGAAAGCGGCTGTGTGGTGTTTGGCTGCCTGCYGGGTTAAACCACAACAATTATATACTAAAACTGCTGTGGGAAGATAACTATAGTTGGATCCAAATTCTAATTTGATACCCAATGTAAAGCATCTTTCCAAGAATGCATAATTAAGCAGCATTTGTTAGAGTCAATTTACGTGCATATATTATTGAACACGGGTTAATTTTGGTTGGATTAAAAGCACCACCTGTTCGCTCCTACAAAGAAATGCCATAATTTGTGTTTCAGTGAAGTATTTAATCCTTACATATTTGGTTTCGTCCTTTCAATATGCAGTTGGTTTATGAATACTGAGTACTCCAGTACTGAGAGAGTCAATGTGTGCCCCATTTATTTGCTCTTCATGTGCCTGATAGTGAAGCACTACAATTCCAAATGTGTTTTCCAGGTAGGGAAAGCAATATAGATCAGAGTAGCTCGGACACATGTATCAATGTGTGTAAAGGCTTAAACGGCTGCAAGGCAAACTGCTGTTCATCAATGAAGTTCAGAGCACTAGTGGTAGTTACTACTTTATATGGCAGCTCTTGAGATGCAAGACTTAATGACTGCCACAAAACAGCTACTTACCAAAGCCTTTCATAGCAGTGGTAGCATTCACAGCTGTTACATACCAGACTGCTGTGGARAATGCTCCTTTTGCCTTCTCATGTAGAGTTGTTTCCAAATGACAAGCTTAAAAATGGTTTTACAACTGCGAAGTTAAAACTGGCTCAGCAGAGTGCAGTGAGTCACAMGCAATCACTATAAAGGTTTCAGTGAAAATCTTTTTCCACTGAATCTTCCATCTCTGATGGTAGGATGAACCCTTGACTTGCTTAGCATCTGATGAGAATACATGGAAGTTCACAACTTTGGAGGAGAAACATAAGATTACAAGTCACCTAAAAATCTATGTGGATCCACAGGACATRGATCCTGTGGTACTTTAACCCCACTGATTTTGTAAGCAGGCATTCACAGACATACCTTAAAAAACAGACCTGTCATACTCTACTCTATCATTTTTATCTTTAATTAGTGCAGAGTGTATCGTATATAGTCCTGTGTACCTGAAAGAGGCTGTTTTATCAAGGTACAGGGTTAAAAGTTTATAAAGGTAACATTTGTTGAAATAAGCTGTTCAAGGAAAATATTCATAACATGCAGTTTGGAAAAAAAAACACAAACCGTGGAAGAATTTCTCCAAKAAGTTCTCCTTTTAAAAGTATTCTAGGGACACTGTCAGTTCTTAGAACAAAATAAAGTGAGTTGTAGACACTACAAAAGCATTACTGTCAGCAGCATGAGATATTCAAAGGAGAGATACATTTAAAGCCTTTCAGCGTAGGGGGCACTGTGGGAATTCTGTGGAGGCTGGGATCAGAGACACCCTCTCTCCTCTTCTAGCTGTTGAGTTTAAAACCCCAATTGTTCAATTTCATGAGTAGAGACATTGAAAAAGGAAGCCATGAAAACAAGCCCAGCACAATAAAACCAAGGCTGCAATACACGAACACAGTGACAAGGTGGCAAAAAGATTAAAATGTTGCTCAGAAAAGGAAAATAATAATTTTAAGTTCCCTGACAAAATAGRGTGAGAGCACAAGAGAGCATGCGTGTGTAGGAACCCTCAGAGTGGCTCGCAAGGCACCCCTCCTTGCTCCTGCTTCTGTTTATTCCTCCATCTTTATATCAAAGCTTAATTCTACATCTTGAGTGTTTAACTGGCAGAGAAGTGCAAAGAAAGTAAAAGGTTTATGAAGCGTGTGTAAGACAGGAGAAGTAACAGGGACACAAGTGCAATGAGAACTAAATTTTGAACAAACGTGAGTCACTCAGTTTTTCTTTGCAGGAGTTTGGGCCCTCATGCTTAAATATATCACTGCAGGTAGCTTTATTGCCATAAGCTTAAACTTATTATTACAGCTCTGGGACCTCAGTCTGAATTCAATAAACRGATATGTAAAGTATTGGTACCTCAAATCCCAGAAGTCTTGCCAGAATTATATATCCTTATTCATAAAAACTCTGTTATCCCATGGAATTCACTTCAAGTCATGAACTTCTAGAAACTCACTCAGCTGAACAAAGAGTATAGACCTTTCTTACAGTATGTGATAGAGACTGGCACTAAACACTGAAGATAGGTGACTCTTGGTGATCTCATCCTGCAGTTGTTCATGCAAAAAATTGTTTTTCTCTTTCACTTCCCTCAGATCCAGACCTTTTGATTTTGGTTTGATGTGCGGATTTGAAAACATAACTGTGAAATCAACTTGGTTTCACCTGGCTTGAAGTCAAAACCAGTCAGTTTTATACACTTCCCGTAACACTTAGAAGMCTGTTCAGGCCAGCCAATCTTTCCTTCGTGACCCTCATGCAAATTTCCAACTTSTTACTGAATGGAAGGCAAGCCTCATTGATGTACAGTCTCCAGTTACACCAAATCTAATTTACCTAATCAGCACTATAGCTTACAAGCTCCAGCATTTGTAAAGCATTTAACACCTAGTTAAAAACAGTRTAGTATGTTTTTTAGGAATATTTTTATTTCTATAAGGTACCAGGAGAATATTTTAGCATTTTTCTTTTGATGTCAAGTGCTATCTACCAAACAAATCCACACTTTTTTTAATTCAAGGGAATGCAAAATAGGTGGAGAGACTGCATTTGTAGGTTTATGATTTTTATTTAAGTAGCTGCTTACATAAATCCTCAGCTATGTACGATTAATTATTTGCTTTCTAATTCCTGTTCAAAAGAATGCATCTGCTTTTATGTTTAAATCAGGTTTTAGCATCCTTTTTAAAGTATTTGACAAATTAAAAATGCAGATACCTGTACATTCAAAAGAATTCTTGTAGTGCTATTGATAATCATCTGCTACTTACCATGCCTTTGTGAAAGCTGCAACGAGCTGTCACACATCACCTGTTTGCTGTGATATTTGCCTTGGAGTGAAGTATATTTTCCACTAAGGTTTACAATCACACATTTCACAGGGGAGAGACTGGCATTCCAAGCACTAACACAGATCTTGGATATCAGGCTAAAAACTTGGATATTGGGGAAAAACTAAATCTATGGGAACATACTAGAAATTTAACCATTATGTTTAGAGAATCACCTAACCAGCCAGCCTGTGAAAGTCGCATTTGGAGTAAGAAAACCCCTTGACAAGGCAAATCTACTTACATGGACAAGTCTACTTAGATGAACAGTCAAGACCTTCCTAAAAATACTTGTCCACTATCCTACAAACCTAGTTCAAGAGGAAAGAAACGTTATTTTAAAAACACACATACAACCAGACTTCCAACTCATGCAAACCATTCTGTTCATTTCTCTTCGCCATTCCCTTCCGCAGTTTGTTCAAGCTTACACACAGTTCTAATCACTGTAATCCAAAAGCAATGGCTGCTCCAGCCTTAGAACTGCTTCTGCAAAGGCCAGCAAGCTATCTTCTGATCTAGGCTGCCCTGAGCAGGAAGCCGTTTTGGAGTAAAGGCCCTAGTTATGATTTAGCACCTGTTCATGAAGAGACATGCATATGTAAAATATTCTTGCAGCCACATAGCCTCTGATCCACATACAACTTCYACTAGCCTCACTGCAGGCTCAGAAAGCATCTGTGGACTTTTTCTAAAAGGGATCCTAGATAAAGTTATATCAATTTAAGTATTCCCCGATACCATTTATTTTAGGGGAGTTATCTTTGGCCTGAAACAAAAAAATCAGGTCTAGAATGAAATCCTTTTCAAAAGTCTTCATATTTAAGCTTTGAGACTGACTATAGAACCTTATTTATTCATTAAGTGCCCCAAAAGCCTGTTCTCTTGGAAGGGTAGTTCCCTTGTCTTGTACTTGGATGAGACAAAGCTGAACCTCACCTTTTGCTCAGCAGAATGCTTGAACAAGAAGTGAACTGCCTATTGTAAAGTGTTGCAGTCATAYCACGCAGAGGGTAATCTTCTGCTGTTTGCAGTGAAACTGCATGCTAGGCCAGAGTAAGACAAGCAAGGTGCTGTGATGCAGCTCCTAAAGGAGAGAAATACATTTACCAGCCATTTTATCAGGCGAGTTATCTTTCAGAGAACATTTCTCACTCTGCTTCTTCCACCCAAATTCATGCTGGATGTTGATGTGAATGTTGTAATCTAACAACTACAGAAGTGTAAAAAAGAAATTGATAAGGACCTAGAAATATTGTCTATACATCTCATATCCCAAGGCAGAATCAACTATGTCTAAATTGAAACTCTATACCTGGAACATTGTATCAATACTTCCTAGCTTCTGCCTAGATCGGGAGCTTTTGCATTGGATTTGGGTCATGAAGTTTTCTTTAGTACTTAATTACTYCACCTTTTATAGTGCTTCATTATCTGAAATAAATGTAATACTGGTCGAACTGTTAAGTCTCTTCATGGCACATGCAATACAAAGGCTTGTTACATCAAGCACACTGCCAGCGATAACTCAACAATTTTCCATTCAATTATAGAACACGCTGATTTTCCTACTGAGTCACCTCATATTCAATTTCTCATTGAGAATTCAACTAAGTTACTCGCCCATGAATTAACAATRCTGAATGCTAACACAGACATTGAATTATATTATATTTCAGTGACTAGAAGATGTAATTGCAGCTGACAAGGTCTGCTTCGTTTTTTTCTTCTTTTCCAATTTTGACTTGCTGATCCTGCCTTTTAAATACAATACTGTGGCAAAAAAAAAAAAAAAAAAAAAAAAAAAACAAAAAACACAACACCAAACATAATTATTTTGTAGGATTTAGGATGCATCCCAGCAGGTCACACAAACAATGCTTCTGTTTCATCTACTGAATATGGTTCAGACATCTTCTCCAGAGTGATCTGGTGGACTGCAGACAAAACAGTGTTAACTGTTCCTGGTTTTAGAATCATAGAATAGTTTGGGTTGGAAGGGACCTTTAATTGCCATCTAGTCCAACCCCCCCTTGCCATGGGCAGGGACATCTTCAACTAGATCAGGTTGCTCAGAGCCCCGTCCAACCTGACCTTGAATGTTTCCAGGGATGGGGCATCGACCACCTCTCTGGGCAACCTGTGCCAGTGTTTTACTCACTAAGACCCATTATCCTGAAGCTACATTTCAGTGCATGAAACATTCTTTGGTTAGCACAGTCACCTGCTGCCAAGTAAACTAAACATACAAACAGATGCAATCCATGTAAGACCAGACAGAATTATCTTTGCTGCTTCCTAGAAGAATGAGTATGTTATCTACCATATCCTTTTTCTTTAATTTTGAGTGCTTTGGCTCATGTAATAAAAACCAAAATCCAAATAAAATTAAAAATCCAATGCAAAATATAGTGTAACTTCCAAATGCCACCTAGTTWAGCTGAGATAATTACCGACAATCCTGGATATTCATCGTATCTAACCAAACCTGATGAGCTATGAAAATTAAGCTGTAGTTCATTAGAACAGTATTTCTGGCAAAATGGAAATAACACAAGATTGTTATCTGCTACAGTATTTTGAACATATTTACAGTAACTCAACTAAAGATGCACATAATTGAATGCAATTATTACCCAGAAATTTCAAACCAGCAAGATRTTTAGTTTGGGGGTTTGGTTTTGTTTTTATTTAACAAAAATTGTCTACTTAAAGCAAATTCTGTGTTTAAATCATACTGGAAAAGAAACCAAAGACTTTATAGCTGCTTGTATATTTCAGAATAGCTGAACCTGTGATGGCCTGTCTTGCAGGAGATTTTCTTCCCAAGAAACCAGGAGAACAGGCATGGAGAGCACTGTTGTGTGTATCAAAGGGGCTCCAGTGAGACTGATGAGAAACTAAGACTATGGAGTACAGTTGATTAAGTCTGATTGGGATTTTTCAATTGCTATTTCTCTTACACTGGAGTCATTGGTATATAGTGCTGATGATCATTTGAATAACACTAAAATAATACACAGGTATTGAGAGCTTGAATAACAATAAAATAATACACTGGTATTGAGAGCTTAAAACAYATTGTCCATTAGTATCAGCATCTTTCTTTGGTAATGATCTCAAATTCAGGTGAAAACAGACTAATATATGGACTCTGTTTTTAGTTGAAAATTCCAGCAAAACACTTTGCAACAGCATTTGCTGTGTCATCAAAATTCAAACATTTTTGCAGAGTAGCTCAGTTTCAAGCAGAACAAAACCCACCTGGCCTCCTGGCAGTTAGCCCAGTTACACAGTTCCAGTACAATTGCCTAGAAATTGTGGACTCTAGAGTATTTGCAAAGAATTTAATGTTTTAGTTGTCCCAAGAATCAAACGAAATTTCAGAATACTAAAATCTGAGACAGGGATACATATTGTGCACAAGGTTAGCCAAAGTGAACTATTCAAACAGGAATTTTCAGGCACAATTACTAAGTAGGTACATTCACAAATGCAGTTYCTCAATTTCTAACTACATTTCCCTACACTGTATGTGAAAAGTGCACTTCTAAATAGCAGAAGAAACTTGCCTACAATGTACTGAGGAAGTTATTCTTCCATATAGATTACAAATGCAGACAATAACTTCTGAAAGAAAACTAGAAACATTAGGAAAAAGTGTGTACCGTTTCTTTTATGTTAACATTGTTCTGTATTTTAGCATATTCAGCCTCCAAATAACTTAGTGCCTGAAATACTTCATCTGCTGCATTCTTAAATTAACATGTTAATATAAATGATTAAACTAGTATTTTTAATGACATTTAGCAATAGRTGTCAAGACATGTTAATGCTATGACACTTCTTTTTGTACATTTTCAGGCTTTGTTTTCCTCATGGCATAAAGTCACTTTCCTTGGTTTTACTACTTAATATTAATGGAAAATTTAKTAATCAGAGACAAAATCCCAATCTATTTTTATTGGTTTTTCAATTTTAATGGGGGGATCTGCAATTTCAATAGTTTAAGTACATTATTCCATTCCTAGCTCTGGTTACATCAACTTTGCTTCTAAGTGATACCTTCCCAATACAGATAAGTCATCAATACAATTCTCCMAGTGAAGTTAAACTAGGGTTGAAAGCTGGGTTATAGCAAGAGACTCCAGGACCCATTCAAGCTACATTATAAAATGGATYCTTTAAGGGCCTGCTGTTGATTCCAGAAACTAACTTAAATACTGTCCGCATGGGAAGTTCCTACTAATGGGCTGAACTGGCAGMCATCTCTGCTCCTACCCTGCTGCAATAGTGTTGGCAGAGGTTCCCAGAGCAATTGAYCTTGGAGATCTCCAGAAAAGTGATAAAATAATAAACAAATACATGAGCAAAATGCTGTTAATGCTACCGTCCAAACATGGATGTGTACCTATCAGAATGTCAGCTAAAATTGCATCGRTCTTAAGTCACGAGGTAGAAAAGTAACTTCCCATCAAGATACGTTTKCTTGTGGTCTTTCTGTATTCAAGCATTACAAGCTTGTGAATTATTACAAATGCTGACACTTGAGGGCTGGCTAAGCTTGTGGGAACGATGTACTTCTCTAGATGATTACCAACCATTCATGTGGCTAATGTGAGGCCATATCTGGCCTGACTACCTGGCTCAAGGGAATATAATTAACTTTGCAGTCAGGTTGCATTCACAAAAGAGGATGAGCCCCAGGAGGTGCACGTATATGAGAGAGAGCTAATGCTGCCACCCGGCGTACAAAAATGGACTTGCAATGAAAATCATGACACTTGTATCAGAAGTGTGTACGTATCAAACACCCCCTTACGGCAATAAATATAAAAAATAGAAATACACATAAATGGATTTTAAAAGTTTCCTACATCTTTGACCAGTTGGAAAATGATTCCTTACATTCTTCCACCAAAACATCCTCACCCGTAAGGGGTGACCTTAGGAAACCATGTTTGAAAACAGCTAAGTACATTTAAGTATTATTGATTGCACAAGTAATAGCGCCAAAAGTGATTACACAGTGTGGTACTTACAAAAATAATTACACTTCAGAAAATCAAAATTAATTTGTACACTTCTGCTACACTTTTAAAGTTGTTGACATTTCATTGTAGTGCTCCTAATGAAATGAAAATTATTAATAATTGTTTCTACTTCAGTGTGACAAATGTCATTTAGGTTAGGATGTGAATTTGTCAGTGCCTCATCAGATAACTAAGTTGACTTTTGGCTCATGTTAGTATTTCAAAGGGGGGGTATTCATATTCATCAGATGCAAGTTTACACAGGCCAACCATATTACTATCAATATGTATGCTGATGCCTAACTGTGAAGCATCTTGTGTGGTGTAGTCCTCTTTTCTTAGAAATCACTCTGAAAAGGTGTAAAAACAATGGAAAATGAAGTTGCCTGGACAAAAGATCAAAGTTTTGCTTCTTTAAACCACTTTAACAATGAAATAGTATAAAATAAACTAGTGCAATTAGCATAACACCAGGGCCACTGCCTGAAGTATCATTTCCTTTTTATTCCCCTACCAAGCAAATTTAGTCTTATTTTGACATATAGTGAATCACATTGTTCAAGTATGGAAAATTATCAAATGAATAGCAAAAGTTCTGAGTACAAAAAAGAGATCTACCATGTAAAGTRAAAGTTAAATCATATTATGCCTCAGTGTTTGTCTCAGACAACATATCACTTCTATAAACAGTTRTATAATTAGCACAAATAAAATAGTTATGCTTTTAAAATACTGCAATAAAAATACCAAAGGCTGTTAGAGTACTTTAAAAGCATTAAATAATTSAAACTCACACAAATAATCTCTGAAGGCCTTTACTATTCTAATTTTATAGTCAGGTGAACTGACAAGAAGATCATTTGTCTAAGCAATTACAGCAAACCAATCAAAAAGCTGCAAACACTTTTGGAAGAACCGTCTCTAGGCTGCTCAGCCAGTTCTCATCTACAGCCCTCAACTTTGACAGGGGTCTTTGCTTCAGGATGCCCTACCAAGATTCAAGTTACTTTCCAAWAGCTGATCTAAAAGTGCATAGAATGAAACATCTAGTTTTTGACGATTTAAAAAAATCCATTATAACAATATAGAACCTTCATTATTTGGAAAACCCCTTACATTTTGAACCGCTGCTGTTAATTTTTGGATGGACAAAAGCGGATAATTTCTATCCAAAGAGCAGTATAATTGTTTTGTCTAAGTGCTGTTTGAGCAGTACTTTCAGTCATACAAAAATGATTATGTTAGGCTAAGATAACTGGCCCAGATATGTGGTGGTTTCCTCAGAAAGATTATCAAGAGCCAGTTTTGTAAAATCAAAGCCTCATGCAATGATGGCTCTATTAATATTTTAAAAGTTTTCTCATTTATCCAGAACTTATTTCACTAGCTCTGATTGATGATAAAATCTTGGTTGTAGATGCCACACAAAATATAGGAGCCTGCTAGAGATCTGCTTTGCCTGTACTTGGGCAATGGGTACTCCTGCTTTTCCAGTTGTTACCATAAATCCAAATGGCACATTGACAGGTTTGAAAGAACAGCTTGTATAAAGCCACCCATTCAGTAAACATATCTTTGTTTACAAAAAACCCCAACAAAACAAAACAAAAAMAGTAACAGTGTATATGTTTTTAAGACCTTTCTTCTAGATCTGGTTAGAATTTTTATTCCTTTGTTAAAACTGCAGGCACATCATCAACATGATCTACTTTGATCTGATTTCTATTATACTTCATTTGYAATTAGAGACAGCAAAGAAAGGGCTATTTAAGGAACTTGTTTTCTCAGAGATACAAGCGGATATCCAACATGGTGACAAAAACAGTTTAAGTGGTCAAACTACAGTAGCAAGTAAGYAGCCAAACAGTCTGGCACAGCCAGCTCTCTTTTGATTATAAAAATGACCCACTTCTCACCCACTCTGATAATAAGCTGTTTCACTTTCAGTAGATAAGCATAAACCTCCCCAAATAAAATGCTTGCCTCAGTTCTCCCTTTACATTCTCCTCAGTAGCTTCYCACTTTGACTTTTTAGCTAATCAATAAGTTAAAAAGAAAAATTAAATAGACTACAAAGTTATATTTTTATTTTCATCTCATGCTTTCTTTTTTTATCCCATTCACCTGTAAATCTCTGGTTTATCCCTGTTCAGTATTATCACACTCATGGTATTTAGACTGGTGATGTTTATTTCTCCTATAGTCCCAGTTTTCAGGCTCTTAAGATTATTTGAGAATCCCAACTTCAATTTAAAAATCCTTATATTGCTAGCTCTCAGGTTCTGGAGAACAGTATGGAAGTATGACTCAAGCGTACTCTAAAAGCTCTACGTGAAAGGCAAAGAAAAGGTTTATTCTGAACAAAACAAAAACCAGAGAATACATCCTTTATGCATTCTCAGAATTTCTTAGTGGAGTTTTTTTTTTAATTGCTAGATTTCATGAAGCAATTATTTATAAGTGGATTTTGATCATAATCATTTATTTTAYACAAATGTCACAAGCCTGGTAGTGTGTAACAGGCCAAGTATTCCTGAGGAGCACTGTCAGGATGAGCAGAGGGCTGATATCAAATAGCCAGTAAAATCATCTCACTTGTATCACTTTCTCATAATAGTTACGTATAAAGGATGACAATCTAGTGTAGGTTTTGCTCCAGTAACATGGCCCACTTGCTCACRCAAATTTTGCAAGCTGGCAATGCTATTCACATACAGTGTCCCCCACCAAAATCACCCTGAAATTTTCATTTTGTCCTTGGGGTGACTTAACATGCCCCTATACCTCAGGAGGCCAGCAAACACCCCACAAGAARGAATATTCCAGACAAAGCTCTCTCACACATTTCCCATCACAGGAAAGTAACTGCTARGGCAATAGCTGCTCTGTCCTAGCTGTAGCAAACCTATTGGACAGTGCTACCTTTACCACAGCATAGCCCTACTGTAGAATRCTCCTATATGATTTTTTACAATAAAAAATAAAACATCACCTGAATTTTTGCTTAATCYATGCACACTAAACAAAACACTGACTGAAATTACAGCTGGCCAGCAGCCTCTGCCTCCCCYTTCCCTGAGAGGAAACCCTCTCAGACTTACCTCAGCCAGCTGCTCTCACGTTCTGGAGGGGAATTAGCTCCGTATCTCCCTCCGGGATTTGTAGCTGGGGGGGGCGGGGAGGAAGAGGACAAACAGGACATAAAAGGGTGGGAAGTCAAACACCAAAGGGCTTTAGGAGCAAGGTAGGGGTTGCTTGTGCTAGTAGCTCTTACTCTGCTGGGGGTGGAAGGGGAGTTGGCTGGGCCCTGTGAGGGAGTGCTTACTGTGTTCCCTCAGGTGCAGCTCCAGCTTAGCTGAGCACCAGCTGGCTCTAATTTGAGGGAAAGTATGGGGTGGTTTTTTTTTCAGAGCAGGTGTTGCTGTTTACCCTACTACCTCACAGTGTGTGAGAAGGTAATAAAGCTAAGATGGTCTCTGTGGGTGTTCCTGGGGGCTGGTAGGGGTTTCTTCTGGTCCTAAGCTAGCTCAACTAGTCCAGGCCTTGCTGAACTATGGCCTCCTAGGGCTTGGTTGTTGAGTTTCTAGCCACATCTGTGAGTGGCAGTGCCCTGGATCCAGGTGACTCTGTCTTTGAGCCCAGCAGACTGTCAGTGCTCTGTTCCTGGCTGACAGATGGCTGCAGCGAGCCTGGGGAGGGTGTGCTGTCCCAGGGGGTGTTGGTGGCGGGGGGCACGCGCTGCTGTGGGGGAGAGGTAGGCAGCCGGAGCCTTCACGTATTATATCAGGTATTTGTCTGGCTTTGGTAAGCCTCTGCCCCATGGGAGTTGGTTTGTGGATCCCTAGCTATAGTCTGGAGCAACACAGGAGCTTGGATTTTGACCCAAAAGCCCTGGTTTCACAGACTGCCAGAGATGGTGGTTGCATGTCCAGTCCCATGTGTGGCTTGTAATGCTTTCAGGTAAGTCTGACTCTCACATCCTCCTTGCAGGAGGTGTTGGTTCTTGTTTCAGTTCTCTGCTGAAGGAGCTGAGGTGCAAGGGAGGCTGCTTTTGTCGGTAGCTGTGTTCAGAAGGGATGTGTATCTGGGTTATTCTGCTGAGTGTGGAACATGAAATAAAAAGAAAYGTATGATTTTATTTTAAGAATTGGGATGTGTGAGAAATTTGAAAGGTAAAAAGGCCTGTGTTTTATCTAATTAAAAACAAAAATCTCAATTGCCACAAATGGGAGACAGGTAGACAGGTGCTGTATGTAGTAATACTGCTGTTTCTGTGGTTCAGAATTGCTTTACTTTCTTGGGGTTGTTGTTCCAGAGTTTGCAAAGAAGCTTTGAGCTCTACACAAATGTGTGTCTGGAGAACTYACAAGCTGGTTCACTAATTACAGAACAGGGTGGAAAGGTTAAAGTTAGAAAGCTACAATATAGGCAGATCTGCAAACCTTAATTGTACTTTAGTTTTATTCCTGTTCAGGCTACAGTTGGAATATCATTTAGAGGTAAGTATATTGCTTAGAGGTATGAATAAAAATCCTTAATTAATACAATAGCAAAGAACTTCAGTTTCTTATTTGGTCTGAAATAAAAAAGCTGGTTAGCTGAGTARTGATGTATTCCCCTGAAGTGAAAAATTAGCACCTTACTAATATTTCTTTGAAAACCTCTTGATTTTAAATTAAGGATAGTAGTTTTGTGATTAAATCCTAGGGTAGAAATTCAGTAGAATTGAGTTCCATTTGCAGATCTGAGTCTGACTCATTATGTGACCCTGGGTTATGTGTTAGTTACCAGGGCTAGCTTTTCAGCACCCATCTGCTTTTAATTATGAGTACAGTGCAGTTGAGAAATTGCCAATGGGACTAGCAGGACTTACTGTATTAGCTGCAGTTGACTTTGGATCAGGGCCTTTTATCGATCTGTTTTCTAAATGTATATGTATGGAGATCAGGCTCTCCACTTAACTGGGATACTGGAAGGGTGTATTAATTAGCATTGTGCACTGCTGAGGTCTTGTAGAGAAGGGAATTGTATAAGTAGCTATGTAGATAAATACATTTATTACAAAAAATTAGCATAATATTAATACTGCTGTCCTATTTTCTTAATTCAATTTGTTAGGAGAACAATTTTGCAACTTTCTAAAGTTGTCTCTAAACTATGAGACACCATCTTTTAGTTTTAAAATCTCTAACCTTCTTTGCCATTATGAGAAGACAATAAAATATATCCAAATATTTCCAGTCATTGGAGTGAAGGATTTGAAGACAGCTTAAGTATTTTGGAAGCAAAAAAAAAAGAAATTAAAAACAACAACAACAAAAACCACAGGAAAATAGTTCTAGAATAATTCTGAAATAATTCCTAACCCTCGTTTAGGACAGGATCTGGTTTCTGCTATACAAAAAGACACTTTAGAGTTTCCATGGTTTACAGCTTCTCCTTTCCAAACTTAGGGCATCTATATATGAAGAAACTCATTGCATGACTACTGCAAGGGGAGAGAATGCAGACAGCAAATTATACCCATTCCCAGGTGATGAAGGTTTCAAGGAATTCCAGAAGTTAAATTTTTACCACCTTCGGAAAGGTAAAATTCACTTAATTGTTATTGACAAGCTTTTGATGCTGCTAACTGCATCTAATAGCTCTGGTTTCAGGGATGAGGTGATTGGACGCAAAATAAGTTTAAACTTTGTAAACTACTGTTGTGGTAGCATCAAAATAATTTTTCTCTTCAGGCACAATACAACATTTCTGTTGAAAGTGTGGGAATTTTATTTCTTTCTTCAAACTGCACATTRGACTAGACAGAATATAGTGAGATACATCTGAGCTGAAATTAGGCAGCAAAGGTGCTTATAATGATTGTTAATACATGGGCAGGGAGCAAGCATGCTTTGTAAGGTCTGAACAGCTCTCTGGCTTTTCTTACCATCACTTTGAGAAAGAGCCTACAGCAATGAGCCTTCTAAATTAAATGGCTCTGTTTTGGGCCGAAGATTGGCCCTAGTGACACACCTGTAGTCACTTAAGAAGGCAGTTTGATTTGTATGCCAACATCAGGTCAGCACCTTCTAGGCTATCTGTTCTCTCCTGAACACTCTCATGAAAAAAAACAGTAAGGTAAAGATCTAGACTACGAATTTGGCATTTGTTTCAGGCTGAGTTCAAAAACATTGGTTAATGAACAAAATTGAAATTACTTCATGGTATTTTAACTATCTTGAGTGTTTACTCTCTTACTACTTAATTTGCTGTTGCTTCTTACTGTTTACTGTGTATTGTTTTGTTACATGGYAAGTATTTCAATGTAGTATGACTAACTGGTACTGTTACATCCATGCTAGAGAAAGCAAGCATGAATCTCATTGTGTGAAGCGCTGAGCAACTTGTAGGGCGTGTTCCAGTTCCTCCTATGTATAAAGTCCCATCAGTCTGATGGCTTGGATGGAGAGAGATGAAGTAGATTAGGAAGTAATGACTGGAGGAAAAAATGTATTAAAACAAGATATTTTCACATTTAGATCAGGATCATTATAACCAGAATCTCAGGAGCCATTATTTTAGGCATTAGTGTATAATGCAGTACACTACATTAAGTTTTATGTACAGCAGTTGGAACCTTGGGATGACTACTAAAACTTTCCATCACTGCTAGTTTTCACAATGACCTTTTATCTTCATTAGGCAATATTCTGAAATTGCTGTAAGTATACCAATATGGCTTCTTGGTAGTGTAAACTAGAGTATGTATCGACGTTAATGGAGCCATTCACATTTATTAGTATAAATTAGTTTTAGTATTCTCTCACATCATAAATCATAATGGACATCAGGAAAGTCATTTGGCAGTACTGATGTAAAAACAGTGAAAATGAGAAAACCATTGACTCCACTATTCAATGTTTAGTAGCAGAAATGTGTGTGAAGCATGTATGTCTATATGGATTTCCCAAGCTTCATCTTTACATAATATCAATCAATGAATGGACAAGAACAGGTACAGAGGAAGTGATTTTCATCACAAGAATAAGACAGCATTCAACACTGTCTGACCCTTCAGTCTAAAGTCTTTCTGTTCTTTCTGGTTCTTGCATTTGTCCTATGTGTAAAAATTAGGCATGCTGACACTAATCACCTATGTATGCACATATTTTGGTTTTGTCTATAAACTGTACTGATAGCTCAGGTAATGTCTATATTGATAAAGAAATTAGTGAACTGTGTTACAAGGTTGCTTCTGGCTGCTAGGTCATGACATCTGCTCAGAAGAGTATCATAACTATTACTCATGTGGATTATTTGAGAAGTAAAATGATATTTAGATTTTTAGGCTCTAATTCTAATAGAGAAAGTTGTTGTACAGGAAAGGATATCCCAAGTCTAAATCTAGAGCTTGTTACTGAAACCACATTAAATAGTTTGAATTTTTGAGGTGCTACTGTAAAACAAATGCATAATACAAATAATAATTCATAGGTAAATGACAGCTAGTCATGCAAGCCTGAACATCTGTTTTATAGTGAATGAACATTGAACATTTCTGGCATCTGGTGCTCTATTTTTACCCAAAAAATCCATACAATATTTAAACCCTTTTCATGCTGCTTTTTGATGACTTATTATTCCATATTGATATCATACAAAGCTGTGACTTCCTTAAGTATAAAAAAGACTTGCTGGGTTTATTTGTCAAGGGAATTTGTAAGGGAAACTTCTATAGAATATAGAAATTGTGAGATAGCAGAAAGTATTTAATCACGGCGATGGCTTTTTCAAGTGATTTTTCTTTGTGACAAACCAAATATGTATTGTATTATTTGTGGATCAGTATATCTAACGTCAGCACACATTTCTGTTTATTGACTCATTTTATCATGCTGAACTGTCACAAGCTTCTTATTAATCTGTCTCTGAAGGATCAAAATGCTTTAATAAATATGTTAGTTCCTTTAGATCTTAGGCTGAAATGAAACTGTTAGTTAAACGTACTGTGACTTTGAGTGAAGATACCTTTAGAGAGATGTAAAATGGGAGCATGTTACATAAATCTAAGACTGACAAAGGAGAATGCATCTTTCTCATAATGGCCAATTAGGACTCAAATAAAGAAAATAAAGTAAAAAGCCCTTTTCTGCACAAAATGTGAGACTTTTGTTATGTGGAATGATTGATTTATCGAAGGGATAATTAATTTTGTGACTTCATAGTGAAAACTCATTGCTTGTGTAGGCTATTTGTTTACAAGAACAGATTGRTGTGCTTTAAAGTCAATACATGTCATGTGTGCATGTATGACACAAGGGCTCAGGAAGGTGTCCACCTTTCATTACTATAAAAAGACACAAGTCAAATTCAATGAAGTTGAATTTTTACTTCTTTCAAGGATATGAAAAAGCATACTACTTTCTTCAGCTGGTAGGGATGAAAAGGAGTGGGCCTGAAGGAAAAGCAGACACGAAAAGCACTGTGAGATCTGATGTACTTCTGCAGAGGAAAGTGAGTGTACTTGACTAGTGGCAGAAAGCTAATTTTTTTGCATAGTCAAAATAAGTGCGCCCTTCTGAGCAAAGAGCAGTAAATGCTTGGCTTCTATCAAGGGATCAAAATGTTATGCAAGATGCAGGAGTGGTTGATGCATGCCATTTCAAAGGGGAAARGCATTTGAAGAACAGGATCAGATTTAAGAAAAAGAAATGAATTAAGATCATCCATGTGATATTGTCATGGTCATTGTAATACAACTTCAGGTTCCTTGGTAGTTCTCACTATATGAACGTACTATCTGTTGAGTACGAACCCACTGCAGTATGAGCAACTCTTTTATTGTATCTGTGTACTAAGTTACCTAGTATTCCTGTGTATACATTTCACCATTTGAAAGAATTATACCTCAGATCTTTCCTTTTGTTGGTCAAATCTTTTAGCTTGTTAAGATCTTAACATCAAGAGTTTGGATTTTTATTTTATACATCGGTTTGGAAAGTAAACACCCATCTTATTTGGAAGTGCCCAAATCTTTCTATATATTCCTCTTATTTTAAGCATTTACATGTCTTGAGTTTAACAGATAAATATTTTTATTGTATGTAATGTTGGTTAATTCAGCTGCCTTCTGGAAATGTCCCACAAGTATCAGAAGCTTGTCTTCTTGTAATAAACTGGTCTTTGATATTATACTCACATTGAATTGTTGGTACTATTTAGCAAGTCAGATAATTTTAGATGAACATCCAAGTGTGGAAATAATTTTATTCATGTGTACACTTCTGAACATATTGCAGATGATCATGTGTGCGTAGCCATGTCTGTAAAAATTCTCAGTATCACTCTTCAAAGCAAGCCCCCAGTGGCTGAAATTAGTTTGTTTTCAAGTGCAAGTGCAGCTGCAGAAGAATGCATATTGTATCCACCAGGGCTTAGCTTGCACAGACCACCCATCCATCAGTCTGCTTCCTTAGAAATGTTAACAGTTTGGCACTACTTTCTGTCCCTTAAATCTTAGCATCAATCCATGATATTGTTACAGTACACTACATGGCTTTTCCTCTGTGCCATCRTATATTGCCATTGGGAAATGAAGCATAAAAAGGCTGCCATTAGAGCGCATCATTAAATAAGACTGCATGAATTCCAACTGTTGAACAATTGATCAGTTCCATTTTGAGCCAAAGAGATGTTTTATCCCTATTTGAGTTTTTCTAGTAAACAAAAATTAAAAAAAAATCCATGTTTTAGTGGTGCCTTTAATTTCCTTTAATTTTTCTTCCAGAAATTGTGTGGTATAATATCAGCCCCTATCTTGTAAAGGAAAAGATSAAAGCATACCAGAACTTAGGTGCATGTGCTAAATGTGAGAAAGTTAGACATTAGCTCCCAAGTGCTGTAAGTTTTCTGAACTATCTGAAAGTAATTCATGCTGAGGGGTTGTTTTGAGATGCCCTGTTTTAGCTGGATGCAGAGCACAGTCACAATTATTAAATTAACTGCAGTTACAGAGACTGGATATACCTTCCACAGCATTTTTTGGTTGTGCTGAAGTTGTTCAGTTATTATGTTCRGTTTGCTAGTTCACTCATTTTTAAACTTTGACCTTTTGCAGTGGTATATTTATGAAGTTCTTCAACTGTTTGTTTGGTAGCTTATTCTGCAGAAACTGAAATGTGCATGTTGTAAGAGTAAATCAACAAAAGTAGATAGTGTAGACAGGTATGCATACAGGTATGCTTAAGCAATGACTTTTCTGGCTTTTCTTTCTCTCTGTTTCAACACAACCTGAGCTATCTAGATTCTCTGACTTTCACTTAGGTGACCTAATGTCACTACTTAGTCAATAGCAACAAAGTCAGTTGTGCTGCATTGTGGCTGCAACATGAAAAAATAAAAAGCTTCTTTCTCTGTTTGTATTTTAGCATAGCTGCAATAGCCAGCTAAATCTGAGACAATCCAGCATAATCTGGAGTTGTCAGAAGAGTTGGATGGTGCAGGGGAGAGTTCACACCACTGGTGGTATGGCTAAAAACATCTTTTCAGGGTATGCCTGATTAAAGGAAATGAGCAGTAAAATTGAAGTGTTTCTGCAATAGACAAAACTGACTTCAGAACTGGACCCTAATTAAAACATTTTYCTTTAACAGAATAGTAGCTGAAAGTCATATTCATAAGGCTACAATACATGTAAAATGCTTATTGGGGAAAAAAAAAATCAAGCTATGATAAGACCTGTACCRGATTTTTCTTAGGTTGTACCTGTCCTTGCATGTATCTGGGATACAGACGTCTGCCAACTGAATGCACACAGAAGCTTGTGATTAGTTAGAGATTTTGATGTTTAAGTAGTTGCTCTTTGGAGATGTTTTATATAGACAATTTTGACTCAAATCTGTGGGGTTTTCAGTACCTTAGAAAGTTCTTCAACGCTGAAAATAAGTAGTTAGTATTAGACACCTATATGAAGAAACTGGACTCAGTGAAGAGGGTATAGCTTGCCTATAGTGCTACCTTGTTAGTGGTGGCACAAAATTCATGCTTCTRTTTGAAAAACTGAGAACCAGTGCAATGTCAAATCAGCTTCTTCTATAGGTAAGCATGAGATTAATGTCTTACATCACGGAATCATTAGGGTTTTGGCAAACGTAGATGACATGTATCCATAAGTGATTGTTTAACACAGCTCATGGACCTCAAATTTCCATCTCTGCTTTGGATCAAGTGAACGTTCACCAAAGGATTAAGCTTCAAATGTAACTTAAGCTACACAAAAGGGATTTTCAGCTGTTTAAGTAGTTTAAATTAAATAGTAGCACTAAGGATGACAAAAGAGTCAGATTCCACACCACTAATGATCATTAGATCACTGTGTACTGTTAGTTATCTTGTTGTGAAGTGTATTGTGATGKTTTTGATCCTGAAGACTGAGTTGAGATTCTTGCCAGAATTACTGTACTTTGGAGCCCTAAATCCATCTTCTTTCATGCTGCATGGCTATTGTCTTGTTGCATTGTGGATGAGACCCAGTGACTCAAGAAATGRTAGGAAGTAGGGATCTAATAGAATGTTCTCTATTCTCAAAAATTCCAGCAAGTACTTAAGAATGTCATCTACCTGTCTCCTGGTGCTCAGAATGAGCTTATCACAGTAATTGGTCAAAGACTGTACATGAGTTCATTTACTAAAGTGAATAAGGTTACAGAGCTGCTGCTGCTCTCAGATACCACTGTATCTTTAAAGTATCCTTAYATTTTCTTTCTTATAGGTATCATCAAACAGAAAAGCAATTCAGTGGTAAAATAATGAGTATTGAAGTGCATTCTAATGGAATACTGTGTGATTATGGAGTTAAATTASGTGATTTTTGAAGTAAATAGTTACTAGAGGTCTAACCCAAGCTTCATTACCAGTTTCTGCCTAAGTGATCAATCAAACAGTAAAAATTGCTATAGAATCCTATGACTTTGCTTTGTCTCTTATGGCTGGGTGAWGAAAGGTCCAAATATTAGTGTGAGTTCTCAAGGGCTGTAGGAGTAGAAATATGAGCACTTTCTCACTGTGGGAAAATTTAAAAGCTGAATATATGTGAAGTAGTTTCATAATAGTCCTTCTGAAGCCAGATGGTTGAGATCAGGTAAAACCACTCTGCTTTTTTGCTTTGTAAACTGGTCACCATTTAATTAAAGTCAAATTTGAACAGACAGTTTTCTTTTGAAAGCTGCAATATCTGTCTCTACTTGAATTRCATTCACAGAAAAAGACTAAAGCTCTGCCTTTGGAAACTCTACCTGTTCTTGTCAAAGTAGGATTTGCAGTTTCTAGAATTAGCKTTCACATAACTTCAAGGACAGAAAGTCTGCATCAGGGTATTCCTCCTGCTTTATTATGTTGATGATTCTCTCAAATGTTCATGACATTTCACATCAGTCAGAATTCTTTCACAGTTCCTCACTAAATAGCAATCCTTCCACAGTCTCCTGTTGGGCTGTTTTGCAATCCAGTCCTATGAAACCACATTCTGCATAAGAAGCTGTCTAAAGGAGGCTGCTGTCTCCTCTGATGAGAGCAAATAGGCCTTTTTCACTAAAGACAGTCTCTCCATTTCCTTACTGAGCCAACTCCTTTTTTTATCACTAAATTCATGGCTTCATCTTGACTTCAAGTCAATGAGAAGCATCCCCTTGATTTTGGTGATTGGGAATCAAATGCTGAAATTTTAAATTCCTGTTTGAAGGTTTGATTTCTTTGGAAAACTATTMGTTTGGGTTAACTTGCCGTAACCTTCTCAAAAACCCTTTCCATGTTTACCCACCATGCTGTGTTCATTGTCTGAATCTTGTTTCCTAGCTATTTGTAAATCTTTAGCCACACCATAGAGGTCTTCTCTTGCGGAATCACTGTTTTCTCTTCAACATCTGATGTTCGTACACTTGAAGAGAAAGTACTGATAGAAGTAGTGATACACATTGGACATTCAGTCCAATGGTAGGCTACACATTCAATCARGCTTAATCTGAAAACAATTGGTCTCTTATGGGCACAGCGAAGTTTGTGTGAGCTGGGATTTTTTTTGTAGCACAGGAAGAACTTGGAACATCAACAATACTTGAAAAATAGTTGAAAGTTAAGTACCAGCAATACTTGAAAAATAGTTAGTCTTGAAAAACAGTTAATAGTATTGCTCTACTTGATGTAATGCAAGACCTAGAAAGTTGAGCTGGCTTATGCAATGAGCCTGACTGAGCAAACAAAATCTTTTAGACATAGGGGAGCAGGTACTGCATAAGGAGTCATAAAGATTAGCACCGTGGAGATGACGAAACTGTAAGATGTGTTTTGTTACGGAAGATGAAATGCTGTTTGAAATGGAAGCTGTATCAGAAAAAGCAGCTACCTAGTCAACTTCAAGATGATTCTATCTAATGAAAACTCCAAAGAGCCAGGAGGCCAATGAATCTAGATAATTTAATCRTTTGGGTTAGAGCAAATACAACTCAGATTATATTTAACTGAAGCTCTTGCAAAAAAAACTTGGAGGATGTGSGTCAATGTTTGGTTGTATAAAATACATTAAATATTAAGGCCCAAATATTGCCAGTTGGGTACATGGCTGCTAAATTTAAATGTGTACATATGTCTGAACAGTCAGATACAGGAAGCTTCTTAGTAGTCCAAGCCTGTCCATGCAGAAGTTGCACCTAAGGTATCAATGCAAATGACATGATGTGTACACTTAGTTCTGAGCAGTTGCCAAAAGGAATGTTACAACTGGTAAAAGATTTCTCTAATAAGTTAAAATAAACTGAAACTGAATAGTATAATTGACCAACACTCCCTCCACCAATGTTCTAAGAATTCCCARAAAAGAAACAASATSTCTCCTGTATTTCCCTGTTCTTTGTTGCTTACAATCTCTCCCATGCTCTGTATTCATTTTTCATGTTATAGAAATTCCACACCTTTGTCTGCCTTCTGATCTAAAAACTGGTATGAATTTGATATTTTTTCTAAAAGCTATGTAATCTTGATGAGAGGTATTTAAATGTCTGCTTATCTGTTTCTCCTTCATGAAGATCTTCTGCCATGTGAATGCCTTTGAAAWGATACCTTGTTCTTCCGATAATGACACATGAATCAATGATCTCAAATTGGTGAAAAGACACTGGAACCAGGTGTTCTACTGTCTTTGATCTATTCTACAGCATTATAGTGCTTATGACACTATTTATGTCTATAGATGTCAAGAGGACCTGCCCATTTTGTCAGACTGTAGCAGAGAGTATTGGTAATGTATCATGTGAGGCTTTTGGCCTTACCTTCATTTTGACAAGAAGTTCTGTGAACACTCTGAAGCTGGAGCGTAATACTACCCAAAGAACATTATTCTTTCTGTGGAATGTTGCATTTATTAATGTTTGTCCCATAAACAATAAAAGTTATTGAGGCACAAAATCCATTTGTGTGAAAGGCTCATTGCTATGGTATTGAAGCAAAAGGAATATATTCTGGATTCACAGTGATATAATGCTRTTATGACTATTGCCTTTGTTAGAAGAACAAATATTAGCAGAGGTTAAAGGGAAAAGTGTAATTCAACCACGTCTACAATGTATGCRAGGTATTTAAATTGAATCTTTATTTTCTCTGAACATTTTGATCTTTTGGCATATGAAAAGTAACTACCATATTTCTGACTGTATGGAAAGTTCCCCTTTAGGGTTTAGAAGGAAGCTGCAGGAAGAAAAAAAAAGATGGTCCATTGTTAAATCTTCAAAGAAAAAGATTCAGGGATGAAAGCAAAATTGAGATACAAAAGGTGTTTTAAGGTATTCAAAATGTGGTTCTGGCCCCTGCCTACTGGCCAGTTTCAAATTTACTGTCTAAGAACTGAAATTTCAAAGGTGATTTGAAAGGTGATTTCAAAGGTGTCTTTTTTTTCTGCATTAACTAATGTGAGGGCGTATGGCCCTTTAGTCTGAACACATGGCACTAAAAATATACGTGTGGAGTGCTTTGTTTCAGAGAGTCACAGTTTTCCTTTCATTTGTTTCTGAWATCAAAGTTTTTATGTTCTTGAAAAGACTGAGCCTGTGTAATGTCATGCTTTGAAATACTGTTCTCTTGACATTATAAGACCATGAAAGGTAGAACTTTGACTAACTGTATTATTCCTTCACCTTAAAGAGACATTGTCAAGTTGGCTAAGCTCTAAATATGACCCACCTGGTTTTGTTTCCTTTACCTCTTGTTCTATTACAAAGCTTATTTGATTCTTTTCTACATGCAGCACTTCAAAGCTTGCATTTCTTCATAAAATTAAACAAATAAAAATCCAGAAACTTATGTTTCAATTGACTTCTGCGTAATTCAGATCAATGTAGGCAGGTGATTGCAGTGTGCAAACTTTATTTCAACTGACTAGTGCTTATCAAACAATGAGTGAAAGCGATTTAGAATGAGTTATGTCTTTTGATGTGTGGATATAGTGCTGATCAAAGTCAGTGATAGCCATTCATGCGAATCCCAGGACAGGCTTTGTCCCCATTAAAAATATATTCCATTACAATAATTGTCAGACAACCCCCCTTCTTYTTAAGTAAAAATAATTTTAACTTGACCCCTTTAAATCACAAATGCAAATCAAAAAAACAAAATTGAAACACATACTTTTGTTTTAAAACTGAGTGCCTTCATCCAGCAAAACTAAATCCCTAATGTTTTAATTACCTATAATGATCTCCTTCAAATATTCTGTTTATTATGGCCCAGAAAATGGTCTTGTTGAAAACCATCCGCCACCTTTGTGCATAATAAAATCAGTATGGTATATACAAGCACTGTTGCTCAATAGGTTCTGCAACTGTGAAASATACTTATTTTTAACCTATCCTATTGTCACCTTCATCTGAATATCTAACTGAAAGTGCAGTTTAGATCTTGGTACTTACCTGAGTTCACTTAAGTAGATAGCTGCATACAGCTGACAAATTGGTTTCTRCTGGTCAGAAAATTGTAAAAGGTCACTTTTGTTCATGTTTGCTATATGTTGAAAATGAATTTTGGAAACTTAATGTGATAAGAAAACTCCTGACCTCAGTAAAAACCATTTTCTGCCTAATAGAAACAGGACATACCAAGGCTGCACTTTGAAGTCCCTGAAACCCAAAGATCTGAATGAGTCTAAAATATCCAGAATCCTACATAACTACAGTTAGATACTTCAGTGTCTGTGGTAGGCTTAAGTTCCTGGCTGAATGTGTATTAGATCAATGGTTAGAGAACACGATGCATTKTAAAAAAATGTGCAAATGGGCCAATCTACGGAATATTCCTTTCCCATTGCCCTCTTGAATAGACAACCAAGAGAACTCAAGTGTTATTTGCCTCAATGTTTTTGTGGGAGTGCATGAATATTGTGTTTGGGGGAGCTCYACGACTTACCAGGTCTTTAAAAAAACAAAACACAAAAACAAAACAAAAAAAATCCTACCAGAGGGACGTAGGTTAGGAAGTTGTAATAGATGGGCAGACAACTGAGAAATTAATCTCATTTCATAAATTACAGATTTACTCCCAGATTGGAGTGAACCTTACCACAAAGTTTGGTGATGAATGAGGAAAAAGTAGAAACAATCTTCTTTGGTTCTACTATCTAAAACAAAATTGAAGTGACATTTTTCAAATGAGAATACATTGTCTGCTGCTTTGTCTGGTTCTTTCATTTCAGCTTTGTTAGATCTTTTGTTTCTTTGATGCTCAGAATATTGCACCATTTGGCTCTAAAACCTACATTAGAAGAGCATTAATTAAAGGCAGACACAGTGCAATGGAGACCCTGTTAAAATTATGCTTGAAGGTACAATGTAATTAATTTTGTACAAGTGAAACATAAAAGAGAGAATGAAACCAGAGCAAATAGCAGCATATCCTCACAAAATGATAATGAGAAATACAATTGCAAATCAGACAAAATATGGAAGGACATATGGAATAATTAGACTTCAAGAAAGAAATCAAAACAAAGAGTAACCTGCTAAATGCTCATAAAAATTAAGTGAAGAATATATAACTAATGTTCAAGGTTCTTGGGTTTTGTTTTGGGGTGATTCTCTGTGGAGTGTAAGATTTGTATTAAGTACCTGCCAGTAACATGAGGATGTAAATTTTACATCAATTTCCTGACAAGTATGTAAAGAATTGAGTATATAGCTTCACTTAAGAACAAGTTCTCTGTTATAAGGTCGCTAAGAAGATAAAGGGTTGGAACCTGGGTTGTGGTTCCCAGGTTGAAAATGAGGGCACATGACAGTATTACAGTTAATTATGTCTGTATAGTAGAAGAAAAAGGCTTTAGGAAATGACTTTAATTGGTCATTTTAAGTAACAATTAAACATTTCCAATTCTTTTTAGAACCCCTGTGGTTCACCTTCAGTTGTGAGTGTTCTTCAGYAAAGCAGTTTAAAAGGTACAAAAATGTGGCTTGAACATTCATCCTGTACTCCAGAGTTTAACTGAAGCCAGAGGTTTCCAGAGGTCTATGATAGCAGTCTTTTCAGTTTAGCATAAAGCAACATAAAACAGAATGAAAGATTATCATATGCTTAAAGATCTCTGTTGTATGTGATGAACTTCTTTTGATGGCTGGGATTGCACAATTGTTGGTTTGTCTGCAGAGCTTTCATTCTAATTGTATGGAAACTGTTTATATGTTGGGATGACCGTTATGTTACCAGCTATGGGAGGACGGTACCACTTGTGTATTAGTGGGATCAGATTATAGATGATTATCAAAGCCTTTGTTTTCTTCTGCTTTAGGTTTAAACAAAAAATACAACAAAAATGTCAGAACATTGTTCCACACACAACATACACACATCCCCATTTGTGTGGTGGCACAGCTTAGCTCCATTAAAAGTTACACAACATATGGGCTTCTGTCATCTGGGAGAAAGCASTGCTACTAGAAATTCTGCTAGCAAATACTTCAGTGTTTCTGTTGYTGACGAACAAATATAGTAGATGTTTATAATGATTGAGGGAGAAACCCTGAAACTTCTTTTAAAAGAATGTATAGATTTATAGTACATTATCTTCCTGAAGACTCTGTAGATTATGACTTCTTGCCAATTTAAAAACTTTCCAAAATGTACCTACCTAATTAGATTCTAATAGTTGGGGTTTTTTCATTTTAAGCTAGGGTTCCTCTTTTTCATTCTCTGCATAAGTCAGTTTATTACTGTCCTCCAATTCATCAAAACAAAAATGAAAAATGGCCATTAGGAGACAGGGGGAAGGATTTCTGGGTGAGGATCGGCCAAAGTATTGTGAAGTCCTCCAGCTGTGGGTTAGAAAGGTGCACACTGTTTTATCCAAAATAGCAGTTAAGTAACAGCATTCCCAGGTGGTCTAGAAGACTTCTTGAAGAGTGAGATCATTAGTTGCCCACAACTTGAAACTATGCACAAAAAAGCAAAATTGATCCCTCAACATCCTGTGCAATGTTATTGGCCTTTCTAAATTTCTAAAGCTTTCTTAATTAGTCACAAACTCCTGAGCTTGAAAGCAATGTAATTTATAGCATAATAATTCCTTCTCTATTGTGTTCACTTTGTCATTCCTTGGGATATCAAAGAGTTTTAAATAAGTCCAAATCCATTATTACCCTTTTTTAGTATTATATAGCACAGTGCAATAAACTCATTTAAGATATGTTACTTGCAAGGTGGTCTGTGTTTTGCAGCAATTCAAAGGACAGTATAGGTTTCAAAACAGAGTATGTTTTAAAGTAAAACACATTGAACTGTTTCTAGTGTATGTAATTATATTGACCAGTCCATACTTTTTTCTCTGCAATGTCAAATGACACAATTTCAAAATCTAACTAAAGGAAAAATACGTGGTGCATTTTTTTGGCCTCCATGGCAAAACTCTTAACCATTACAATGCAAAAATGTCTGATTAAGAGGAGGGCTTTATGAAGTATGGTATTCAGGAAAAATCTGAAGATCCTTGATCTCCTAAGTTGTCTATTTTGTCATAATTTGCACAACATTGTAGGAAGATAGGAACATCAGAAGGGCAGAGAAAGTTCACCCATTAATTTTTATAACAACTTTAGAGACAACTTATTTAACTGAAGTTTAATCGCTATTCCAGTGTCAAGACTTTTTAAATTGTCTGCTATAGTAATTATAAATGTGTTGCTGGGCAGTTATTTTTCTTAAATATCTTTCAAAGTTGATTATTACGCCCATAAAAATTGTMCAGCTAAGTAGCATGAGTAGCATAACCCTCCAAGATAGTATATTCTTTACAGCTTATTTCTACAAATATGCTGCTGTTGTTTGGATAAAATATATTGTGCTGGTTTTGGCTGGGATAGAGTTAATTTTCTTCATAGTAGGTAGTATGGGGCTGTGTTTTGGATTTGTTCTGGGAACAGTGTTGATAACCCAGGGATGTTTTCGCTGTTGCTGAGCAGTGCTCACACAGAGCCAAGGCCTTTTCTGCTCCTCACCCCACCCCACCAGCGAGTGGGCTGGGGGGGCACAAGGAGTTGGGAGGGGACACGGCCGGGACAGCTGACCCCAACTGACCACAGGGATATCCCACACCATATGACACCATGCTCAGCATATAGAGCTGGGGGAAGCAGGAGGAAGGGGGGGGACGTTCAGAGTGATGGCGTTTGTCTTCCCAAGTAACCGTTAGGCGTGATGGAGCCCTGCTGTCCTGGGGATGGCTGAACACCTGCCTGTCGATGGGAAGGAGTGAAGGAATTCCTTGTTTTGCTTTGCTCGC
Organism: Oceanodroma leucorhoa; assembly: GCA_030449065.1. Lineage (NCBI taxonomy): Eukaryota > Metazoa > Chordata > Aves > Procellariiformes > Oceanodroma > Oceanodroma leucorhoa. The sequence goes on from JASVER010000063.1 coordinate 1,064,448, forward strand.
ATGCGCGGCTTTTGCTTTAYCTGTTAAACTGTCTTTATCTCAACCCATGAGTTTTTTTACTTTTTCCCTTCCAATTCTCTTCCCCATCCTACCAGGGGAGTGAGCGAGCATCTGTGTGGGGCTGAGTTGCTGGCTGGGGTTAAACAATGACACATATGTAGGAAATTGATTCTGTGATTCACTTCAGTTTACAGGATTTTTATTAAGAGCAAATTTTGTCTCTMTCAATTAATCTTTGCAAGTTTTTTTGTTACATGAATGCTTACAGAATTTTGATGACAAGTAGCTCTAATTCATTGCTTCATGAAAGGGCCTTTTAGTCTGTTATATTTTACAGTATTTCCCTGAAGAAACCTACTGAATTTCAAAGCAGTTATGTTTTAATGCCATACAGATAATATTTTGAAGGGTAAATATATTTTGCTATTATTAGTGATGGGGGAATATCTCTTCCTAATAAAAATGATGCTCTTAGTGTTGCACTAAGGTTTTACAGACAGATGGTGGAAAGTTATGTGAAATTCTGGTCTTGTGCAAGTACAATCAGAAGGGCTGGATTGCAGGGGAACATGCCTTCACCCACCTCTCCATTTCAACCACATTCAAGATATATAGTTTGCATAGCCCATTGGATTACACAATAAAGGCGGTTAGCTTAAATAGCCCTGTAAAATTACACCTTTCTTCATTGCCTCTAACMTCCTGAATGTGCTAGTGCTTCTGTGACTGCTGCTGTTGTGGGATCTGAGATGCAGAGGGTTGTCTCCATATTACAAAGTTGAGGCAGAGAAACATGAATGACCTCTCATGACTTCAGAGCCACTTTTGCATAGCAGAGTGTTAAATTCTGGCCCTCTGAATATATGAGTAATGCCTTTACAACCAAATGGTTCTTTTTGTCTTCATTGAGATTAAGCTTAGAAACAGTGTATACTATTTCTGAAGTGTGTAACTGCATGCAAAAATCCCAGGTATTTCCTCACWTAACAAACCCATAATATTTTGAAAGCCTCATCTACTGTGAAACTTTGGAGTAGATGAGCAATTTTTGTTGCACCTTTTAATTTTAGCTTCTAGCTCATGTAATTAATATTTTCCTGTTTTGGCAATCTTACAGTTATGGTAACAGACTTTGCTAAAGAAGAATTTCCAAAGTAGACTACTTACAAAAAGTAACTGCAGAAAAAGTATTTTCATTCTTTCTCATTAAAGTGGATGCTTGTGATTTTTCCTATCCAGTAAGGAAGATCCRATGTGTCCAGTGATGAGGGCATGGCAATGAAAGCCACACCATTGCAGCTGATGGCATTGTGTTTATCCTAATTCAGTTTCTCAAGAGCCCATGCCCAGTTGCTAATGCAGTTGTGTGATGTCTTGTAGAATTCTTACAATGACAGTTTTCATTCATCCTCTTGAATTAACACAAAATGAGTGCTAAACAAGCAGCAATATTATTGCCGCTGTTGAATAATACACTCACTGAAGCAGCTGCCAAAGGCAGTGTCAATGGGGAAGGTATATCAAGCACAGTACTYAAAATTTACTGTAGTCTAGTCTCAATTGAATTTCTCACTTCATTCAAAGAAATATGCTTCACAGAATTCAGAGTTATGTGTCTTCAACCAACATTGCAGCTTGTTTCAAACTAGGTTGTGGCCACCTGTCATTACACTGCCAGCTACTATTAAACCATCAAAGCAGTATTTTAGWTGCTTTGATGTAGACTGGAATTGTATCYACTGCTGAATGATGATTAGATTAAATGTTACAAATGTATCCAAAGGGAATAGAAGCGCTAGTCTACTCTTGATCCACCACAATTTAATTTTAAGTGTTTCCTTATATTTCTATTACTGCTGATCCATTCCTTTGTATTTATACATGCTAGTACAGCAGAAACAGCCTCTTGGAATATCATTTAAAAACTGCCATTAACAAAGTCTATCTTATTAATGTGGTGTTTTGTACATCACAACTTYCAGAAATAGATYGGTAGGTAAGATTWTTTTWTTTTTTTTTTAATTCCTGGAAAGACTAGCTAAATCAGAAAGCTCTAGAAAATGGATAGCAGAAATGTCATCTCCCCCTTTTTAAATGAAAGTTTGTTTTCTAATAGATATGGAAAAAATACAGAAGAAAAATGAGGTTCTTTTGTTCAGGTTTGGTAGAGAAGTCTAGCTCCTACTTGAGACTTATTGGCTACATTCATGCCATACCTGCTTGGTCAGTTAATATTCAAATATGGTATTTAGGCTTGGCCTCAGGCATCCATTTTATCCTTTGACAGTCTACAAGTGCCCTCTTGCCCACAAGCTGGCTTATATCAGACTCCTTTTGAGAGGGTGCTAGGGCATCTGCAAGGGTTGTTCCCATTGACACTTCCTAGAAAGGGAAGATGGAGTAGCTGGCAGCTCAACTCTCTGCAGAACAGGTAAGCGTGTCTGGAAAAAATGGAACAAATGTCAGATGTACCTCGGGTTTCCTCTACAGAATATCAACAGCATAGCCCCAGAACCACCTTCCAGTGCTCCTACACACAGGTAATGTAGACAAGTGGTATTCTGTCTTTGAGACAGCCTTTGAGGACAGYACTTCATAGTGTACAATGGCTAGATCTAACCTTACTCCAGTGTCTTCATCAGGACACTGATTTCATGCYTTTGGAGTCGAGTTAACCAGGAAAGTCTTTACTAAACTTGCTGGGTAAGGTTCCTAGAGGAAGGTACAGATAACTTCTTTCAGGGAGCACTGGAACAGATGGTCTACTTGCCAAGTGCAAAATGCAAACCAAAAGCCTARGTGTAAAACGAGACAATAGAACAAGATGCAGGAACAATACAATCCTAATTAACATAATAAGCATTGTTGTATCAGCATGTGGTTGGCCTGAACAWGATCAATATTTTTAGGCAGTAACTCTTGATCAATATTTTATATTCAGATTTTACAATAATTTCAGATTCATGTAGTTATTAAGGCAGATTACTGAAGTTTTCCCCTAAATCAGTGTACACAAATCCTTTCTGTGTTCAGATTTTCAGRTTTTGATAACAATTCAGGCAGGAATTTCAAGATCACTAAAATTAGAGTTGGCTGTACTGTTTTGCTGCCAGCCAGTTTAGTACTAATGACAGCAGACTTCCTGTACATATGTAAATCTCTCTTGGATTCACTTCCATTTTATGGGTTTTGAGTACTATCCACTCAGACTGTCAGGGGAGTCCTTTCTGAAAAATGGAGCTTACGTAAAAATCCATTGAAATGATGGTAACTGTATCACAGAATTGTATGGTGATGTCTTGACAGTATTTTAATACAAGATCCTTTAACATGCCTGGAGTAATGTTGGTAGCAGCCAAAATAGTAATACTTGGACCAGTGTTATGGGAAGCAGAAGTGCTGAGAAGAGCATTGGTATGTTTCAGCAGAAAACATCTTTTCCCTCATTGTGTAAAATTTTCCCATTTTTAGGGCAAAGAAAGAGGTCTTTGAAAAATTTGTGGCTACATGGAGAAAGAACTAACTTTTATGAGATGTATATGAGAAATCTGGGTTCGAGGCATAGATTCAGACAGGGATTTGAACCCTYATCTCATATAAGCATCTGATAAGTTTCTCTGTCCCAGACTACTCAACTTGTTATAAAGTAAAAAAAACTTCAGCAGGAGAGACTAAAAGAAATRCACTTTAAATCCTAGTGGTGAGACTCATCCACAAGTGTAGACCGCAAACACAGCAGGAGAGGATTACTCCAAATCTGAATGGTTCTGACTGAACTGTCCACACTGCTGCAGTAATGAAAAAACAATCTTTACAAATTAGCTTTCATAGTAATCAGGTAATTAAACTAACCAATTCACAGAAGCAGCCTTTATCTGTTTCAGAATTGGTTTGTAACCACAAAAACCCCCAAATCTTGTCTGAATGGGTATTTGGTATTTGTTTGAGCATATGTCTAGACCCTGACCATGGTCTAATGGTTCATATCTTCCTAGAAAATATAATTCAAAACTGGATGCTGACAGCTCCTTCTTCTGGGAGTGCTACCTGTATCCGGGTTAATGGAAGGAAAACACCCATTAGTAGCTAATGCTGGACTTGATGCTTTTAGCAGAAAATCAGTCTGAGATCAGAGCCTGCAAACATCTGGCTTTTTGTTTGAGGAGAAATTAATGTTGTATAATTACAGAGGGGCAAAGATCCAAAGAGAAAAAGAGAGAAGAAAAATATTACTATAATGAAATGTCTGATGCTGCATGATGCATTTCCTTTTAGATAATAAAAATAAGAACATTTTTAAGCTCAATTTCATGTTTCAATGTTTCTGATTTTCAGTAAATTGCAATAATACAAAAAGGTTAAGTAYAGGCCTCAAATGAAGGCTGTTTTTATGATTAGGAGTATAGAAAAGACAAATATGTTTTTCTCTTGTTTGTTTCTGGCTGATTGCAATAGAATGTAGACACAGAGCTATTTCTATTTAGACATTTTCATTTTATTTTCTACATCAAGAGTCAAGTGTACTTCAAATCACCCTTCCAAGTAAAATACCTACCTGGTGTTCAGCAAGTGGCAACATTTTAATTGTGGTAGGTCATGGAAATCTTTCAAAATGATACATGAATAGAGTTATGCAGTTCATGCCGTGATTTGTCTAAGTGAATTCCTCCCAAYTGAAAATGGGTCAATTTAAATTGTGAAAAATTTAAGAATTGTCATTGACATCAGTGCAGCTTCAACCTAAGTCTTCCTGATTCATTACAGTTCAAAACAGTGTGGACATATTTAGGGCTAGGTGAACTGGATTTCACTAAAACCTATGAAAGTCTTGTAATTGACTTCAAAAGGATTTGGAATGGTTGTCTTGTGTCAAGCATGTAATCATATATCTCAAACACGCTGAAGTAAAGATATGATTTTACACAGATCTTTGTGTAAGCAGCCTGCAGTGGGGTGCATCTTTTGTGAAGGTTTTCAGTGCCTAATTCATATGAGAGAGGAGCCTTTGAGAAGCCCTATCATTTGTTTTGTAGAACTACATGAAAACTGAAACTGTAAAGTTGCTTTTGAAGAAGAAATAARCTTGAGTTAAAATATGTATTCTACTGACAAAATGTGTGGCAAAACCTTATCACAATTACATATTTAAAAGGGATAGGTGTGAGTTTAAAGTAGYTAAAACTTGTAAGATTGGAGATTTTTGAAACAAATTATCGCAGATTTTCTTGAGTTCTACATAAGATTGCCATCAAATATTTTTCTTTACAATAAGAAGAGATAAGTAAATTCCAGCTGCAAGACTTACCCTGTTTACATTATCCTGAGGTTACAAGAAATCTCAAATGATAAACGGTAAGTTTTCCTGCAAAAGTTTAAAGATAAATGTTAACTGCTGCTACTGTCTTTTCTACATAGTGAGAAGCTTTAGTCTGTTACTTATGCAAAGGGTAATGATGGTCCAKCCCATAATTCCCCAGGGCAGATTTGCATGGTGTCAAAATCCCAGGTCTGAAAACATCACCACACTCTAGCATTGAAAAGAATAAAAAAAAAAAAAAACCACTTTTTGTCCTTAAATTAAGGTGAAACGATGCCTTTCTCCACATAGAATAGGCCTAGTAGACCCACTRCTGGCAATTGTTGCATGTACACATGAAGCTAATGAGCAGTATTAGGAAAATATAAAGGACCTAGTAGTGATTAACTCTTTTCATAGAGACCTATGGAAGGCAAGCAAGGGTATATGAAGTGTTTCTCATGTATTCCAGTGTAGCAGTCAGGCTTCTGTTCGGAGAAAGCATCTAGTTCAGCTAGTGGTGGCAGGTGGTAAAGATATTTAATATACACATGTATGTTTTATACCAACCACAGTGGGGCCAATCTTGTTGCCTGAACTGAGGAGTTACATCAGTAAATAATAAGCAGTATTCCCTGGACTCACTCATTCTTTAATACGGCTCTGTTCTGCTAGGTGCTGTATTTTAATGACATACATGTTTCATCTATGTTTTCAAAATAAGTAAATATTTAAGAAAATGAACAGTTAGTCTCAGTAGCCCTAATCCAATGGGAATTTAGTATTTATGTAATTTGTGGGAGGAAAAATAAAAAATAGTTTGTTATTTTAAACAGGAGAAATAATGTCTCCTGAATGATAATTTAGATGACCATTAGTTTCCTTCATTGCATTTACTTTCCCTGTATAAGTCTGGTATCTATGGCTCAACCACTGCTGAAAATAAGGGTATCTGATACCTATATTTTAAAGTAAGACAGAAATTCTTTGCTTGCTCCTCCTCATTTCCACTTCACCAGAGAAAGGGGTTTTGAGTTTCTTTTCMCAAATTTGATGTCATAATAATATCTTTTTGCATAGCTCCAGTCTATTATGTCCTTCACATTAACAGTCAAACTCAGCCTTGAACAGTTCGTTTGTTACCCATCAGTAAAGTTTATACAAGTGTTGAACTGAAGTGGATATATTTTCTTGCAGTACAGAAATTTTCTGCTGTACTCATCACTATTTAAAAAATGTAAACACGCCTTAGTGTGCTAAGACCTTCGCYTGAATGACTGTTTTCTACAGTAAGTAGTGAATATATGGTATACTTGAAATAATGGTATTTAAAGGCTAGAATATTAGCTGCTGTGAAGGCAGACAATGGAAGGAGAGTGCCCTGGTTAAATGAGATGTTAGCATAAGAAAGATGGCTCAGAGCAATRGAAATGTTACGAGATTCACACAATTCTGCTCACTTCATGATGTAAGGCTTCCTTCTTACACATCATCAGAACTAATTCTGATTGTCAAAAGGAAATGTGTTGCTTAATAGCGATGGGACAGTTGTTCATGAGTGATGCATGGCCTCAGCTGTTGAGCTTTCTTACCCTTTTCTGGGATAATGTGGGTTTCTTAATTTGATGTGATCTCTGCTATAAAATATATTTGATTTTTCTCACTTTGGATGGGAAAGACATTTGAAAAGAAAAGGCCCAAGTAGCTGGACTTTAGTAGTGGGTCTGTCATATTGAGTTCATCATACGTTAGGAAAGCTAAAAATACTAAGAACAGCYTGCTAAAACTAGGGAATTTCAAGTTATTAATCAATAATGAGAGAAAGAAAAGGCTTATTATCCAAAAACAATGGAAATGTGCGTAGGTTAGGCATAAAAAAAAGGATTTGTGATAGCTGGAGAATAAAAAAAAACAGTGGGTTATCGATTTTAAAGCATGATAATGAACAGAAAAGTAACTATAAAAATGACAGCTTAGTGTCTTGTATTCATTCCTTGCCAGTGACCTCTATATCAGATCTATAGCATTTACAAGTCAAGAATTTTGTGACAGTTGTACAAACTGAAATATACATCTAAAAATTAAGGTATGTTCTTCCTGCTTCATATTTGGATTGATGGGACAAAGTGAAAAGTGCTTTGTGTCTGTTTTCCAGTTTGCTGTGGTAGAAAAGGCTGATTTTTTTTTTTTTTTTTTTTTTTTGGTAACCAGGAGGTTATAAAAGACAATAAAACCTAGAAGGTTTTTGTAACCGGTAAAACTGGAAGTCAAAATATAGAGTCTAACAACCAGGTAGAAGGGACCAGAACATGTATTTTAATTGCCTCAGAGGAGCAAAACACTAACCAAATGTCCAGTTCATAGAACCAGTTCTATTTACATCTGTGTCTGATTAAATCTGCTAAGGTTCTGGGKTTTTTTTGTTTTGGGAGATCATCTATAAAATCTTTAAAAAAGTCAAAAGATTCAAGAGTTAAGAGATTTGGAGACTCAGCTCCTAAGGATTTTGATGCCTGCTTTTTCAGGAGATCTGAAGCCTGAAAGTCTCCAGCTACACTGTAATCATGTTCAAATCAGTAATGCTTTTTTCCCCTGTCTTGTTCTAGACATTTTTACCACCTTGCATATTATAAACTGTTCATTTTAGTTCACAGAAACTTTGAATAGCAATACTCAGCACTTTTACTTYGGAGTAAATTGTTTGCGGGAGAAAGATTCATAGCAATTTTAATCATATTGTCAAAACCAGAATAAGCTAATGTATCAAATTGAGAGTTTTTTCCAGTTTTATGACATAATTACTTGTGTATTAGGCCCACAACAAAAAAAATAGCTCTGCAGTAACAGTGTTTTTAAAACTTTATTAGTACTGTTTGCCTTCAGATAAAATGAGTAATTACCAGTGCATTAAAAACCGACAGGTAACCAGTTACAAGGAAGACGTTGTCAAGTTATTTCAGCTAAGTAAAATCAATCTTTCACTGTTATTCTTTAATTAAGGTAATTCCAGCTTGGATCTTATGTAAAGCTCATTTGGAATTCAGAAAAAATAAGCCTTGGAAAAGAAACAGTGCTGCTATAGTGTATAGCATTTTGCAACTGGATAGTTAATAGTTAATTCTTTATRGCCATTCATAATAAGATGTAAGGCATCAGATGACAAACGTTTGAAAATCTTCACATTTTATTTAGACACTATATATGAGCTAGATTTTTAGAAGATCTGGCTGCATGAGTAGATTCATGACTGAGGGCTGCCAAATTCTAAAACTTTCAAAAAATCTGGTGTTTAAGTGTGGGTGTGTTTCTTTGATTCTGAAAGAACTAGAGACTGGAAACGAGCTACCACTAATGCATGACACAACATCAGTGGCTTCAGTCCAAATTTGTGGAAGTAGACACTGATTCCGCTTCCAGCTTTCATACTGCTGGACAAGTACTTTTGTGATGAAAATAATGTGACTCCAGAATTCACTGTGAATGCCTAGCCTTAATGTCTAATTTTCAGCACCTACCACAACTGTAAACTACTTAAAAATGGAGCTAAATTAATTCATAGCTAAGTTGTTATAAATATGAAAATACAGTCTGTGTCTCTTCCAGTGGAAGCTTATGCTTTAATTCTTGCCCTGAGTTTGTTCCAACTTTGAGATGTGTTTTATAGTGTCTAGAATAATAAACGAGTAAACAATATCTTCTTAAATGCTGGAAAACTGAGTATTATTATAAAATGACTTAAAAATCTGATCTGGTGATTTTTATGTAAACAAACTGTTGCCTGCATTTGTGTGGMAGGGCCGGACGTTTAATTGGATGGAGGGACGAATTATTTAATGCAATGCTTGCSTAACTGTTTCAACCCTACACAGCCTTCAGAGTGCAGCCAGAAGAAGAGAGGTCTRCCAGGGAATTGCGGCACAACAGTTGAATCAAATTTGGAGCTTGCTTAAGGTTGTCAATGAATATTGCACCATCATGGATGCAAAAAAGCGTTACCCGCTCTGGTATGCAGAGATTTCACAGCTTGTTGGAGTAAGTAGAAGAGCTACATGTGCAAACTCAAAGGTGATTTTACTTGGCTTCTTATGGGAAGGAAGTAGTTACAGTGGTGGACTCTAGACTGTAGTAGGAAACTTGGTGAATAGGTAGATGTTGGTGTAACCCGAAGCACTTTTCATAGGACAGCAAAGCGATAATGTACATGTAAAAGGTTTATGCTTTAGTGGATTAACTTCATTTTTTAATGTAAGCTTTTACAATAATATTAGGTGTACAGACAAAAGCATTTAAATATTTTGGGTTTTGGCAACCGGTTTGACTCTGCTAAGACTTTTTAGTCAATATGATACTATGTTATTACATTGCATGTTAACTGATGTAATCAGTATAATGCATAGTCTGTGATCTTCACACAGCTAATTAACAATTTTAGGAGTATATGGAAAAGTATTTGTAACTTATTTTGTCTTTCCTTCTCCCCCACCCCTTGTGATGCTGATGTGTTTGCTTGTTGCAGCATACTCCTTAGGGCTTGTCTTTATTCTGTTGTTTTACACAGCATCACCTTCAGTGAATCCACCAGGTCTTCTGTGATGTAATATGTATCATTGCTAGGAAGCTTTCTCTTCAAAATAATTATATTCATGGATAATTGGTTATTTTCAGAGACTGTTCCATATTGTGTCTGCTCACCCCCAATCTAATTTTATTTTGACGGGCTAGAACAGCCATGCTGTTCTCAYGCCTGAAGTTAATGTATTCATTAGTTATAATTGCTTCCAATGTGTCCTCACCAATCTTAGTCTTCTGGTTACTTAATGATTCTGATTGGATGTTCAACACTTTTATCTGGGTTAATTTACTATTCATAGTACAATGATGGATTATTCATTTTGTTACCCAGATTACAACTGTAAATGAAGTTATACATCATCAATGAGAGCACCACAGAATCATTTAGCTAAAAAATGCCTTTTAGTTATCTTGAAGCAGCAAAGATAGTCACATAAAAACTTTGTGGCTGGCAGTGCTTCCTGCCCAAAGATGGCTGAATTCATTAGCCTGCTATGAATCACCATAAAATTCTGTAAATGCTACTTTTAAACACTGTTTTATGTGCCTAAGTGCGCACATGTGTGTACAAATTATGTTGAGGGAAACTTAATAAAATGTAAAACTAAGTGAATGGTAGTAGGGAGTTTATAAAGGGCAGTGGATTGGAGCTTAGAACTCTCAATCTGTTCAATACTTTGGTGGATGTAAGGAGGTGAAAAAAATAGAAAACCTTTAGATTGGAGCCACAGAAGGAAAGATGCCTCAAGTCTAATATCTCTATTGTCATTAATGTAACAAGCCCCTTAGATCAGTTGCCAGCACTATTATARCTATTAAAGATATATATCAAACTTATTCTGGACTAGTCTGTATTGGGTTTCGGAGTAACACGTGAGCACCTTTGTGAGTGATGTAACTAGTATCTTGCAAGTATGTTTTGGCATTTCTATTTGGCTATCAGAAAAATCAGAGTTTTGTACTTACTGCAGAAAATGGTGAAATTGACATTTGTTTATCTTCGTGAATGATTTTTTTTATTTTTAAGAGTGAAGATTTTATAGRTTGAAGTAAGGAAGAGACTAGTTGGCTGCAAGATCAGGCTTAAATAAATGTGGTCCAGGCAGTTTTGAATCCAACTTAGCTTCTGTGAATTGTACAGATTAGAGTCAAGTGAGTAGCGGCAGGACAAACCAGTGAGACATGCCAAGCTAGTGGATAAATTCTTGTTGGTGCTGCACTGGGAGCCCTGCTGAACTTCAGTCTTCCAAGAAGTTTTGAATGTCCAAAAGAGGGCAGAGCATTTTGATTATAATTTACAAAAAAAAAAAAAATAATCAGAAAATTTTAGTAATGAGAAGACACTAAATAAAAGAGCTCATCTCATGGGGTGTGATTCACATTTCAAAGTATTTTACAGGCCTTCTGTACTTCCAAAATTGTGTAGAAGGGGCTTAGTGGAGGCCTTACATTTTGAAAGTAACTTCCCTTTAACCCAGGCCTTTCCATGTGATGTCTCTACCCTACCTGTGTCACTACTTCAGTTTTTCTGCTGTTGCTGTTTGAGATCAGATTTGCAAAAAGCTTCTATTCATTCGTGATTGAAAAAACACACAGCATGTCTCATTGAGATGAAAATAACCAGCATCTGCTCAAATGTCCAGTAGACATCTATTGTTTGAAGTGCTATATCAAACAGGAGCCAAGAGCTGGGGAATTCTGGTCACTGAAGATAATGCAAAGTCCTACAGAAGCAGTATCCAAGGCTTAATAAGAATTTGTGCTGTTCACAAATGTGCGAAGAGATAAACTTCTTTGAAAGTCACTGAGCACTCCAGTAGCCCTGTGTCAAAGTTAGTTTGATGAGGGAGGGAATAATATTGCTAAACTAAATTTAGGTGAAGCAGCCAAACCAGAAGAATAGTTGTGTATATACCCTATAAATGAGCTACTCTCCCTTTGGGGAGTAATTATTATCATGGAATGAATTTCACTAAATTTTAACTGAAGTAAATGTTCTATTCTCTATTTCATCAGTTTTAATTGAAGAAAAATAACTAATTATCTTCAGGAAAGAATTATTATCAAGAATCAACAGACAAACTTATTTCCCAGCTAATGACCCAAAGGAAATTCAGGGCAGTCAGTATGATATCTAGGCATTATTTCATGTAGTGTGCAAACTGAATAAATATTTCATGGCCAACAGGTTACTTCTCATGATTTATAAAATAATTACCAACAAAAGTTAGAAGTTCTGATATAGGTTGAATTCATAAATGGATAATTTCAATATAATTTTAACTCCCTAGGGCGTTTTTGATAATTTTTCATTGAGTCCAAATAAAATTAATGTTGCCTGATGATAGGATATTTAAATRTGCCAAAAGACATACTTTAAATACCCAAGATACAGGAACTTCCAATAGGACTTGCAGCTATAATGTGAGAAGCATCTTGCATTCACTCGTGGTCTCATGCTCTAAAAACATGGGAAAATCAGGCCTCATGCCTACAGATAACTTTAGATTTATGCTATTCTGTTAGCTCATTTTGCATCTTAATTGTAAACATAAATGATATTTCAGGAAGGCAATAGCTCTATTGAATGAAATGAAACATCCTTTATGATACATGTATCAAATGAAAATACTGGACAACCAYTGTAATTTGGAAAGTGTCTCGAAGAAGAATATTCAATCATTAAAAACCTCCTTGCCTCTTCCCTCATRAATTACACTTCAGTCATTTTGGCTGAAGAAGTATGGGGAAATTTGAGTAGCTAAAGATAGAGTTGCAAAACCAGAAACTTAGGGRAGTTTTCAAAATCAGGAAATCAGCACAAATAAGGAAAAGACCTCTCTCTGTAAACTCTGTGCCAATCAATACTTCCTGGCTTCAAACTCTTGTACATGAAGTATYGATTATATGCATTTCCCCTAAAAACAAGGGCTAGAAAATGGAAAAACTAAGCTAGTATATTTCAATATCTMACTTCAAAAATTGTGGGACAAAGGAGCTCTAAGGGAAGCCATCTTTTAATTAATAATTCTGAATAAATAATTATATTTTACTTCTTGGAGGCTCATTATATCACCATTCTATTCAAAAAACTCTATTGATTCTTCCAAATAATTCTTAAATGTTAGCAGGAAAACACTACTTGGAAAATGAGTATTTTCATTTAATGAATACTGAACCCTCTCTCAGCTATTGTGTACATGGGCATCAGATTTCTTGAATTCCTGCATTCTGTAAATATCTGAGCATTTGCACTCGCCTTATAGAACAGAAGCATTTCCTCCTGCTGATTCAGATCAGACCAGATGATTACTATGGTTCCTTTGCTCCTAAGACCACTGACAGTATGAACTAAGAATTGGTAAAAGCGTCACTGAGGAATTGAGAATTTTTAAAAGCTTTTCCAAAGATGCATATATTTAGCATTGAACAGATGTTCTAAAAATTCAAAAATACCCTCATTAATCCCCGCCTTTTAATGTCCTCTTTCATGCTTGCAGGAGTTCATGCATTTAATTTATTCTCCAATGTCATCAATTTTCTTCAAAGATGTATTTCTTTAATTAAAATAGTTATTATAGCTGTCACTGATGCAACATCATCTTTAAGTTCCTCTTGGGTAGCATTTACAGCCGAGCATTCACTGGAAGTATGACTGTTGTCAGTTTCGCCTTTGAAATCTTGGAGCATTCTGGGACCATTCCTGTGCCTTTGCAAGTGAGTCTAGGGGAAAAAAAAAAAATTGCATAAAGGAAGTCTTTCATTGCTATGCTTCCTATTAAGTGCCATAGTTTTACCTGACGGTGAGTGGAAACAACAATTTGATAAATATGGGGAGACATGGTAGAAGGCAATGGGGGAAAGTAGCAGCAGAGCTAAGGAGGTCCCAGAATTTATAAGTGTTCTACTCTGACCTGATATCAGGTCCTAACTATTTAGCGACAAAATAAACTAGTGGGTTTTTTAATCGGGTTTCAAGCTTGTGGGATCTGATTATCTTCTTGTGATGTAAATTAGGAATAAATACCATGGTAGCCACAAATCAAGTAAGCTAATGGCTGCATCATTGGGTCCCACTGGCGTTTTATTCTTTCTGAATCCAGTGGTCAATTGCKTTTGTTACTGAGAACTGGATCAGGCCCTGAATCGGCATAATTCATAAAAATCTGAAAGACACAAGAATTGAAGCAGACAGTAAGGGGAAGCAACAGCTTTCCCACCTCTGGAGACTATTTTGAAAGAGGGTGTGGAAAAATTCTCACAAAAATCTCTAGCAAGCTAAAATTTAATCGAAATCAAGGAGGAATATAAAAGTGMGGAAAAGCCAGAATTAAAATATMAAAGACGACCAGTAAATTCTGAAACGAATCCTGGAAAACTAGAGGGGTTTGATGCCAGTGGTCATTAGCCTGAAAGACAGAACATGTCAAAATAAAGGGAGTGTCGTGCAAGAAGAATCAGTGCATCATGAGGAGTTTCTTGGACTTCTCAAACCTAGATGGATTTATGGTAAATGGATTTATGGTAAATGATGGACAAAGTTACCTTTAGTTGCTTTTTTTTTTAGTTCTCCAAATACTATTTTAAACTGTCAGATGCTGAAATCCTGTATTGAGTGGTATTCCTCTCAATTTCAAGAGATCTGGTAAAAAAAAAAAAAAGGCAAAAAGTGGGATCAGAATTCTTGCTCTACGTAGGAAGCAATAGAAGAGCTGCCTTTGTAATTATGTGTGCTTCACTTTTAGTGCTTACAAGGAAAGCATTCATGTTGCTTGCAGATGCACCCTGCTTGGAAAATCACTGGCTTGATAGAATGTAATAGGCAGAGAGATGAAGAAAAAGCGTGTGCAGAACTTTCAACAGATACTTTCATTGTCCTTTGCATTCAACCTGCTGTGTGTTTGGCAAAGCCCAGGGGATAGTCTCTGATCACTTAGAGGTTGTGCCTGAGGCGTGACTGTGTATGGGGACGTTTCACCTGTTTGCTGTATTACGTGCTAGCAGCCAACCTGGCATAGGTTTTTGGTGTTTGTTTATTTTCTTTAGCTTCTAACCTTAGGGGTAGTGAGTTTTGGTTCAGGAAGAAGCAGTAAGCACAGACTTATTAGTGACTTAGAGGGGACATAATTTTACAAGGCTGTAAAGGATATCAAGTCTGGTGGATTTGGAGATCTTGATCCTTTGCAGAAACATGCCTGAAAAGCACCAAAATACAGCAGTTTTCAGTTTTATAAATATCTATTTCTTTTCATTCTGAGATCAATCRGGGTTTTTTGAGAGCCACAGGAGCATTTAGGAGATGCTCTGAATTGTCTCGCAGACACCTTTCATGCAAGTTCTTGTTGCATTTGTTTGTATTAGTAAGGGTTTGAATGTCTCACATCAAGCACAATTTTACTCAAATATGTGAATTACATACATGCTTGTGAATTTTCAAGGTGAGAGCCCAGATAAGTAGAGTTCTGCTAGCACAGTAGCTACTAATTCTTCTTGTTAATCTGTGATCTGAAAAAGAAACACTCATACTCTGGTTTGGCTAACAACATATAAAAAAAAAAAAAAATCTAAAACTCAATTACTAGGATTTGTCAACCCTAAAAAAGGAATAGCACCTGATTAACTGATGAGGAAACAAATAGCAGCAATATAATGTGACCTTTAAAGAGCAGCTCACGAAAATCTTAACATTTGGAAACATTCCTACTCAAAGTATATGTCAAGAATATACTGTCTGTAGTCTTTCTCCTCATTCTATATTGCTACTTATCTGACACCATGGCATTTGAGTTTTGTACTATGAATTCCCCGTAACTCTAATATCTCACAGGTTATGTAACAAAACACAGACTGGGATTAAAATTACAGTCTTACTAACCAAACCCCCATACGGGGGATTGTGGTATTCTTGTTTCTTTGAACAGAAACTTTATTGATGTGATTATTTACCTCATGAAATATGCAATGTTCTATTCAGTTTTTTATTTGATCCGTGAAATACTTTTATAATGTAAGTGGTCCCATTAATGGATATGTCATAAAAGTGCTAGAATCAGACACAGAATTTCTGATAACTTTTCATATCACCTCTTTCCCTAATTACATTATCTTATTAATAACAAAAATAATATTAAGAAGCTATACAGTATTGTTCAGCCATAGTTCTTAAACACATTCAAAAGAAAGCTGGAGATCACTTCTTAATTCTTGTATTCCAAATGGTTGGAATGTGGATCCATGAATGTAATCAAAGCAGCAGTATTAGAAAATACTTTGGAATATTTATTTRCTATAGGGCAAATTATTATATATTAAATCTGGCCTCTTTGATACGAGATAGRGCACAAGCAAGCACGATAAATTGGAACTTGCTTTCATATAAATGTGGTTTATCAGAATTCAAAAATGTGATATATATCCAGTTCTACTTCAAGTAAGAATTTTCATTGAACTTTTTTGTTGACTTTCAGCTGTGAAGTAAAATTAAACTATTTTYCCCATGAACAGTAAATTAATTTTCCCTTTTTAATTAGATCATCTACAAATGATTGAAAAAACAGGAAAATAAGAATTCCTCAGATGTTTGAACACACCATCAAAAACTTGCAATTTCCTTGTAATTTTTAATATAAAAGTCTATTGAATACTGTAGAATCTATTCTCCTTAACATTATTGTAGTTATGAAGAAACAGTAACATTTCTCTCTTTCATTTACATTYCTTACACTTTGATTACCTTATACTTTTGCTCACTTAATTACTATACGCATCCATTAGTCTGCTCCTGGTTTGTTTCTCTGAACTGATGCTGACTGTCAGCAGTATGCTGGAAGTCAATACTTTCCCATCAGAACTCAAGGAACACCAAAAACTTCAGGAATAATTTAAAGGCCTCCAAAGGTGCAACCACCTGTGTTCCTTTTCCTTCTCTTTGTTCGCATAGAAACAGTTGACTCTCAAGAGAACATGACCAGATCTGAAATGCAGACAGGTCCTTTCCCTAATCTGTATCTAAGTATAAAATATTTGTATATTAAATTTAATTCAAGGCAAAGGTAAACCTAGAAAAGGTGGTTACCGTCTCACAGATGACTTCTCTCAAATGATTTTTTTTTTTTTTTTTTTTGCATGCTAGAAAGGAATCCAGGAGCTCCTTATCTCCCTGGATGTTTTTTTTTCTCCCCCCAGAAAAAAACTCGTATGTGGCCAGTACAAAGAGAATTGTTTATGCTTTTCTGAGTGAATGCCAAGAAAAAAAGAACCAGAAAACAAAGACAAAACCCTTCTTGAATTTGCTACTTTAATTTYCTGACAGTCTGTCACACAGAACTGTAAAAATCCTAAAAATTCAGTTTATATATTTCCTTTGTAACTATTTGAAAAACTAAGTGTGCACTAGTCTTTGAAGAGACTATAATCTGGGTTGAAAGCATGAGAGGAGGCATATTAGAAACTTTTTTCTTCCTTTTGTTTTCTCTTAGAAATTGAATGGGACAAATCATCACAGTACTGTTCTCTCAAATGCAATTGAACATCTGCCACAGGATAAGGATTGTCAGGGCTTATGTCTCTGTCTGTACAACYTTCACACAATAATCTCTACTTTTCCCTGACAGTTATTATTCATAAGAGGATGTTACCTCAGGTTCTCCTCTTTCTCTTTTGTCCATCTCCTATCATCTAGCCTTCCTAGGTTCTTTCCTACTTCTGTCTTTTGTAGATCCCAGCTTTTTCAAGACCTTTTGTTTTCACCGTTTTGATAACAACAAAAGTGGAATTCCTCCATATATATATTTTTAAGTTTCTTCCAATGTTACCTGTATTTTTTACATATAACATTATATGTATGAATGTATATGTAAATRTATAAATTATATGTATTAATGTATATCTAAATACATGTATGTTGGTTTATGTAGGTTTTGTGCTGCAAACATGTATCACATCATAGTTATACATCAAGTATTATAAAAGGATATTCAAATAATAAGAGTATCCATAGCAAAAGTTATGCAAAGTAGATGTTTTAAGTGTAGTGAGTGCTATTCAGCCAAACAGCCATTGCTTAATCATGTTCTCAGCAGATCAAGGTACAATGGCTAAAAAACTTTGAGGGGGAGGAAACAACAAACAAACAAACAAAAAAACCCACAAACTTGGTGATACGTGTCACAACATTCCCCAAAAGATTACTACTGGAAATGCTACTTCCTGGAATAAAATCGCAATGAGGCAGATAATTTAGATATCTAGAACAAGCCTGCTACAGGTRTAAGGTACAAATATTAAAGTACTCTGCTGCTTCTGTGTTTAATCAAAACACATTAATTTAAAATATGCGTTTCAATCCCAGYCACTTCATATTGTATATATATATGCATTGGTAAAATAAATATAGGCCTGGTATTGTTTAATAAAAGAATAACAAAATGATTCCTGACATAATCACCTTTAAGCTTGCCCCTGACCTCATATATTTTAATTATGTATAAGAGCTAGCAGATCTCCTGTGCAACAAGGAGCCCTTCATTACCTGTAATTCCTATTTTATAACTTTTTTGTTTGATCTGTTCCAGGATTCATTCTGAAGAAATTCAACAGAATAAATTATCATTCTCCCCAACCATTTGACTGTAGCTTTGAATATATAATGTATCCACCCATGTATATTATTTATGAAAGATTGATTATTCTTTCATCTCAATATCCCTTTTATGCCAAGAGAATTTCAGATTTAACACTTTCCTTCCTAGACATAAAGATCAGCTGTCCAAATGCATGATCTCATCCCACATGGGCATATCAAAGCTAGCTGAAAGCTCATCTGGGTATGTCAATGTGAGTTGCAATTAAACTTTTGACTCATTATAGGCTACTGAAAATAACTCAAGGGATAGGAAGGTGAATAGGTGAATGGACTTCTTTGTTCTAACCTACGCCCTGATGGGTGAAACGGGCTCTTCAAGCTGGATCAACACAGAATTTTACATTAAACCTTTGGCTCTGACTTACTGTTTTGCTGTACCAGTTTTAAACCAGTAAGTGGAGTAGTACTGAGCTGAAACTATCAAGGAAATCAAGGAAAATGAGGATATACATGAACTGAAGGTATATAGTTGGAAGCCATTTGGGTTTCACTGGGTTTGCTATGTTGCTGTAAAAAGAATGAAAATAAATAAAACAGAATGTTTGTGTTGGGAAAATTCTGCATTTGCTTTTACCTTCAGATTTTGGTAAACCTTGAGAGATCTGTTTTTCTCAAGGACAGATGGCTTCATTACCACTTAYACTGCACTGCTGTTACTTGACAAATTTCATACCAGACAGAGTAAGATGGTGTCTCCTTATCAAACAATGGTGAGAAGTTCTGTCTTGTGAATGCATTGTCTTTCTTTAGACTGTTCTCAGAATGGTCTCACAGGAAAGGGTAAATTAAATATACTTTCTGTTGGTACAGCTTTTCAAACATGCGTGCACACGCACAGTTCTCAGCAGCTCAGCTCAGATGTAATTTCGGTTCCTTTCTTAGAGTACTGCACCAGTTACTGATTATGCATGGATGTAAGGAATGGAAACTTAGGATGGTTGAGAGATCCAGGAGCACTTTTTAGCTATGAATTAAATTGCTCCATCAACCAGAAAAACCTTCACTGTGACTGCAAAGTTTTCAAAGACCTTTCTTTTGTCCACCCTGTAGCCTTTGCCCAGTTTGGATTAAGCTTCCAGCTTTTTTTTATGTAGAAGCAGGTCTTATCTAAAAGCCAACTTAGTGACAGTAAGGTGGGTTACATGAAGAATATGGACTGTTAYGTGGGTCATCTAATGCCCCATGGTGTCAAGTACGCTTATTTGTGAGGGTTGGGGTTTTTTATAATTACATTTTGTGGTTTCCTTCCTGTTTGTTAATTTTTTGTCAGAAGCTACATTTTACCTCTAAGCTGTCAAGCTTGACTGGAAAATGRATGGTCAAGGAATAGTTAATCTTGTAATTCAAGGGTTAATGTCAAAGGTATCATTCAGAATACCACTACTGCTTTTTAAAATATATCTATTCGTCCTGTTAGGTATTCCTTCATAGGTATTTTGTCAAGTGATGAGCTTTGCAAAACATGCAGCTGTTTTAATTTTTGACAACTTTCCTAGTGGTCAGTTATTTTCACTCCCTCTTTATCTTTTGTCTCCAGTAAAATTATAATTATTTGTTCATACTTTTTGTAGCAAGTCTGTTTCAAGTTACTGGGCAAAATAATTGGATTTGTTGTTCTAAACCCAATGTGAAAACAGAAGAGAAAAAGCAACAACAACAACAACAAAAAAAAAAAAAACAAACAAAAAAGTTTTTCAGATCAAATGAAAGATGGGTTTCCTAAATGATGACTTTTAAAATATAAATAATGTAAATGTCATAAGGAAACGTATTTTGCAAATGGTGGATTAAAACTATGACATAAGATGTGGAATCAAAGTATTTTCATATTATGTTTTTTTGGGAAAGAGGAGGTTATTTTGGCCAAAATAACTCTTGATAGAAAGCTGAAAGGTTGCTTCAGGTTTTGGTTAAAAATGAATCAAAAAGTTTCACCTAAACTTGGATTTGCATTTTATGATAAAAACATGTTGTCAGGTTGTCCAATAAGGTTATCTTTTGAAATGTGTTGCCTAAGTAATAAGTAGAGTAGAAATTATTCAGTCATCACCCTGTCAAGGACTGCATGATTCCCACTGGCATTTTGGAAAATGACACATGCAAACCAAGGCCCTAATTCTGTAAAGATATCACATTCTCAAGTTTATACACAAAAACAGCCATAGTAACTTCCATGGGACTACACTGGAAATAAACTATGTTTGCTAGCTGCTTTCCTGCAAGCTGTTGTAGTAAAATTTACTCCCATAAAAGCTCTCTATGTCTTAATTCCTGCTCATTCTAAGAGCCGTATTCTTATCAATAAGASAGCTAGGAAGGCAATACAGTTTGGTAGTCAGTGCGCTCACTTGGAGTTCAAAGGAACAGATTTTCTTTCCAAACCTGCCAAGTATTTGTTGGTTGACCTTAGTAAGTGACTTCAGTTTACTGCGCCTCAGTTTCCTTCTCTTTAAAACTACTCTTCACACCTCCTGCACAAAACCACAGAGAGCACCATCTGCAATGAGTATAGGCCTTTCATTGTTTTTCAGCAGTTCAAGGACATCTGTAATATTAATAGCTACTGTCACAGAGAATACAACAGTATTACACTGTAAGGGTATGCATTTACCTTTCATATTTGAATTGCACCAGAATATGTGTGTCCCTGGTGAATATATTGTCCACTAATGAAATTGGTTTGGATCTAACTTTGTATAGCTCTTGTAGCAAAAAACCTTTCAATGCTTTTTATTTTTGATGTTTTGTGTCCCTTGGTTTCCTTATTCCATCAGTCTAGCAAGCTTTGTCCCGTTTCTGTGTCCAGTCATCTAATTTTCTTTACTTGTTTTGGTTATTTACATTGAGAGGGAGGGGGCAGAGRGGAAGGAATAGTTTGGGGTTTTTTAAGGTTTCTGCCCCATTGAAATTCATACAGCTTTTCCAAGAACAAGAAAATTCCTCCTTCTTTTTGCTCAGTGCAATGCAGTTCTGCACTCGTATGAAGAAGTTTTCTGTATGAGATTTACAGTGTAAACCAAAAGAAGGCAGTTCCTTCATTAGTAATACCTCTGCATGACTTGCTCTGGTTCACCAGATTTAAACTTAGCTGAAGTGGTTTGTGGCTAGAGGCTATTATTCCTCCATCACAGAGATATTCTGAATTGCAGTATTTGACATTGCTGGCTGGGGATCTTGTCTTCAACAAACACAGTTGATGCTCAGACATAGGCTTTTGGCTGACTATACCATTCCCATCTGTTCCCATGGCATTGTTCCTGCTCACAAGTTGATATGCCAGTTCTAATWGGGCGGAAGTGCCAAGTGTAGATTAGTTCGGATAGGTGGACTCATTTATGCTATAAAAGCCCTGTCTTATGCGAGAATTACCCTCTCTAGAACCTTAATGTCATGCATGTACTGTGCTTTTTTCCATTTGTTCTTGTTAGTTTCTCTCTGTACATTACCTTTCCCTCCTAAAGGCTGCTCTCTCAAACACTGAATTGAAGGATGCCCCCAGGCATTAGTCTGCCTCCATCAGCACACCCTACTGAACTGGAGATGGTGTCTAATTCAGCTCCAGTCAATTATTTCATTTGTTTTAAGAACTAACCAAGAACGCTGTGGTTGATTATGATATCACATCCTATTAGTACTTAGTATGTGACACTACTTCTCTTACTACATGATCATTGTCCTATTTCTTAAATACATACCGCGCTACCATGCATTTAGTTATTCAAAGAGTAACTTTGTAAGTAACTGTAACTAATGGGCTTTCTTTTCATGTTTGTAATTAAAGTGTTGTCATTGTTCTAAGGTCCTGAAGCCATTCTAATTGATCCTGAAGCTCTTAAGGTTAAAAGTTCCCTTCTTTCAAGAGATACCCATTTTAATAATTTATGTTACTCTTCTAATATACATTTCTTTTTGAACTTGTCTTATCTTTCAGGGGGAAAGGCAGTTAACAATGAGGAAAAAATGTATTTGCAGTCTTAGGCTCCTTTGTTTTTTCTAAAGTACTTTATATTCTATCCATCCTTTTGGCAAAGCCTGAAGAATTTGTCATTTTGGGTTCCACTTTAACTAAAATTTGTCAGCATGATATTAGATAGCCATGCTAAAGATGTGTAGCTCAAATTTCCATGTGAGTCTACTCTGTATCTAGATATATTCTGAAGCTGCTTGGAAGGTCTCCTGCCATTGTGGTAGCACTGGTGCAGCCTTCAGTAGTGTTTTAATTATGATCATGAGACTGAAAAATCAGGGAGGATGGAGTCATTTTAAAAAAGGAAAGAAAAAAGAGGCTGGCTAGAGAAATTGTTATAAACAAACTGTATCATTCATTGCAGAAGGAAAATTAACTTCGTCCACAGAAAATGAACTATATACCAGTAGACCAAGAAGGAAGTCTAGGCAGTTGCTCAGAATATATTAGTTTGCAGTAGCTCAGTATCTGCCTCCCACTCTGTTAACGTCTCTGTCTCTTAATGTTATTCTTCTACAGAGATTTTTTTAATTACCTTTTCTTTATCCTCTCCATTCAAAATGAATGACTGAATMATTATTAATTGTAAATTAGTATGCCTGAAGATGAAGAGACCGGCACTAAAACTTCTCAGGACTGAGGTAAAGCCAAGGCTTTATTGCTTCCCCATAAAATTCCTGGAGATTGCCAGTTGTGCACTACAGTTTTCAGCAAGGAGGAATGCAGACTATAGCCTTTAAAAACTCGGTCTCTCTGTTAGACTTTTGTGCGCATGGAGAAAATGAGCATTCTCCCAAGATACGACATGTGCTTCAAGGGTTAACAGAGATGATGAGACAAGACCAGGAACAGACGCCGATGTTCCTTTCCAGCTTTACTCTGCAAGTAAAGCTAGACCAGCAAACTGTTAAGTCTCAAGAGCATGTTTTTGCTTAGTCCTTATTTATACATCGTGGGATTAGCTAATCAACCTATAACAAACCAACTATTTTAACTGACTAACATACAAAATCGCAGAGTGCATTGTTCTATTATGGACCTTTATGGATGCGAAAGACAATAGCTGTCCAGCCATGACTGCTTTTGGAAATTTGAAGCAGGTGTTGGCCCTGAGTTTGGTTTGCAATTTTTAGTTTTATAACTTTTCTCAGGAGCACTGAGAAAGTGGGACTCAGCTAAACTAAATGGGCAGAATGGATTTGCTGGTTTTCTCAGACACATAGGCAATGGGCGATCTCAGTTCTGTGGCTCTTCTGGCTTTTATTTTTTTGCGCAATATTATGCGTGCAGTAGTCTGAACCAATATTTGATCAGTTGCAAAGAACATGAAGACCAAAAGAAGCCTAGTTAACTTCAAAAATCTGAACCTCTAAAGCTAAGYGTCAATTAACAACATGTAGGAATAAGTAACAAATTGAGAAGAAATTTTGGGAAGCTGTGTTGCACACAGATTTCTTCTGAGGAATGCACTATGCACAAGCTAGCTGACAGGTGTCTCCTCTGCTGAGTTTTGYTGTCAGATGTCATGCAGGAATTTACTGATATGTCGTATACACACTTATAAATAACTACTATGCTTGTTGGGAGGAATTGTGAATGATCAACAGAACACAATGTCAAGTACTGCATTTCTTTAATAAAACTCCTGATATGCCTCATAGCAGAGTATCAAATGCCTGAAGAAGTCCTATTGCTCTTTCAGCAAAAGAAGAAATTGCTCATGTTATTTGCTGTTAATTTTTATGCAAACTGTGACATTACAGGGTTTTTTGATACTAAGTTCTTTTTTATTTAATATATATTAATAATTTATTATAATTTAATAAACTGTTGAAATTGTTAATTATAATAAGGAAGGAGTRGCTCACAAAATACCATTTGAGCACTGCATGCACACTAGAGTGTAATAAGTTTTTAAACATGTCCTTCAGATAGTTCCTGTACAAAATGTGCAATTCACATCAGCTTACATTTGCATAGCATCCTTTAAATAATACCAAATTAAGACATTTCAATTAATAGTTCTTGTTCTATGCATCTCAAACACTTTCTGTTGAGGTTATTGTCATTTGGTCAGCTTAAATACCTGGCAAACAGAGATGGAAATGAAGAAATAGTTGACAAGCCAACTGATGCAGCGGCAAGAAATTATTTTGAAGTGGCACATCCTGCATTTAAAACTGTACAAAATTCAGGTTAAATGCAGAAAAAATCCAATATATTTCCATTCATGGAGAAATTATAAATTCCGAACAGGTTTGATTATTTTGCTCCAGCCATCAAAATGTAGAGTTCCACACCAGCAGGAATACTGGCATAGCCTTTCATTTCCCTAAGTGATGAAACTGGCAAACTCAATACTTAAAATAGCCTATGTTTGGGGKTTTTTTTCCTATGGCAATTGAGAAAACTTTATTTTTATTTATTCTGTCAGAATTTCATGCTGGTGGTGGATATCAATTATGTGACAATGTGGTAGCCTCAACAGAAACTTCAGTACATATGTTTGGGATGACTATGTTAATATAGTGAAAAATGCCAATCGAATGTTGTATCAGCCATCATAAATGACTTTATTAAGCAATAATAAAAAAAAAAAAACACAACAATGAATAACTGGAAGTCTTCTGAGTCAAGGTGATGATTGTAACATATATTTTTACTGAAATACTTCCTGGGTAGTAGGATGTCAAAAGTCTAGCTGCAGAATAGCAGAGCACTTAGAGCATTCAATATGTGAAGTTGGAATTCTGAAAATAGATGGATCAAAAATCTCTAGCAATTTCAAGCAAAGTGCAGAATGGGCTACACTTTAGCCCCTGTGTATAACTTGTGTGATCTTTCCCAGTGTCCTYTATAGCATGGTTTTAATAGCACATTCCGTCCTTCTAAAGCATTTGGAGATCTTTGAARGAAATAAATTCATTATTATTTATTTGACTATAGTTTATTAGCATTTACAGCCCTAAGTATCTACTTCAAACCGGTGTGGGTACTAAACTTTAGATTCCAAATAGCTATCAGAATATTTAGAATATCTATAGAATATCAGCAAATCTAGAATATCAATCCCTTCTTCTAATGGCATTTGTGCTGTATATGTGAATCGAAAAGTCAAATAACATATTTCATTTTCATCACAACATGATTTTGCTGTCTGACATTAATACAAGGTCAAATAAACATCGCATGGGAAGGAAATAAATCCAAATTYGAAGTCTGAAAGGGCAGTCATATTTCTTGAATGTTCTGAATGTCAGCTTTTTGATAGAAAACTAATACAATAGCAAGGAGTGTGTACATATGCCAGCTCAAGTTGTCTTTTGTATTCATATCAATGTTTAATTCTTTGAATCCTTTGTGTTTCCCATTCAGCAGTATCTTATGGCATTTATAATGTTTCTCTTAAACTGCAGCAAATGAAAGGGTTTGAAAGGTCAGACATTCTTTACCATTTAAAATAAAATAAAGTTAAGTTAATAGATATTATTTATTAAAACAGAAATGATGTTTCACATACATCTGTTGTTAAAGATAACTCCCCTTAGAGTTTTGGTACCATATAGTGTCTTGTAGATTTTAATTTCTTCTGACAAAATATTACACTGAGTGTCCTAATAATAAATAAGATGATTTTTTAAAAAAACTGGACTCCATTGTGCCCTGTGACTGCAATGGTAAAGTTGTTATTCAGAGGCAGCCAGATTAATACAGTCATCCTGTGACCTACATGTACTGGAAAATGAAATCTAATGTCAAAAATAAGAACAGTAAATTAATATTTAATTCAATAGCTGAGAATAGGCAATATTCTCTCACTTACTTTGTAATGTTAGACTTCTGTTTGATTTTATTTAGTATGTATGGTAATAATAAGTAAACATGAACTTCAGGGTAAGATTTCCCCAAAAGATTTTGTTTTAGGATTTTCTCAAGAGTGTGCACAGTTGTTTCTGATAAAAAGCTGAGACTGCCACTCTTACGTGCCAAAATGGGTCAAAATATTCAGCAAATTTAACTGTTGTTCTTTATAGGGTTACCTTATAATGGCCTGAATTTTCTATACCTAGTGATGAACTGTAATGAGATTTTTTTTTTTAACCTGTTGCCTTGTTTCTAAAGAGCTTAGGGCATATTTTTCTGTATACTGAATAACAATTTTCTTTGAAATAATCCTCCTAGAATGAACTAATGTGTTCATGATTATAAGCATCTGTTCTTAACAAATAAAATAAGGGAAAAGTCACCAAGAGGAAAAGTAATAAAAACCGTAAACAGTTAGTTTAAAAGACAGTGTCCTGTTCTCCTAACACTGGTATCTCCAGTCCTCTTGCTACCTACAGGTTAGGTGTTAAACAAGGCACTGCTATTTCCATTTCCAAGGTCCAAAGTTCACCCTTATTTAGCACACATTAATTAACTGAGCAYTCTAACCTGAAAGTATCTAAATGATTGTTTCCTAAATTTGCAGACAATCTAATTTAATAGGAAAGAGAGTTTAGTTCTGCAACTCTGATCTTCATCTGATATTATAACTAGTGAGGCATTTGAAGAAAACAATACAACAAATAYATTTTTGCAAGTTCTTTTAAAATGCAGGGCAATAATAAGAATTTTTATTATGCCTACTAAAGAAGTAAATGAAAAAAATGAAAGTACTTTCTGACATAGACAATCTAGTAGTCAAAAATATTCCCAAACCCAGAAAAAAGTTAGTCCAAATTCTCAGGTGAGCCAAATAAGCTCTTGGAGCGCAAAGGAGCTATTGAAGTTGCCCCCAGCCACAGCGCAGCCTCACAGTTTGCTAGCCAGGGGCATAAACTGTTCCTTTTCAAAGGCATAGTGATATGAATCCCACCGCACAGTGCTGATGCTCAATCCTGCCCTGCACTTGCAGGTTGGACCTTATAGCAACAAGGAAGGGGACGTTGGAAGATGTTGGCTTTAAGGTTTTGGCATAGAGCAATGATTTTTTTAAGTTGTTTCCTACCACTGAAAGGTAGATGATCGCATGTGGAACCATGTATTTCTAATTTCAATTGCTGTGTTTTAAAAGAAAGCTAAAATTCATATAGGAAGAAATTGCCTTTGAGATTTTTTTCCTAATTAGACATTCAATACTTTTAATTGTTTTCATTGTTCTGAAAGCAGAGAAACAACTATGACTGGAAAGAAAATCTTTGCAATCCCTAGTTATTTCTTTAAATAAAGACCTAGATAGAAGGGATTTAATCTCATCCTCTTTCATTATTGCCTGTGAAATGAGGTGAGAATATATAATCCTCATACTTCTACCAGTGGCTTAGTCAGGACACTGTGCAAGAACCAATTGTTATAGTAATTGAATTTCAGCAAAATTTATGAATACTCTTCAATAATGTCAAGTTTATTGAAATCTAAAAATAAGGAAACAATACTATTCTGAATTATGACTTAAGAAAGAATTGTAATATRTACAACTTGGAGCACCATTATTAATAAAGAAAGCATACTGTATTTCACAGGAAATTAGTTTTCTAACTATTTGTGCTATTGTGAAATGTTAAAGCATGTAATCATTTGTAAGGAATATTTTCCAAAATTTATCTTCAATGCATCATCCAAAACATTAAATGAAGATCAGTGGAGATTTCCATAGCATCATGATGACGGTGAACAAGGGAAACTGAAAATAGAACATTAAAACCTTTCTATCATAATCATCTTCTGGTGAGGGGCTGGACAGTTCATTGTGCTTGTTTTGTATACAACAAGAAATTTGRACATCCTGAAGAAATATGCTCTGGTTTACATACAGCTTAGTAGTAGTAGTAGTACCTATTGTGTGTGGATTTGCAAGTGTTAGAAGGAAGAAGAGAGAGATGAAAGGCTATGATAACATGTAGGATCAGCTGATGGCATGGATGATTTTGAAGAGAGGAGTGACTGGAAAAGAGGTACCTCATGATGAGCAGGGTAGACAGGGAAGCTCTGCATTCTCCCTGCATGCATTTTGCTCTCCTGTCCTCTTTTCTACATATTGTACTTTTCTCTTTCTACCTTCCCTTCCTTATACCCTATTTCTCCATGCCACCTTTCCAGGTTAAAGTCTAGAATTTGACATCTGTATCTCTTTGATGACTTTAAGAAATGCAACTTTCTTGCAATACAATGTCAATTGCAATGGAACTTCAGGTGGTCAAATTGATTCTTTCCCTCAAGTATTAGGTGGATTTCTTCCAGAATGAAAAACTGGGTCCTAGCTCAGGAATGAAAAAAGACTGTTAAAATAAAAGTAGAATGAGCAGAGTGGGAAGAAGGAAAGCAGAAGAAAAGAAAGTTTCTAACAAAGAGAACCAGGGCTATGGCTGAGGCAATAGTGCAAGGCTGCTTTATCCCAGCAACCTGGTCACCTTTGAAGCAAGAGAGATTGTTGATAACTTCCTCACATTCCAGTTCTCCTCTTCTGTAAATCTTTGGTGATAAAGAATGTAAGRAGACTTTTCTTCCATTCAGGGGCAGAAGCAGCTGTTTGATGCTGTTTCTGGGGGCTGTTTTCCAGATTTGGACAGTCACTCTCTCATAGWCTTTTTAGTTTTAACATCATTACAGAGTTGAGCTGTACTCTCATTTCAAAACATTTGCGAAGCCTGCCAGTTTGTTTTGTAACTGATACAGACCAACAGGTAGTATTATAAAGTTGATTCCAAAGGGAAATGCGTGTGGAAGTTCACAGYTCAGGTCGTGTATAGTTTCAGTCTTCCTGGCTGAAGACTCAATAAGACAGTACTGTACTCATTTACATCTAGATGTACAATGAGGTAGGCTATAAAACCTGCTCTTTGTAAAAACTGAAGTTTAGGGTTTTTTGGASACCACTGAAAAATCTGACAGACCAAATATCTGTGAAGTCCACACAGTTTGGGTTTATTCATAAGTTTGCTTCAGTCAAGAATTCTACTCCTCCTTGGATGGAAAGGTGGATTCACAAACCTGAATTTTAACATAAAAATGTAATCAATTCATACAAAACAATGATACTGAAAAGTCTAAATCAAATAATGAGGATGGGTAGAAATAAATATAGAGTTTTGGGGTTTAAGTCAACAAATATTGGAAAGAGAAAATTAGAAAGAGTGCATTATACAATRGTAATCAATGTATTCCCAGTCATTGCTTGCAATAGGACTCAACAAGAAACTGGATCATTATTACTTCATCTGATTGATTACCTATACTGTTATACTGTAACAATTACCTATGAAATAATTGACCTTTTTCAGTAGAACAACCTGAGGTATTTGTCATGTCAATAAAATGCAGCATGATTTCAAGTCTGATTTTGTTTCTGGACTGCGATCTTAAATTTAAGAACTAAATATACTAATGTTAGAAGATAATTAAAAGAACGTGACAGAAATGGCTAGGAGTGTCTTCAAATTGTCATATTAAGATAGTTTGCAGCAGTGGGCTTTTTGAAAATGGCCACCACTGAACACACGATGATTTGGTTTATCGAGCATCGTATRCAGCTCAGTAAAGAATTACCTGTTGGTTTTGGGATGTTTAGAAGAAACGTCAGCAGAAACCTATCTTTAGAACATTTAACATTACAGTCATCTACCCTCTGCTGTACCAGAGGAACTAACAATCGGGTTATGACGATTTAATCTGTTATAGGTATGTTTTCAGTGGGCTGAACTGATACCTTCTGCTCCAAGATTGAATCATGATGCTGACCATTTGCACTTCACCATTCTGTTTAGCCAGAGGGTCTGATAGAAAGTCCATCAGTCTTTCAGCAGKGGGTCCAGACCAGAAGAGACATAAAGCCAAACTGTATTGGAAGATGGCTGTTACAGTTCTTAAGTCCACCTCAGGTTAAAGTCCTCATCCAATAGCCTGATTCATTTGTGAACTGCTTAGATTCAAGTTGCTAACACAAAAATCTAAATGCTCTTCTGTGCGCATTGTGCCTGGAGGACAGAGCACATTCTCATTAATATAGGAGTGTCACCTATGATTGGATTGATGGAAATGATTTACAGAGGATTAGGAAATCTTGTTCTGTTTTACCAATAAACAGTGTTACATTATCACATTTCAATAGCTAATTCTATTGCTGTGCCTTTTCTCTTGAAAATTAACATGATTTTCAGAGGGAAAATAATTACATGTCATTCATAATCCATTAACTAGATAAAAAAAATAAAATTGGGTGCTTATTTTCGGAGGGAGAAGTCTAGAGTATCTACACTTCCCTCATGTGGTATGTTAGTGTAAAGGCTTCTAGTAACCCTATTAATCAGTCTGGTAGCTCACATTCTTCTTATTTGAAAAGAATTATTTAGGAGCATCAGAAACAGACTTTAAGAAAAGGAGCTTTATTTGAAGACTGTTGCCAGTATTAATGCCGGTGAATACTGAAGGAGTTTAGATACAGAGTTACTGTGATTTGGCAAGAAAAACAAATTGGAGCACATAAACACGGACACTGTTTTTTTGTGCAATACAAGCAAATAACCACTAAAAAATACGAGCAAAATCACTAATGTTTGCCCCTTACACAGAGATTTTAATCRGCAAATCAGGGTGGTTTTTACAGAAAATATCACTGGTCCCATTTTACAGATCAGGAAGCTGAAGCACTAGAAAGACAAGATATTTGCTTGTATTTAGACAGAGGCAATTGCAACGCTGCTTTGAGATCCCARCGCCAGTCTGTTCCCTAACCAGTCAACTTTGCTGTCACTGCAGTAATACAGGTTAATTCTAARGAGACCATGATAGTTACTGGGCATTTTTTGTAAGGGACAATTTTGTTGCTTGCTTTCTTTCTTTCTTCATGTTTTTCTTTTTCAGCTCCCAAACACTTTAGGAGACAATAGCTTTTTTACTTTTTTTTTTTTTTTTAATCTAAACTGGGCAGGCAAATTTAATGATTTTTCAAATGCATTTGTTGTTTTTAAGTAGCACTTGCCCAAGAACCATTAGAGCTATGATTAATTCCTTCTGTCACAGGAAAAAAAGTGAAAATAAGCCATGAAAAAGCTGCAAGGCTTTTAAGTATGAATAATTTGCTGATGGTCTAGGAAGGGATTACAGTGCTGAATACACATCTCTATAAATATTAAAACAGATTTTTTTTAACAAAACTGTACTTCAGGACATGCTTACAACAGCTAAAATAGCTATAGAATTGTGTTTTATTCCCATCTTCTGTCAACTTTCAAGAAATTGATGTTTCAGAAGAGCCATCATGCCAAGATATTTAAATCAATCTAACCTACTTTAATTTTAATCTTCAAAAATCAGTCAGACTTCATTTGGTTTCTGACTTCATGTTGGAAGGTTTACATAATTCTAGATTGTTATTCAATGCTTCATTTCAACTGAAGTACTAAATTTGTTGGAGATCTGACTACTGCTCCACATGTGCATCTGTTTCTCCACTGTTTATAGAGGAGTAYAGTCTTCTAATTTGAGTGTATAACTGAATATTTTTATTTTCCTCTGTGAAGGCCTGACCCACTGAAGTTGATACAAGTATTATTATTGTTAGCAGCAGACTTCGATCATTCTAGGCTTATACCATATAGTAGTTTTTACAGTCATACTGTAAACATAGCAGTATAGAAGCAATGATAGGAATTTTGCAGAATTTTCTTGCAGAGAGATAGAATCTGTGATAGCAGGCATGCAGGAGTTACAAAGTAGGAGAAAAACAGTCACTATTGGTGTTTAGATGACAGCGTGTGTCACAAAGCAGAACAAATGTCTGGGTATATATCATGGGCAGGTGTTAGCTTCCACCACATAATACCAATTTACAGCATGTGTTTTGATTTGGAGCAAACAGATGTTGTGGGGGTATTTTTCTCTAATACTTGAAATGCTTTGCCTCCATAGCTTAAGTTGCCAATACTTTACTTCTCTGTCCTTCAGAACTGTGACTTACGCCTTTAAAATAATGCAAGACTCAATGTATGAATAGTTCTTGCTTTGGAGTGTGAGGTTTGAAACAGAAAGGCAGAAGAGCTGTCTTTATTGCTGAACTGTGCTGTTCTTGTGATTTCTGAAATAGGTTGTTGTCTCTTGCAGCTAGCTTTGAGGTCTGTTAGGTACATAAACAAATTTTAACTACAGCTGTGTGGCCCAAAGTTGGTTTTGTGATAGCTACTGTTTCTAGACAATGTGACAAACACTTTTTAAATCATTTACCCATTTTCTTCGCCTGTCTCCCTTGGAAATCAGTTTTCTTTTCAAGTAAAGTTATTGGTAAAAATAGGRTATTTTATCCCACTGCCTGCAACTTTTCAGCACCATATGGATCATTAAGGCCTACAAATTCTTAAAGTAGGGCTCATGAGGAGAGTACAAGTCGACTTTCACACTTACTGAATAGACATTACTCCTGGAATATTACCATACTGGGGATTAGTTTGTGAAGAACAGAACCATACAATGAAAGAACTATTAAATGGCCAACAATCAACTGCGAGCCAACACAGACGTGCTCACTTGATAACGAGTAGGTTTATTTAAGAGACAAATTATCATAATTCATTATGGAAAGGAAAAAACCATTAACATGACAGTATCTGATRCAAAGTCCCATTTCACTGCAAATCACAAACTGAATAAATCAACATGATTTGCAAACTTCATCTTCTTGTGACTTATAGACTATGGCACTCTGGGATGCATCCTGCTGTAAGGAAGGCAAGTGGGATTTGYTGTGAAATTTGTGTTTCTAATGCAGCTGTTGGCAAGAGGTTGCTATGCAGATTCCCAGTATCCAGCATCCCTTCAATTTCTTGGCCATTTTCACCTTTGTTACTGGCTTCCCAACATCTCTGATGCTGCTGTTTTCTGGGCTTTTCCTAATACAGGCTATACACTCGTTGTCTAATCAGCATGGGGTTTTTTTTTTTGCTATTTCTTCCATTTTAGTCCTTCAAGCTCCCCAACGTTTGCTTAGTGTTCTCTGTCCTAGCTAAGACTAGGCTAGAAAGCTCACATAAACCAAGTATCAGTGTGATCCAGGCAAAATACTTCCTTTATCTAAAATTATAGCCATCTTCTTTGACCAGTTAATCTCCAGGTATATGAATTAAGCTTTGTGAATTTTGTAAGCGCATACTTAGCAGCTGGAAGAACATGCACTCAGCATACCRTAAAGTAAATAAAGGCTAAATACAGTTTTGGTATTCTGTAGGATTTGGATATTGGATTTATTAATTATGTTGTTTTCATGACATTCAAAAGAACTGAAGCTTGGCTAGTTAAGGCAGAGCATGCAGAATAATCTGTTAATTTGGACTATTTAATAGAAATAATTCAGTATCTGCAAGAAAGAGAAAATGTAAGTACTAGCATACTGCTATAACCAGCCATTGAGATAAAATCATGGGAAGCAGGTCAACATTTTCATTTTTTAAAAGTATTAAAAAATGCAAAATCGTAGCTGTTTGCCCTAAGAATTTCAGCTGGGTTTTAAATAGAATRTAAGTCTGATCTTAAGTGCACCAAATTTAATAGAGTGGTTCCATGAGTTCTGATGGCACCTCAGTTGAGAGTTCTACCTGTATATCGTACAGTCACTAATCAACAATTTGGAGCTACATTTTTCACAGTATGCTGAAAGCTGCAYGCATGAGTGCATAACAACTGCAAATGCACCTCTCCCCCACCCAGTGAATATTCTTAGGTAACTCCTTCAAGCCAATAGAAGAAACTTTAGCAGAARCTTTCTGAGGCTTTCAGCTAAAATTATAGGAGTGAAAGACTCTGAATAAATTACCCGCGTATTTAATTCATGCTCAAAATACAGCTTGTTCATTCCATCTCCACTCTCTGTGTACAATCTCAGCACATAATATGTAGTACCTTTTAAAAGTGGAAAATTGACTTGATAAACAGGTGTACCACAGATGAAGTCTGTTATGTGTCTTCAGTTTTGTGTATTAAATGTCTTAATCATGATTCATGACACTTGATAACCTATAGTTAGGTATTATCATAATCAGGTACGATTTTATCATAGATCTATGTACAAATTATGTTAAATAATTGTTTTGAAATCACATCTAATCATGAGAAACAGCATCCCGCATAATACTTCAAACACAGTTCATGTTACAGTCCTTGCAGCTACCTAATTAATAACTARTTTTTCCTGCACCTAAAAAAATTCTTTCACCTGAAAACATGAAGGCCACACAGGCCTGGTGGACTTGCAGCTTATCYATGCAAAAAATATTTAATTCATCTGTAAGCAGGAGAATTATTTTATTTTATCTTTTCAGCTGTAGCATTTTTCTTGATGAAGAAGTCACCAAGATCAGGGAAAGCACAATGGCTCCACAGTACAGATCAGACTGATGGGCTGGGGCCTGTATTAGAAAATGACAGTACATAAGCTCAGGCAGCAGAAACGAATAAAAGGTTCTACCATGCAAATACCCCTGTGTTTTTAATAAGTCAGTATTTCTGAATTAATAATTTAGAAAATAATTTTAACCTCTTTCTCCTGCATTCAGAATAGTATCAAAAGGAACCCTATTTTGTTCACATTTATCTATTATTCATAAGTAAATGCTCCCCTGAGATTGATCACTGTTTGTTCTTTGAAATGTTTGCTGTAATTTTTCCATTGAGTGATATTACGTTTGTATTGGTTCGCATAAGTGCTCAAGAAGCCCTGCTTCGTGTATTCAGATGTAACATTTCTCTTAAAGAGCCATGTCCATCTATTCTACGTGGGSTCTTCATGTATCCTTCCACTTTTTGATTTTCCTTCTCAAATGAGTGCTACAAAATGATATACCATTTGATAGTACAATATACCACTTCAATTCTGCAACTTTGAAACTTCACCCTATGGCTAGCTTTTGGAAATCCTCAATTTCACCTAATTGTAGCAGTTCAAACGTTACACCTTTGACTATATTTCCAAATGCACTATTTATAATGAAATGAGTACAAATATGAAGTTGATCTTTTGAGAGATGTAACTAAAAGATCATTAGTTTGCATAATAGATTAGAGGTCACTTCAACCTTGACTTTTAGAACAAAATAAGTATAGGCATTTAACATAGTATAAGGAAAGTTACATTGTCTTTATTAATAAAGTAATAAGCTACTTAGAACTGTATTAGAACAACATGCCAGAGTTAATATACAGAGTAATATGACTTTTTTTTTAAAGAGGGTATAATGATTTTCTAGCATTGTGTTCTTATATATCACTTAGCTATATTTTCAAAGTTACTTATGAGACACTTCTTAATATTCAAAAACACTGTATGTCTGGAAACTTTATGGGAATAATGTAAATGTTGCTTGTGTTAACAAATAAGATACTCCAACTGGAGTGTATTAGTTAGCCATTTCATATGGTTTACAAATGGATTTATAGTACATATATAAATTGGATGTTTTGGGGAGAAAAACAGCATGTTTGAAGGCTAAGTTAGATCTCTGATAAAAGATCTCTGGTATCTGTAGTTCAATAGTTCCTGCTGTAGTCCTATAGACCTTATGGATCTTGTTTCTAGTAAGCCAAAGGGATTCTGAATACAATAACAKACTTATGGTTTGCTCTTAGAATACCTATGAGATGAACAGACTTTTTTGCTTTCTAGTCCAAGCGTATGAATTGTTTCTCTTCAAACAACTCAGGAAGAAAAGATACGTTAGTGTGTAAAGGTAAACAAAATGTAAGAGTAGATGAAAATTCCATGTACCRTTTGGGTACAAAAATGAACCATGAAAATATTCATTACATAGGCTCCAAAATGTATAATACAAAACCCCCCAAAACAACCAGATATGAGAAAGTAGACAACAACATTCTCACTGTAGCCTTATAGACTACAAAATGAATAAAATTAAACATTCAGATGCTTCTTGCTTTTCAGCTGTGGGAACATCTTTGTCAGCAAGGTCTGATTACTTCTCCCTCTGTTTTTAAGGGAATTTTCCATTAAATCCAATGGAAGAATATCTGAYGTTTTAGAAGAAAAATATTGCCACRATCTCTATTTAGTTATTGGTTRAATGTTACTGAGTTCAGCTTTCTAGAATGAGAAACACAGTGTCAAYTCCTTCCTAAAATTTTGTAATCAATGAATACATTTTTTAGGTTTGGAGAATAGTATTTAAGCTATCAGTAATTACCTTCATTTAACAGGGCAAGTCATGCTAACTGAGACACTGAACTGGTGAACCTGAATTGCTTTGTTTGTGAGACAAAGTCTTTGTATTCTGCTATTACCACATTAACAGCTGCTGTTGAGTTTCTAAGGCAAAAAGCCATGGTTATGTTAGCAGTTATTTTAAATACAGAAGAAAATTATTTTAACCAGTTTGGGAACATGGGTAGCAGAGGAAGGTGGAGAAAAGAAGTGGGAATGGCAAGACAAAAAATTTACGAGATTAACACTTTTCCTTTTTTCTTTTGTTGGGTGTGAAAATGTATACATATATTTTCATATACTTTCTCAGGTTATCAAGCTGTTATTCAAAGATAGCTTTTTTTAACTTGCRTATTCAATAAATAATTTACCCTGAAAGGCAAGAATGCGAAGAGAGCAGTGGGGCAAGCGTTTTTCATTCTCAGATTATTTAAAAAAAAAAAACCCAACCCATAGAAAAGACCCTTTGATTACCAGCTGTGAAATTCTATAGGAAAACCTTGAATTAAACAGAAAGATGGAATCTCTTGCTTTTTTGTAAATATAATTTTAAGTTTCGGTTCCATAGATCCTTTGAAAATCAACAGGAGTATGTGTAATGTCTGGACCTGAATTCCCATTTATTTCAGTGTAAAGAAAATCTCAATGAAGGTTCAAATAGAAATGTTTTACGGAGCCAGGTGTTTTCATAGTTATACACTTCAGGTATTTTCTACTTTTCTGAAGTGTTTGGCACTGACTATTCCTCAGAAACAGATACAGGGTCTTGGCTGCATATAGTCCAGTTTTCACATGGCAGTTCCACTGGTTTACTTCCCCTGGCTTAAATGAGAGATTTAGTCATGCAAGGAATGCACATTAAGAGGAAAGAACRTAGAAGTTTGGTTAATGTCTGGTTATAGGGGTTTTTCTTCTGATGAGGTGTGGAGTTTTGTCACATGTTACCAAGAAAACACTTAAAATCCATTTTAGGCATTTTATATTTTATTTATAAAGCTGCTATTACTAACAAAATAACTAACATCCATGTTGTTGCCAACATCAAAATTGAGGTGAAATCTAAGAGTGTTGTGTGCTCAAGGCAATTTTTTAAATTCCAGTTGCTGTGAAGAATGACAAAGGGATCTCCTTGCCTTTTCAATATTGTTCTTCTCTTTCCTTCCCTGAAAAATATTTTAGAGGTACCAGCTCTCAGCCCCTAGTTTACAGATGCAAGTTGTAGTGATTATTTGTAGGGTGGGAAATGTGCAGTCATTTAATTCCTGAAAACTCTAAAAGGATGTCTTGCTCAGGAGTATTGCACACAAATGCAGAGCAGTTCTGCTGATTCATCCTGGCAGCCTAGCATCACAGGATAAAAGGAGGCCATTTCTAAATAAAGATTATCACTTTTTTTTCCACCCAATACATTTTTTTGAATCACATAAAGTATAGTTCTTCTTTCTCAAGGGAAATTGTCCAAAAAGATTTATCTATAGTTCCGTCTCTCTTAATGTTCCTATCTTTGAGTGGAAGGAAAGGTTAGAAGAAGCGAGGCCAATAGATCTTTCATGAAAAATTAGAAGCAACCAACTCAGGAGGATATTTAAAGATAAGTTGTAATTTTAAAGTGAAAAATAAAGGAAGCTGTATTTTCAACATTAAYCTAGTAAAGCTGGATATTCAAAGCAGGATCAAAATTTTTTATGTGGTGGGATTGCTCACACAACCAGAATGCTGCAATGGATGCCTACAGGCTCTTTAGGAAGGACTGGCTGGGCAAGCGAGGAAGCGGATAGAAAAGGAGATGAAGCCAGACTCTTCTCAGTGGTGCCCAAAGGACAAGACACAATGGGCAAAACCCGAAATACATAAAATTCCATTCAAACAGTAAAAAAAAAAAAAAAAAAAAATCTTTTTTTTTCACTGGAGGTGGTCAGACAGTGGAACAGGTTTCCCAGAGAAGTTGTAGAGTCTCCATGCTTGGATATATTTGAAACCCAAGTAGATACAATCCTGAGCAACTTGCTCGATGTTATCTTTCTTTGACCAGGGAGATTGGACTAGACCATCTCCAGATGCGCCTTGCAGCCTCAGTGAGTCTGTGATTCTGTGATATGCATCATTCCTTGAAGCAGCTAAAAATTATTGGGACCATTTCTGAGTTCGAGATACGTTTGAGGTAACATTGCATTTTTGGAATATATTTTGTGATCAGTTTTCTTATTTTCTACATCTGCATATTGTAGGATTTTTTTTTTATTGTTGTCTTTACTTCCACTCTAGAACAGGGTATATTTTTTAAAGAGGTTTATTTCATTACTACAAAACTGTGAGTTGGGGACATCCCATAAGGCATTTTTAAATAAATCCAAATTATGATTCACATTCTAACRTACTACCCACTTTTTCTCATGAATGCTTTTTCTTTGTCTTCTTTGAAAAGTTTAGTTGTTTACACATAGAAGCTTTCTGAGAAGAACATGGGCTTTTTTTAAATTTTTTTCATCAATTTTTTATTGGAGGGTGCTTTTTCACAAGCCAAGTAGATTTGTTTTATGGGACTTTTATAGAGCAATTACTATTGTGAGGGGCTTTCATTGTGCAATTAAGACAAATGTTCTGCCACATTCGTTAATTACTGGAACACTGAAAACACCAAACAAAACAAAGCACTTCGTCTTGAAAATAATTGAAGAATCACTTAAGCTAGAGCACCCTGCATTGGAAAATGTAAGGTACTAACAAGCAGGCTGAACATCTGCTATCTATATTACTTCCTTCTTCTGTAATAGAACATGTCAAAATGAAGATGCTAGAGGTGCTGCCTACTTCCAAATACATCCTGCTTCTGAAAACGGCTACTTCTCCGTAAAAATTCATGAGGTTTGTAATCACKACTTTATCATTAAAAGATGTAGTTTCTGTGTTGAGGTGGCTCAGAGAGAGGCATCAGATATATGGACCTTTCTTCCACATTTATCTTCTTCAAATTTATCCCAAAGCTGGTAACCTAATACTCTTACTGAGTCCAGCCTCCATCTTCCAATCTCAAATGAGACTACTTGGCCACCTTCATTTGTCTCAACAAAAGCCAAAACATAGAGAGGTGAGYTGCCTCTCCTCACTTTCATGGCCTATTGTGATACCATGAAAAGTTTATGWATGCTAAATTTTAAGTTTCTAAAGTTGACAGTCATTTCTGACAGTCATATATTCCAGTTTTCACACAAGTAAAGTGATGATTATCAAATCTACAGTAACCATMAAATCAGCTTACCTCACAGGATTGCTGTGAAGATTTTTCAATCTTTATGCCATCTTTTGTCCCTGSAGTTCATCACAGTGCCTGTGCACCACTTAATGATTAATGTATTTACCGTCACAAATCCCTAGTGAGGTAGGGAAGCAGTGTTAAATCCAGTACAGAGGAGGTAACTGAGGTATAGAATCACAGAATCATAGAATAGTTTGGATTGAAAGGGACCTTTAAAGGTCATCTAGTCCAACCCCCCTGCCATGGGCAGGGACATCTTCAACTAGATCACATTGCTCAGAGCCCCGTCCAACCTGACCTCGAATGTTTCCAGGGATGGGGCATCTACCACCTCTCTGGGCAACCTGTGCCAGTGTTTCACCACCCTCATTGTAAAAAATTTCTTCCTTATATCTAGTCTAAATCTACCCTCTTTTAGTTTAAAACCATTCTCCCTTGTTCTGTCACAACAGGCCCTGCTAAAATGTTTGTCCCCATCTTTCTTATAAGGCCCCTTTAAGAACTGAAAGGCTGCAATAAGGTCTCCCTGAAGCTTTCTCTTCTCCAGGCTGAATAATGCCAACTCTCTCAGGCTTTCTTCATAGGAGAGGTATTCCATCACCCTGATCATTTTTGTGGCCCTCCTCTGGACCCACTCCAACAGGTCCATGTCTTTCCTGTGCTGAGAACTCCAGAGATGGATGCAGGACTGCAGGTGGGGTCTCACCAGAGCAGATTAGAGGGGCAGAATCCCCTCCCTTGACCTGCTGGCTGCGCTTCTTTTGATGCAGCCCAGGAGACGGTTGGCCTTCTGGGCTGCGAGCGCCCATTATCGGCTCATGTCCAGCTTTTCATCCACCAAGTCCTTCTCGGCAGGGCTGCTCTCAATCCCTTCATCCCCCAGCCTGTATTGATGCTGGGGGTTGCCCCAACCCAGGTGCAGGACCCTGCACTTGATCTTGTTGAACCTCATGAGTTTCACATGGGCCCACTTCTCGAGCTTGTCCAGGTCCCTCTGGATGGCATCVCGTCCCTCAGGCGTGTCGACCACACCACTCAGCTTGGTGTTGTCTGCAAACTTGCTGAGGGTGCACTTGATCCCACTGTCTATGTCATTGATGAAGATACTAAACAGTACGGTCCCAATACAGGACACCACTTGTCACCGATCTGGACATTGAGCCATTGACCACTACCCTCAATGGACATTGAGCCCTTGACCACTACCCTCTGGATGTGACCATCCAACCAATTCCTCATCCACCGGACAGTCCACCTGTCAAATCCATATCTCTCCAGTTTAGAGAGAAGGATGTTGTGGGGGGACTGTGTCAAAGGCCTTACAGAGGTCCAGATAGACGACGTYAGTAGCCCTTCCTGTGTCCACTGATGTAGTCACTCCATCATAGAAGGCCACTAGGTTGGTCAGGCAGGACTTGCTCTTGGTGAAGCCATGCTGGCTGTCTCGAATCACCTCCCTGTCCTCCATGTGCCTTAGCATAGCTTCCAGGAGGATCTGTTCCATGATCTTCCCAGGCACAGAGGTGAGACTGACTGGCCTGTAGTTCCCTGGGTCTTCCTCTTTTTCCCTTTTTAAAAATGGGAGTTATGTTTCCCCTTTACCAGTCAGTGGGAACTTCACCGGACTGCCACAACTTCTCAAATATGATGGATAGTGGCTTAGCAACTTCATCCACTAGTTCCTTCAGGACCCGCGGATGGATCTCATCAGGTCCATGGACTTGTGCACCTTCAGGTTCCTTAGATGGTCTCAAACCTGATCTTCTCCTACAGTGGGTAGTTCTTCATTCCCCCAGTCCCTGCCTTTGACTTCTGCAGCTTGGGTGGTGAGGCTTGAGGACTTGCCGGTGAAGACTGAAGCAAAAACATCACTGAGTACTTCAGTCTTCTACATATCCCAGGTAACCAGCTCTCCCATTTCATTCTGGAGAGGGCCCACATTTTCCCTAGTCTTCCTTTTATCACCGACGTACCTGTAGAAGCTTTTCTTKTTGCCCTTGACGTCCCTGGCCAGATTTAATTCTAACCTGATCCCTGGCTGCTTGGACAATTTCTCTGTATTCCTCCCAGGCTACCTGTCCTTGGTTCCACCCTCTGTAGGCTTCCTTTTTGAGTTTGAGTTTGTCCAGGAGCTCCTTGTTCATCCATGGCTTTTTTGCCTGACTTCCTCTTTGTTGGGCTGCCTCGCTCCTGAGCTTGGAGGAGGTGATCCTTGAATATTAACCAGCTTTCCTGGGCCCCTCTTCCCTCCAGGGCTTTATCCCATGGCACTCTACCAAGCACATCCCTGAAGAGGCCAAAGTCTGCTCTCCTGAAGTCCAGGGTCGTGATCTTGCTGTGCGCCCACCTCAGTGCCCTAAGGACCTTGAACTCCAAGAAGGAATCTGCAATGGCAGAAAGATTGAATTCTAATGTCTGAAAGCTGTCACTCCAACCACTGGATCAACCATAATCTGTAGATTCTGAAGCTCTAACAAGGCTGTATAACTGCTATGTGAGATTTTAATCATAAAAACTATTTTAGTTAATAGGAAGCTGGGTTTCTTTCTCAGGTTTCAGACAGGAGAAATAGTGAAAAGGTATTTCTTTGTGAGTAGTAATCCCTTACAAGCTTTTCTCTCTACTATTTTGCTTTTCTCGTTGCTCCTCATTAGCTGCATTAGGCATCATAATCCCATTATGGAAATGAGTTGATGAGCTAGGAGACATCCTCCCCAAACACCATCTTCTCTAGAGAGTTAAAGAGGGGAAGACATCATCTTAAACCTATTTCCAGCCAATTGGAATAGGCATGTGAGCAATCAGTGACCAAAGCCATATTAYAATAAGGGAATT
Organism: Oceanodroma leucorhoa; assembly: GCA_030449065.1. Taxonomy (NCBI): domain Eukaryota; kingdom Metazoa; phylum Chordata; class Aves; order Procellariiformes; genus Oceanodroma; species Oceanodroma leucorhoa. The sequence continues at coordinate 1,107,197 of JASVER010000063.1, forward strand.
AGAACTGAAACCATAGTGTTCAGAAAATCCATTTTCAGGCTTTAGGAATAATTCTTCCCTGATGACTCCCAGTTTTCAAAGCTTGTTTGTCTGATAACAATGAGAAAATTCACTCCTGTGCTGCATAATGGAGTGCCAAAGTATACAGCACATCCAAAAAATTCATTTCAGTACTGAAATCGTCTGTCAAATGCCATAATATCTGTCTTACACAGCTGAACAAATTTGCCAATCTTTTAGTAGAATATGATAATGGTGATGAATGCATTGACAAGATGACACGCGCTCCAGTAGCAAGCAATATTTCAGAGAGGGATTTTCTTTCTAAAMCAAAGTAAGATCACAATCAACCCTGTGGATAAATTGCTGCGTAGAAATTGAGGAAGATTCTTGATGATCCTCTGTCAAACATCCTTCACCATGTAATGKTTAATCCTGTGGCAAACATCCTTACTGGGAAGCTGTGTATTTCTGTGTCTACTATGGACCAAGACTGCCCTAATGAAGTTTTTGTTCTAGACAAGATTATATTGCAGCACTTGAAATCAGGGATTTTCTGTTCCTACTGGACTGAAATAAAAAATGTGCAGGTAGAAGACTTGCCTACTGGAAAGAGCTAATGTTTCATTTTTCAAGCAACATAAAACAGTGCTTCAATCTTACCCAATTTCTTACTGAAAAAAATTCCCATTGAGACTTGCCCTACATGTGTTCCTGTTGTGCGCGTATTTGTGCACGTTGCTTTACCAGGCAGCAATCCCTGGTCTGTATCAATGAGGAATGGCTAGAGCATTGGTCCCATTGCAGAATGTAATGACCTTCAGTGACAAACTCATTTGGAGACAGTATAAGAAAACAGAAAGTTACTTGCTGCTAAAACAAGGAGATTAAAACGTTGACATGGTCTGAGCTACTTCCTTCCCTAGACTATTCTAGGGTCCTGCTCAGAATTTGTGCTCCAAACTAAGTCATTGTTTAACCCTTAAAGTAGATTTCTTCTCTCTGAAAATGCCTCCACCTTAAAGTAGGACATAGGCTTTGATATATGGGAATAAACTGGGACGGGATTTTAAAGTATATTGATAGAATTGACTCTCCAGCTGCCWTACATTGGGGATCACTGAGTTGATGAATTTGATTCCAACCAAGAAGGTGTGGGATCTGTTTATTGTAAGGATCTAAACGTCTCAAGTTTAGTTACCATTTTATTATCATAAAATCTTTACTAAAAAGGGGAAATCAAATCAACAGTTTTATCACAGATGACACTATCTAGACATCTTAATAGAGTAGGTTGTTTTATTAAGTTTTTCTGTCAATCCATAATTTTGTATAGTGGGAACTACTCATTTGTGCATCATTGAAATAAGTGACTGTTAGATGAGAGACAACTTGAGACCCACTTTCATTTGCATTTAGCAAGCCAAGCTGTTGTTTTTCACATAATTTATTAAATGAGTTTCAGAAAGATAAACACATTTTGATATCCCAGGAAAATAAATACTTGTGATTCATCTCTTGTATCTGTTCTCACAGATTCCATAGGAAAAATACTACCTGTTGTGTTTATAAAAATCTATCACTCAAGACTGGGAGGAAAGCTGTGTAAAATATTTGCAGAGCAGCTTCTCTGTGGACTAAATGATGTAAAAGTAGCCCTGCTTCAGGTTTTATTACATGCTTGAAATTCATTGCAAAATATTAATCAAAAGGCTTGTTAAAGTAAAAGAAAATGCATTGTAAAACAGCCATTTGATATTTTTTGGCTCAAATCAAAGGTTGAAAGATTATTTCAGCTGCTGACCTGAAGAGTAGACAGCACTAGGCAGTGGAGGCACTGAAAATAAATCTCCCCATGAAACACACTCTCTGTCTGTCTTTTCCCCTAACCATAGGGAAGGAGGTAGAACTTTCCTACAGTCTTCCCTCTGCAGCAGCTGAGCCCCATTTGCAGCTCTGTCCGCACTTCAASTCCCCCATAGATGATAGTACGTATTTATTCTGCCCAATTTAGAGCTAGAAATTATTATTTGCTTGCAGTGAGTAGCAGCTAGAGACCGGTGCCTCAGTGTAGAAAGCACTGCTATGAACATGGAGCAGAGCACTAGGTGACTGTGCAGCCTATTTACAAGCTCCTAGCAGACCCTGGATAACAAACCATGCAGTGAGCACACAAGGCAACAAATGAGGTGGTTCTGGTTCTGATGCTAAGCAGCAGTCACAGGTAAACTATATGTAAGGATTGAGAACATGTCACAGTCAAGTTACATGGACCCACAAAAAATTAATTTGGCTCCTGCAAATGAAAGAGCCTTTTACTGCAGTTCTGCAGTGGCTGCCTCTCACTGCTGCACAGCATCAACCAGATTTACCCACAGTTTCACAGAATGAGGGAGACAGTTTAAAACAGGCAAGCTGTAAATTGACACATTCAGAGAGTATTTTTTACATCATATTTAKAATAGCACAGATATTTATAGAATAAATAGCATAGGAAGGTTATTAATAGTAGTAGGAAAGAAACAGTTTCCCCAGAATAGGCACTATGTGTAGAAGTCTCTTAGCAAAACCAAGGATATGGATAAGTGTGGTATGTGAGGTAAAAATCCTAACACTTTAGGCGCTAATGATTTCTGTTGCATCTATTCAGCAACAGAAGTGGTATGCAAAGGGGTGAAGGACAGAAAGGTTAATAAACAAAGCTATTTTGGTAAATACGATTTAGAAATAACCTCCAAATGCAAAATAGGAATTTGCCAGGGAAAGCTCAGCTTCTGGTGATTTGGAAATAYGCGTTTCCGATTTATTACTAGTCTTTTAGAAAATAAAATAAACTATTTGATTACTTTTGTCTGTTTTTTGAAAGAAAGAAATTAGTAATGAAGCATTTTCTTCTTGCTCTGTGGTGACACAGATCCTCGGGGAATTAAAAAAAAGAAAGACGACACTTAATGGCAAACCTATTGAGCAATCTAATTGTACAAACTACTTTTGAAGTTTTATCCTTTTTAGCTTAAACAGTTAATTCACGTCCATCAAAAGCTTTTCATGAGATGGATTTCATCTCTGAACACCATTTCATGCTTCATTATACTACATTGATGGGGATTTTGGGGTACTCATTACTCACTTTTTTTTCTTTTTTTTTTTTTTTAAAGAAATGGAAATACATTAATAAATCCAGAGGGTGGGTTTTTTTCTTCCTCATTCCAGAAATATACTTCCAAGGAGCTTAACACATCAAATTCTTAAACAGTGTACAACAGCTGGTTTGTGCTSTGTCTTGTGAACATTGTTCTTGCCTGGCTCATGATAGCTGTTGTGAAACGCTGAATTTTGGGGGAGGCTCCAGGCTGGATTCTCACAGTCTCTCRTATCCCAGCTGGCGTTTTGGAGCACCAGCACAGTTAGGAAGTSAAGAAACTGGTTTATGTGTATGTATATCTTTGCCATTCCCTGGATGGAATTAGAATTGTTCGATTACGTACCTCTTTTTTCAGACAGCCATATGAGGTTGTATTCCTGGAATAAAAGGGTTGACATTTTTGCTTTGGTGATTCTGTAAGGCTAGATTGTACAGCTGCTTCCTAAATGGTACCCAGTCCCAAGAGCAATCCCACAGAAACATACAGAACTCCTGCGTAAACAATTGCTTTTAAAGAGCTTGTAGAACTCAGACTACAGGAAGTTTTGATCATCGTTACTATGAGTGCAAAGCAGAGATGATCAAGTGGTAATTAACTTGTTATTGATTTCTTAATAGAGTTGTCTCTTTGTTAAAAATAGGGTCATATAAAGAAGATAGCTTACCCCTTCTGACAGACTGCTGGAGAGGTATATTCAGCCATCTCACCCTGAGGCACCTTTCCATGCAGCCTTGCTGGAAAATTATTTCCAATTTTTATCTATTTCTCTAGACCTCTCCAAGAACATCCTGACCTCTTAAAAGCCTTTTCACCTATGAACTGCTCTCCAAAGTTTACATCTATACAAGTGAGCAYGAATCTGCCAAAATTGTTTAAATCAGAAGTAGCCCAGTCTGTACGTAGAATTACCCAGAGYTCTATATTTGTAAATCATGAAGATGAAATATGTGCACTGAGGCAGTAAGAAATGTATCCTCAGTGTAGATCACTTCTTTTTTAGTGAATATCTTCGAGTCACTTGCTAATTTTTCTGGTTAACTGAAAGTGACTTTTGTGGTCTTTCTCCTTCTAGAAAGAGTTCTTACTGAGTTTTAACTAGTGCCTGTAGTCTCCTGAAGATATTGTATCCAGGGTTTAAAAAATTCCCTGTGCATAAGCTGAGAAAGAATTTGTTTTCTCTGTGAACTGTTGTAGTGTTGGACATCAGAGTTTAGGAGCAATGTGGAGATGGACACCAGAGTTGTATCATAAGAGAGAAGGTGTTTTTGTTCTTTTGCCTCTTCTCATTAGAACCCAGAGGCAGGATAATATAACCCTGAAGGAAACTGCTTCCCTTCACAGTCACTGTGATTGTGGCTGCTGGAGCATGTAATTACGCGGAGGGAAAAAGAGCATGCAATGAAAGGTTGTCGAAAGCCTCAGGACTCCTAATCTCTCTGTCTGTTTTGGGGAAGTAAAGCCCTCTGTGGCAGAACATGTTTGGGTAATTGGAAATGGGACACCTACTGCTTTCATTAGTCTGACTGTACCTATGTTAAATAAATGTGTATTGGTAGTATTTTCCTAATGCCCAGAAAGTTCTTATCTCCAGAGAAAGGGAAAACAGAGGCAGTATTTTATAATCTGTACAACATTCTTAAAACTATCGATATAATAATGGTGCAACTGAGAATGAAAGCAGTGCATCATATTCAGAGGACATAGCTGGACAATGCTTCTTTGAAGTTCAAGAGAGGATAAGTGATGGCAGGGGAAAGGGGAGGAAACCAGCAGTGGGTTAATGTCAGTAAGTCCTGACTTCTCTTTATCGGGTTCACCTTTGTTTATAGAGAGGAAGCTAGAGAGAAAACTTTGTCTATCATTGTGTTGGGCAATTGTCTTGTTTACAAAACAAGAAAGTTTTGTAAAACCAAGAACAAAGGGAGAATTTGTATGTGAATTCCTTTGTAATTAAGTTCCCCAACCTTCAAACCAACAGAGAAATTAAGAAACAATTCTGATTTTTTCTGTATTTCAGATATATAATGAGCAATATTCTAGATACCCAGGTTACCAAAGGTAAAATTGGGACATTTCATTCTGCCCTGAGAATGGAGATGGAATATATGAAACCCAGTGAAAAAAAAGCTCTCTGTTGTCAGTGAGTTCAGCCGTCATTCACAAAGTCACAGTGCCCTCGCACTGTCATGCCCAAAGCAATATGCCCTTGTGGCAAAGTATGCTAACAGTATCCTGGGCTGCATTAGCCAAAATATTGCCAGCAGGTCGAGGGAGGTGATCTTTCCCCTCTGCTCAGCACTGGTGAGGCCACACCTGGAATACTATGCCTAGTTCTGGACTCCTCAGTCCAAGAAGAACGCGGACATACTGGAGAGGAGGGCTGCGGAGATGATTAAGGAACTGGAGCATCTCTCATATGAGGAAAGGCTGAGAGACCTGGGACTGTTTAGCCTAAAGAAGAGACAGCTCGGGGGAGATCTTATTAATGTGTATAAATACCTGAAAGCAGGGTGCAAAGACGATGAAGCCAGGTTCTTTTCAGTGCTGCCCAGTAACAGGACCAGAGGCAATGGGCACAAACTGAAACACAGAGGGTTCCATTTGAACATCCTGAAACGCTTTTTACTGTGAGGGTGACTGAGCACTGGAATAGGTTGCCCAGGGAGGTTGTGGAGTCTGCATCCGTGGAGGTACTCAAAAGCCATGTGGACACAGTCCTGGGAAACTGGCTCTAGGTAGCCCTGCTTGAGCAGGGGGGTTGGACCAGGTGACCTCCAGAGGTCCCTTCCAACCTCAACCATTATGTGATTCCATGATTCCGTGAAGTCTCTAGTTTTCTATAGCAGGAAAAATAAGCTCTGCCAGTAACCCATTTAGTGTTGCTTACTACTCCATCTGAGATGGCTACCATTTTGCAGAAGATGGCTACTAAAACTCTACAGTTTGCTCCCTTCTTTAAACATCATCCTGTCATGCAAGAACTAAATCCAGGGCAGGAAGAAAACTCTTTGCTAACCAATACAGCAGTACCACAGGGTTCAGGATCTGGCTTTAAAGCAGCGTAGAGATGAAAACTACAGCTTCCCCTCCTCTTCTTCTTCAGTGATGGGAAATGATGCAATTTGACACCACTGCTTATTTTTGATGATTTGATTTCACCCCTCAGAAAAGGGGAAGGAGAGGCATAGTTTAGATATGCCAAACTTTTTCTTAAAAATAAAACTATAAGATGCGGTTCAGCCCACGTACTATGCAGGAGTATAAATGGACATAAAACATGTTTTACACACTCCTACAAAATACCTTTTTATAAATACTAGATCAGTGGTTTCTCAAATACTTGATCACAGCCTTCCCAAGTCTCTAAAAGGGGTCATAAAATGTTACTCAGCAGAGTCAGCAGCAGCTCTACTCCTACAGGGCAGAGGAGTGTGAACAGGCTGTAATTACTGGCTTCAAGCCTTCTCCGTAGTCAGGGACCTATTAGCTAGCTATCATTAATTGGTGGCAACAGTTCAGGCAATTGTACAAAGACGTATGAGCTGAAAGGACATTGCAGGTTGCAGGTTCCAAAAGTTGAAGAATCACAGCATCAGAGCAATGGACCTGCTCCGGTAAATTGCAAACATACCTCAAATTCTCCCAAAGACACTACCACTTGTTACAAAACTGATTGCAGAGGAGGCATGTGTTACTGCCATTAAACAAGTGTTGTATAACATTGCCAGTTGCATTGCATTTCCCACGTTGCACTTGAGCAGTGTTAAGGAGACCTCATGGGCTAGTGGGCAAATAGTAGCCCAATAATGAACACCTCCAACTGATGTATTCTGTATATGTTAAATTCAGTAAGCTCTGACACAACCATCGCAGACCATCTGAAATATACAACTCTTTACAGAAACAAGATAAACCACAGAATTGTTTGAGTCAAGTCAGCCTTTTTTAAAGGAAAGATGACAAGACAAGAAACTGCATGTCCTCTTGTTCGCTGAGCTCTCAGTTCATTTGTTTCCTAGCTGGCCCCAAACTCGGGAGTCTCTTTACTGAGAAGTGGAGTCCCATGTTCAGTGTCACAGAGATGCACTCAAGCAGAACAGGCTCAGACAAGTATCTTGATGCTGAGCTTCCCAATATTGTCACCCATTAAAGCACTGGCTTCTGAGGACAATAGGACAGGCATTGAACTTTCAGCCACTGAAGAATGTCGCGCCCTGGCTGATGTGTTAATTGTGAGATGGATAAGCCCCTGCATTGAAGTGTTACAAGGGCATTACCACAGCTAATTGCTATCCATTGCACATCTTTTACACCTTTTCTCTCCCACTGATTTTACCAGACTTTTTTCCTAAACAGACAGAATACTCTGCTTTCCCATTTCACTGACTTAAACTGTTTGTGAGTGTCAATTCTCAATGCAGAGTTAAGATTAATTATAAAGTTACAGGCAATTAATGACACAGGAGTATAAATGATAGAAGACTCACCTGCATTTTTGTCTTGTTTCTTTATTTTATAGCTTGGTAAATACATTATTTATTGTTATTTTAGTATAGTTTTTAAACGATTTTACAATCATTGGCAAGATTCTCTAAAGACATATACTATACTCCATCCATGACGAACAGAAGCTCCCATTAATGTCAGTGAGAGTTCTGGATCAATAGCAACATATAGCCACAGGGGTCTTGGATATGCTGTAATAATCATAGTGTCTCCTTCATGGGGGTTGGAGGGAGGAGAACTGCTATAAGTAGACAGTATTAATATAGTCAGATCCTGTATCAGGCTGGTCAACATCTGACCTCGGGTCTCATAGTGACAGAAAAAATCTCTTCCAGAATGAATGTTAGCCAAGATTTTAACACTGAACTTTACAGGCACCATGGAGCTTGGATTTTCTGAACTGTGTAACTTGCTAAACTGTCTTTCAGGTTATCCTTCGGATCTGTCCTTCAGGCAGTCCTGTGATTCAGAAAGTCTACCTTGTGCTCTCTTTTCTTGTTGCAGATATTTTTGAAGTGTTCTGGCTTCCAAGAATTCTTTTTTTGCCCCTTTTTTTTTTTTTAAGAGAGGATTTTCTCTTTCTAAAACACTATATCATGCTTTGGCTTTTATGTCTCTGACTGGGCATGAAGTCATGAGAGCTTTGCCATTTACTTCAGTTGGGAGAAAAATTGAGGTATTTGAATGATCTCTTTGGAGAAAGGACTATATTAATCTAGGTCTTGCATAGCTCTTTATATATTTATGAGGCTGTTTAATGGATTATTAATAAAGTCTATTCAGATCTTACATGCTGTCATCATATTCTCCCTCTGTTTCACCAACAATGCCAGCTTCAAGAGCTTTTTAGTAGAATTTCCCACAAGCATCTTCTTATTTCCTTGCATGCCTGCAATGTGATCCCTGTGAAAGTGTATGAAGTTTCTACAGTGTCCTCCTCTAACCCTTCCTTGTAACTTGCATCTACTATGATTCTGTGTAAAAAGCTTGACAGTGCTGTCATTCCTGTTACTAAAACCATCGCTTTTCTACTTTGTGCAAAGACCATCTTTTCATTATATAAGTGTACAGTACCTGAGGGACTGTGTGGTTTCAGTCTGAAAAGAGCACCATTATATGTTACTAAAATTGTGATCAGTGCTGATTTTAGTCATCAAATTAATAGCATATCATAGTTTATTAAATTAATCATCAATGTGCTATTCAATATCTTTTAACAGTTTGAAAACAGTTATTAGTGTACTATGTTTATACACACATATGTTTTTAGGAGGCCCAAATGAGTTCTAACAGATGTATTTTTTCAGCTGTCACCAAAAACTTCATTGTTAATAATTTTTGAGTCAGCTCATGGAACATCCTATGCAGCTGTGCATCTAAGAGCAAGGGAAATGCTTCATTTCTGTTACTCTCCCTAGCACCTGCAACAAGTATTTCCCTGGGACACAGGGAAACAAGAAAATACAGTATAAGGAAATGGATGTTCCACTTTCAAGTAGGTCCACACAAAAAAATTATATAGTCCTGTCATCTTTGGGAAAGAGGCAGGTCATGTCCTCACCCTCATTAACAGTGGGAAAGCTACGAGTGTTTAAATTGGCAAAATAAGCCAAGATTGTGAATGCCATCATGGTCTTTATATACGGAACAATTTGAGGACAGCAAGACTACTTACTCAGGCCTGTTCAGTCACTGAAGGCTTAGCCTTAATAAAAATGATAGTCCTTTATTGATTAACCCATAGTTCGCTGCTCAGGTAAAATTGCTGTGAAATGCCTTTCTTAGCCGCTTGCTACAAGTAAAGGCCATGATTTGTCTTAGCCTCATGTCCTGTTGAGAACAGAGAAACATATCACAAACACCTGTGAATTTCTGAAACTCTCATCTGATTTTTATCTGACCTTTTTCTGAAACATTATCACACAAATATTTTTTCCAGTCAGATCTTGGTTCTAAATGGATAAAAAGACCAGAGAGAAAATAGGATGTTTCATTTTGTTGCTTGTTTGGGATTTTATATATATATAAACCTCAAGTAAATAAATCTCTGAATGAAAAATTGTTGCAGGTTTTCTTTTTTTACCTTTCTCCCCTTATCAGAAATGCACTGAGCCTTATCTCACTGAATATATTCACTGATCTTGGCTATTCATTAAAAGTAATAGAACAGCTAAATAACTTTGGTACACAGCAGCTCCAACATCTTTTGTTTAGTTTCTTCAATAAATCATATTGTCAGAGGTTACTTTATTTTACTATTGTGTCACTGTAAAAGAATGAACTATATTTTGAAAATTTCCATCCCTGTTGCTTAAGCTCTGCTCTACTAAGTTTAATACCCTGACAATTCCAGCCATAATTTACTCCTTGGAACAGGTCATTAAGTACGCATTGCTGCTTCAGAATTCTTCTTTGATTCATTGCCTTTCATAAAATATAGAAACAGTCTAAATAGTCTCTATAGAAAGAATTTTCTTTTAGGTTGGTATTTAACTATGAATCATAATACATATTTCACCCACCCATCCAGAAAAATTTCTTGCACCACACAGACATGTTGCTTTCATTCTCAGAAAGCCATATGGTGCTTCATCATTTGCCACAGTGGACTGATTCAGAAATAATAAGGTTAATCATATTACCATAGCTAAGTGAGCAGATATGCTGGTAAAGCAGGTAGTATCTTCTGTGTTACCTGTAGATAATACAATTGCTCTGTGGCAGTCCGCCAGGGATTGTCAGAGTCGCTTACGGGAATCTGATGTGATTTGGTGTGTAAAACTATCAGGGTAGCTTGGTTGGGGATGCATGATAGTGTTATAAGCTTCTCCCATGGGCAGATCAAAGCAGTTAATGACACATCAGGGAGCGGTCACTGTGATGATACAGCTAATCTCTAGGGAGGAAATTTCATCTTTTTCCTCCAGAGAATTGTACTCGATCACCATGAAGTAATAACATTTATGAATGAACTAATCATGTTGCAATTATGGGATCACTTCTGTCACTCCCAAAAACCTTAGCCTTCAGAGCATCCCATTTGGGTCTATTAAATTAGTTTAAGTATTTGCTGGACCCTGCACAGAGAAAGCATCTATTTCTACAGTGTTAATGGGTCAAATTGCATTATCCTTATTACGTTGATAATATCTCTGTCTAGAACAGGTCTGTTTCAAATAACGTCTTCAGGGTCAGAGAGTTTTTACATTAAGAGAGTTTTTTTAGAAAGACCAGTGTTGTCTATAAATACATATGTGATAACTATGTAGGTCATTTCATCCTCCCAATGTATAGATAAATTTTGCTATCCATCATCTAAATAGTCCATGAATCTTCACCCAACACTTATAGTTTATCCATTTTTCATGTTTATTTTTTCATAGATATTAATCATTTAAATCTATTTATAAAGGTAATGTATTTACATGTCTAGACATCTGAATATTCAAGCTCCATTTCTCATTCCATGCAGCAAAAATTGATTAGCTGTATCTAGAGAAAATTTGTCAGAGAGTAACTGCCAATATTAACATCTGCCAGCCAATCTTCTTTATAATCAGCAGCAAAAAGAAGTGATTTTGCCTCTTGGGAGAGCTTTCAAAGTTTCCTGTCTCAATTTGCTGTTTGTATCTCTCAGGGGTGTGAATATGAATAATATTACAATTCTCCATAGATTCATCTATCAAATGTGTAAACTGATGACAGGATCTTAGTAAAAAATACTGGGAGAATGACATCCCCTAGGCTACTCTATTAAGAGAAGAAACAGAGTCAGCTTGAAAGACTTGTGGTCTGAAATGAACTCTTGGGGTAGAATTGACCCAGGGTGTACAGGGTGATAAAAAAGAAAAAATCAGTGCAACTATAGAAACAGTTGTTATGTCTCGGTGAAAACAATGTTAGATCTCAGGAGCAATATGCAGCTCAAGGTACGTGCACCTCAAACAAGCCACCAAACAAACAGAATGTTAGAGCTGAGGCATCAAAACCACAGAGACTTGGTGGATGCCAATTCCTGTTAATTTTAATGGGCATCTAGCATCCATATTCCTTGGGATCATTTGAAATTCAGCACAAAGCATTACTAAATGCTTATATTCTCCCCTGTCCTCCTTATTCACGTCAGCAGTGACTTTTARTGGGGTAACTAAAACCAGAATCTAGCCAAAGGGAAGGCAGTCAGGGTGTAGTAGAGCTATGGTGATGCCTTGTCAGGCCATGGGCAACTTGGGTAGTTTAGTAATAGCGTCATTCCTTTCCCTGTACTCGGAATAGGAACTGAGTAGAAGGTGATCCCCTTTTGCTGGAGCGCTACAGTAGTCCTTGGTACGCTAAAGAGTGGCTAGGGGGGTTCAGAGGCAGGTCCTCATGAGCAAAGATTGACGGTGTGGGAAGCGACCATCAGCTGTATGCCAGTCACTAACAGGCCTGAATATTTCCAATAGTTCCTACACACTCAGAGACCTAAGGTAGATATGCTCAAGCTAGCGTACACTCTGTTGATAGACATGGGAGCCTAAGGGAGGAGCTGGCTTGCAGTGCATGTTAAAAAGCAAAATCAGAAATCTGCCTGTCTGTGCCTACCTGCCCTGAAAAGCCACTGCCCCTGAAAACAAGGCTGTGCATCTCCTTTTCCATACACCCTGTATGGTACCTGCCTTCACAGATCTTGGCAAGACACCCACCTTTACTGAGCCCACAGCATAGAAGAACACATGTAACCACATCCAGAAGGGTTACGGTGCCTAGGATGTCTATTGTTATACCATCTTTCCCCTTCTATAAGCCTGAATRTTATGAGTACTGGGCTATTCATTGGGGAATTTGAACTGTAAACTAAAAGGTTATTTCAGAATTCATATTGATGTCTCAAATGGCACTTCACAAAACTGTTGGAATATTCTGGTCTTTAATGATGACCTATTTAAAGACTGCATCGGCAGTGCTTAAAGCAACTAGCCTTAAAATCTTTTACAAAAGGCATATTAGAATTGTTTCATTTCTTGTATTAATTTTCTGCTGTACCGTTCAATAGAAGAGCAAAAACCTTGAGGCAAACTAGTAGTTAATGGTCATATACAGTATTTATTAAGAAAATGTGTTGGGAGATAATTTATGTTCCTTAGTTATTTTGAGTTGCCTGAAAAGAATTCTTCGTCGTACTTGAATTCAGATTATAAGAACTAATCAATGAATCACAAGTGAGAGCATATTCCTTGGCTGTAAGGTATATTTGCTACCACTGTAATACACATTAATAAGAAAGGTAGAAAATAAGTAAAATGACTGAAACCCACTATAAAAGATAATTGCTTTTAGACTAGCCATCACAATCAAAAAGTAACTGAACAAAACATATCCTCACAAATAGTTGTAAATTAACATAGCCTCATGGACCTCAGTGCAGCCAGACTGATTTACAGCAGCATCTGTCCCCTTGTACTTACAGACTAAGCAACTATTTTATTTGTGTTTTTTTCTCAGAGAGAAAAGRCTATCTTTCCACTTGCCCTCCCCTTATTTTTTTAAAGAGGCTGTTGGCATATTATTTGAAAAGCCAACAACTGACTGAGCTCTGCTCCATATAATGTCATCATTTATACTTCGACTTGGAAACATGTGCACCAAGATTGAAGTTATTTTACTCCCACAGGGGTAACACTCTATTTTAAGTGCCCATTAACTAATCCTAAACAGCAGTGGAAAATCAGTGGAAATACATGTGACATCTACATGAATACCAAGTGAATTCATGAAGATTACTGCTGAATACAAAATTATTCCACTGTAGAAGGCATACTTGAAAGAAAAAGTTGCTGAAATAAGGAGCTAGTCATAAAAAATATGTGTCCTTCAGTAATAGATCTTTTATATTATATGTCTCTATTCATGGCAGTTAGTCTGCATTTTTRTTATAAATCCCAGCTTTCAGGGGCTTAAAACTTGCCTATTAAGACTTGGTGTTTTGGTAGTAACACCTATGTGTCTGGGATTAAATTTTGTTTTAATTAAAAAAATATAACAGCCACTTATTAAAGTTGAGTAAAATGTTAAGGGATTCAAATGCTGTTTAACRTTGTTAATATCTTGCTTTTAAAATAAGATTATGTAGATGTTTTTATATACACTTGTTACTGATTGGTCCCACTAAAACAGTTATGAGGAGAATTTCAGTAAATGTTTGACTCTGCTCACATGTCAATGCTTGAATTTCTCTTTATGCCAACGGACGAGTAAGATCTATAGAGTCTATCAAGATGAGAGGCAAAACCCTAGCTATTTATTTACCTCTTAGCATCTAGGTGATTGTTAATAGACCTCAGTTTCTAATGGGTTGGGACTACTTTGTTACCAATATTTACATGCTTAATCTGTATGTAGGAGGCTTGACTTGGTTTTTAAAAGTGCTGAGTTCTCCCAGTGCCCACTGAAGTTAAACTGGGCCAACAAAGCCCAGTGAATATCAGCATAGGTGCCTAATTTTATGTTCTAAGATTTGAATATATAGTSCCAGTTAATGGGAATAGTTGGTCCTTTGTCTTCCTAGATCTGATGCTATCTGAATATTTATACRACTACCTCATGAACTTTATGGAAGGCAGAGCTTTAACCCACAACACTATCAGCAATAAGCGAGGAAAGAACAGATTTGCACACTAACTCCCTCGGACAGAGTTCACAGGACAATTAAATTCTGAGTGCAGAAYCCAGAATACAATATGCAACATGGAAAAATGCAGATTTATAATTATAGTGAAACCAGAGTTGCTGTAATCTAGACATGTTCAGAATGATGAAACACATTTAAAATCTGCATTGTTATTATCTGCTAACCCAATTTACTACACAAGTTGATTTTCCAGTCAATTTCTCAGAGTTAAAATGACTAGGATGGAGTACATGAGACATTCACTCACATTTATTGCAGTATTTGTATACAAAGACAAACAGTTCTCATCTGTAAAATTTAAAGATATCCCTCTCTCTCACACTCATTCTTTTATATCCTCCACCCCAGCRTAGCCTCTCTATGCAAACATTCTCCCAAAACATTAGCTGGTATATTGATGTCATTTTCACATTCTAGACACCCTGAGATGATCATTCTTCAGAGAGTAAGCAATGCTGAAGCTCATAAAATTACAGGAAAAGGGCTTTTATGGAAGGTTAATTTATGCTGGAGTGATGTGGGGTAAAGACAGTCTTTTTTGCAGTGTCTGCACACTATGTAGCAAAGGGAGGTCCCAATTCAAGACCAGGAAGCAACATGCTACTACAATATAATACAAATGATCTTGAAAGTCATATTAAGAACTAAACAGAAAACAGCTGAAGCGCTTGCCCTTCTGAGTATTTCTGCGAAACAGAGCAAAACAAAATAAAATCTCCAGAAGGAAAAAAATAATGGATGAAGTGAATTGATCTTAGGAAAAGATGTGATGTTTTGATAAGAAATACCTTAGATGTGGTAGCCAAATCACACACTGGTTTTGGATGGCTAGGTTCCTTGGTTAACACACCCTGCTTTGATTCTCAAAGTCCTCCTGGAAGATGTTTATTATTTTCTGTTTATTTACTGTGATTTGTAAAGTAGACCCCAGACATAATAAAAAAAAATGCAAGTAGATGTAGAGATACAGAGAACTCAGACTGGAAGGAAACTGAAGGGAGACCTTCATGACAGCCCAATTTAAAAGGAGGTTTACAACTACATTCTYTGTTTCTGGCAGTCTGTTTGTCTACGTTTCTTTTAGAATAACTACATACTGCTTTAACCAGAAAGTTATGAAGATTTTGGTGCTATACCTAACCTAACATTAAATTGGAGCTCCATTTACAACACTGGTTTAACTTGTTAACTTCTTGACAAGAAGCAAAGGTGTGAAGTAAAACTTATTTCTCTGACGAGGGWCTCATATTCTGAGTTAAACAAAAGGAAACAGTTGGAAGAAAAAGTACACTCCAAACAATGTGAGGGTAACACATCAAACCGGTTAGGTTCTTGCCATTTCTTCACTTATATAGGAACATTTAAATATGTACATAATAAGATTAACTTTATAGTCCCAATTTTATGAAAGCTTATCTACTTTATCCACTTTCTTAATTGACTTTCCTCAAATCCTTTCATGAATCTTTCCACTTCCTTGAGYCTTATGAAAAACTTAACAAAAGTTGAACAGCTGGTGTGTTGTGACCCCACATCTTCCATGTTGACCAGTACTGCTGCATTGTTTTCTGTGAACTCTCCCTGACCAKTTTTTGTGTCCATCAGTTACCATTTCTACTCTACTTCAAGAATAATGTTCTGGGGTATTTCTTGGGGTATTTGTTCTGTTTGTACAGTAGCTTCCACAAGAAGATCATGGGAGAGGAATATGGTGTGTAATTATTAYTATAATACACTTAATGGCAACTTAAATATTTAAAACTTTGTATATAATTTTAAAGTTTTGTATAAACATTGTGCTAGAAATCTGTATATATCACCCGTTAGTCCTATGTATGCAGTCATTCCTTTATGGTTTATTATTTGTCCTTTTTCTCAAYGTGTTAAATCATAGTTGATTTAAGATGAAGGAAACATGGAAAATTGCAGTTACTTTTTTCAGTATTATGGCTAGYTGCCATTTTCTTACACATCATACATGAAATTACAAATAAGGAAATATATCTTAGCAATATTCTCTGCTATTTTTAGAGTTCTCGAAGAAATTACATTGCACTGAAACCACTTCGTCTGGATCAAACATTGTTTGCAGCTTTTTTTTATAGTGCCATCAGTACTAACTGGGCAATTAAGATTTTTTRTTGTTGTTTATTGAGTGCAATGATTTCCTGATTCTGTTCTCCTCTTTATACCCTATGTGTATGCATTGCATGTAGTGCATTTCCTGTAATTAAATTACCAGATTGCTGTCAAACCAATAGTTTTATTCAGTTGTGGAATAGAAGTCATTTTAGTGCCTTTACTCATTTGTGAACTGAGGGGGGAGTAGCTACGTATTTTACTTGACTATAACCAGCAGGAATCAAACCGTGACTGAACAAAACTATGTAAAATTGCTTTGATTTTTGTAGAAGAATTAGACTATAAGAAGTACGATTGCCAGATTTTTTTTAATATAGTTCATCTGACAGCACAATCCTACAAGTTCTGAGAGCTGAGGTATGTTACCTATTTAGGGACAAATGAAATCGAAACACACAGCCCTTTGCAGAATAGAGCTCTTTTGGAAGCAGTCAGGCAAATACGATTAGGTGGGATGGAGTTGTCCCCTCAGGAAGATGGCTTGCATTACTATTGTAATTCCCATACCTGCTGCTTCTCAATCTGACACAATGCTTAGCTAGTGCATTAGTATAGTCACAAATGTCTTACACTTCTGCTCGCCTGTCCTTTAGACTACTTTCTACGCTGGCAGGACAATTTAGTTTGTGGATTGATCATTGAATGAACAAAGATATCTCATAATTAAACTAATATAAAAGTGCAAGCCATTACTGAGATGTCCAAATTTGAATTCCTCTTTAACATGTAACATCAATAATTTTGTTAAGAACTTAAACCTCCATTTCAGCTGTGTTGCATGGTTTATATGGCTGTATTTGATGTGGAACCACCAGTTACTGGATGGGGTGCTTCCATCACTAGTTATCATGAGAATGGCTTTTATTCACTAATTTGAGTTAGAGCCTCTTAGCTTTGGTGGTGTGTGTATATCCCTGCATGGGGTCGGTACGTGCTTTCCTATGGAAATAAGAAAGGTCCATGTTTGTCCTTACTCACCGYTGATGGTGACGTGGGCTTCAGCATAGAACACCCTGGATATATATTTATTTACTTCACAAATATTTGAACTGCTGTTCTCTTGCTGTCCTCGATTAAAGCTAGATCTACTGTATTTTGTCAGCAATCTACACTACGATCCTAGGGTAGCTATAACCTTTGCAATTCTGGGACAAGGTTAAGCCCCAGGAAGCAGAATATCATATTACACATAGAAAGTTGAATCCAGCTTTTGAAAATCCAGATCCTCTTCAATAAAATTCAGAGCATATTGTGGCTTTTCTTTGGCTATTGTATACCACTCCTATGWGTGGAAAGAAAGCAAAATTATTTTCATGCTGCATTTTTTAAGGGGTAAAACATTTTTATAGGTGTCACTGGGAGAAAGTATTTAGCTAGCATTCCTAGCAGCCTTTAGGAGAACAATATGTAAGCTTTACATCCTTCTTCAACTTAGCATGTAGTCATTCTCGTCTTATCTATTAATGAACTATTTTTATTTTTATTTTTATTTTTATTTTTATTTTTCTTCAACATTTATCTTTAAATCTTGCGGTGGGTTTTTTGCGTTGGTTTTTTTTTCCCAAAAAGACTATATTTAATTTGGTATTCTACATGGTCTGTTTTTCCTAGGATGGATTTAATCTCTTACTCGTCTTCCAACGCAGTAGTACCCATGAGCATATAACCCTGGGGCTTCACTTTCTGCAATGTCTCTTCACTGAATATAGTATCAAGGGTATTGCAGTGGCATGTAAAGATTTCCATGCCACAGACTCAAGTTACTTGGAAGGCTCTATCTCCCTTTATAACTCTAATCTCCATGGTTAGAAACAACAGAATTATCTACCCCTAGACATGATCAGTGAGTCTACATTATTTTAAGCAGTTTCCAATCTTGAATCTTGCTTCCCATACATGGGAATTTAATGATGAACGTCAACATTTTCTAAATTGGCAATGTTATTTATAAAAAGAAAAATGGCATGCAAAAAGAGGATAAAAATGCCTTCTTGTAGAAAGCTGAGTCACTGAAACAGATCCAAAGACTGGTAATTTGGTTTATGTTATACTTGATATAACCATAACACATTAATCAAGATGGCATCCAAGCCTAGTGAAATGGCAAATCACATTAATTTGTTAGGCCACTAGGTCAGAATTTCACCAGTAGTTTTTTCAAAATGAGAGAACAGAGTAAAAAAGACTGTATAGATAAGTTGTTTGTATACATAGTCCTAAATTTGTATAATATGAACTGTAATGCCATTATATATATTGAGTAGCGTACTCTCTGAATGCTTGATTATTTCCTGTGTACATGTAATGAACCTAAAAAGTAAAGGTTTTGTTAACAATGATGCTAAGAAATGCATAAAGAAAAGCATTGACCATGAACAGCAATAACAGGTTTTAGTGATATGACAAAACTGAAGCATGCTGCGTACTTCTGAGTGCCATCTACTGGCATTTCTTTCATTAAGTACTAAATGCATTCATATGTAGAGAAATCTTCTAAATAGTCCAACAGTCTAACCCATGATCTGTATCATTAAACTTTTTMGCTTTCCCATCATTTTAATTGTGGYCTTATTTTCTCAGTCTGTATCTTAAAGTATGCAGTTTTGAGCTATTTATGGTTGCTTTTTATTTAGTTCATCACCCACACAATAGTGGTCGAAGAAATAAGTACTGTGAATCAAAACTCAAAACGAATCATCATCAGGGTTCTATCATTACCTTGTAGTGTTTCAGTTTGTGAAGATTGCATAGAGCAAACTTGTAATTTGATCTCTAGCTTCATCTTTGTTCTGTATTAATAAGAAACTAAAATAGGTAAGAATTCAAAGTCCATGCTTGGAAAAAGCACTTCTCAGAGACAATTTTCATTTGCAGAAGTGTAATAATTTGCTCAGCTCATGTACTCAGCACTTTATATTTATGTTCAGTATGTGACTGGGAAACATGTGGTAATACTTTTTTTTCTGGCCAGATTGGATCAACTCCAGCATCATTTTCCCTGCAGTGATGAAATCTGCCTTGAAAATTCTGTCYTTAAAATGCATTTCCTAGTGGAAATGTGGAATGATGTGTGCTCTGATAAAGAGATTACAATAAAGAACTGAAGGCCCAGACATGCATTAGTATCACGATTGCTTCTTCTGGAAGACAGTGAAGGTATTTAAATGTCTAACCTGCCATGTGTCGGCCTGTATTCCTCATCTTATTTTCAAACCACTAGGCTTGGATACAGCTGCTGTGTCATAAGACTGCCATGATGCTCTTTCATACTGTMTAAACCCTGAGAATGGTCTTGACAGTGGGAAACGTTAACTAGCGTTCATTTTAGTTTTTTCCATTAGTCTGTGTGAGACCCATGCGTGAAACTTATTTGCTAACTTTTTTGTAGCTTTATTCTAGTCTAATGCCTTCATAAATATCTGTGTCTATGACAAAGACAGGTCTCAATAAATGTCTTTCTCAATGAAATAATACAAAAAGTGTGGACTAGAAAGCAGATTCTGGCAGACTTCCTCATATGATTAATATCTTGCTCATAAAAAGTTCCATTTTCGTACTCCAACAGAGATGATTTCCTGATATGTCTTGACATAACATTTGCCATTTCAAGGCCACAGTCATATTGATGGTTCATAGACATTCTGAGATCAGGTAATATAGCCAGGTCTTTCTCCACCTCTGTCATTTTTAAGCTAATGAGCTCCCCAGTTGTACCAGAAATTCTTGTTATTCATCCCTAAGTGAATGGTTGTGCATTTTSTACTATTACATTTCATCCTATTTCCATTACTCCAGTTCTAAATGTAATCCAAATTGTCCTGTAGGGTGTTCCACTCTTCCTTCACCTTGATGATGTCTCCCAACTACGTTTCAGCACCAAAAGTCACAAGCATTGTCCCAAGCGTTTGTGTCAGCTTAGTAATTAAAATGTTAAATAAAATGGGCCCTAACACTAATCCATAAAAAAATTCCGCCAGCAATCTTCCTCCCTAACTAGGCATTTAATCTGAGCAGATGATCTGCTGGAGTCAGTAGAATAAATTTTTCTTATGGGTAGTTTTTATTCTGTTGTAGTCAAGGTAAATGACCAGTGTTGTGAGAACTAAAATCAATGGTAACTACTTAGATGCTTAAAGTTAAGTGTGTGCTCAAATTTTTAGCTATAAATATCAGAGGTAAAATTTCCCTCTTAAACTTTTTGCCTTGAGTGGAATCTTGTTGCCTGTGCATCCTGTTGCCAGAGCAACCTGTACTGGCACTGGTACAGTGGCAAAGATCAGCTGCTGCTTTCAGAACAGACATAACGACATAAATGTGTGCATTAGGTTTGATTTTTTTAAACACTCATACCAACATTATCTAATTTTATTTTCCTTMTTTAATAAAACTGGATTTTTTTTTTCCACATCTGAAATTAGTAGGGAACAGTGAACAGAATTCCTTAGTAATGAACTTCTAATATTATAGCTTTTGCTAATTGTTTAATAATTAACATTATTATCTGAAGTATGCAGGGAGAGGCAATGTACTGATATCAAGCTGATGTCCACAGTGATGGTAGATGCAAAATTGTAACAGATTAGCTTGTGATGATGGAAGACTTGAAGGAAAATTTGCAGAAAGCTTTTTTGATTCAGCCTTTGATCCTCAGCTATACTCAGATCTCAGGTCCTACATGCCTAAAACTTCCTAGGTTTAACTACCCCTGAACAGATAAAGGAAGCTCAAAGCATACAAGATAGGTAATTCCCATCTGAACAGAATTCAGGCAATACATTTCTACCTTTTGCAGCTGAATCTCCTCACACATACACACTGCAGTGCCTAGTCAACTAGATGCTTGGTTAGAATTTTACTTTTCACGATTTCATCTGCTGCTGTATAAAAAAGAATTAATAAAATTATACCTAACTGAATGTCTAGCTCTGTTGTTTTTTGTTCAGTACTTTTGTAATGAAAATAGCAAGTACRAAAAATTGTCAGTCTTAAACAATTACTGTACCACAGAGTACAAAAAAGCCCTACATAAACAAATATTGAAGGATTATCTCCTTTTAAGATCCAATGCAGATTATAGTATAACATATACAAGATTTTAATGTTCAATACAATTAAGTCTTCTGCTGTGCTGTAAACTTTACTGAATATGCTGGTGAAAAATAATACAAAAACTAGCCAACTATTCCCARCAGACTTTGAATGCTTTTTCTGGGTTTAGCTGCATAAATTAGAATGAATTTTGTTTCATTACAGACAGTAAAAAGAAGGATTAATGTGGAAATAATTTTCAGTGAAAGTTTCTATCGTGAATATAGAAAACACAGTGCAACATTAACCAGATAATCTGAAGAACCTCTTGGCTTTTGACATTATTAGAAATACTATGGTCTTTCTTTTCAGGACCTCTGACACAATTTTTTTATACTATTTACAATATTTTTCGAACATCCTTCTTTTCGATCCAGAGCAATCAATGAAGACAGTGATCATCTCTGTTTCATAATGCTGGAGATACCAGCTGGCATTGTTATCCTTTTTGATGTAAATTGTGTAAATCTTTACTCATGGGCAGGTTCATCAGAATAGCTTTTCAGTCTGGAAATGTGTCTCTTTCCTCTCCTTAGGGTTAATCCTATTTCACACCATATGATGAGGCAAAAGATCTGTAAAAKAGAAAAGGTCCCTTATGTCCAGAATTGATTGTCTTTGAAGTTAGGGCCATGTCTGATTTGGACCTGTCGTTACTGCAGTACTTGCATTTAGACCAGATGTTCTTAACTAGCCACATAATGGTTCAGCAAATACTTGAGCATTTTGCCTGAGTACACTAGGGTTTAAACACATTTCTGAGCCCAAGCTGTGAGTAACTTTCACATGCAATGTTATTAATTTTGATGCATGAGTGTGTGTTATCTTGATCAGAGATTTAGAAACAAAACAGATATTTAGAAACAAAAACAAGCACTCATCAATAGTACTATCCCTTTCTCCTGAAAGAAAACCATTTATCTACTTTGCTCAATTCTCCATCTGCACATTTTCCCCTTAAATTATAAGAAACATTCTTTCACTGTTCTACTGGGAAATTTACAATCACATGGTCTCTTACAGTCCACTTTGTTCAATATTTAATGTTTGTCAGCTTATTGGGTCTGAGATGTGTTCTTCCCTGTAGGATGGTACCAGGCAGCAGTAACCAGAGGCCACTGTTTATGCTGATAAGTAAAAAATATAGATATTCTCCCATGTCATCATTACAGAGTGATCAATTATGATGAAAACAGAAAATAAAAGGAACATTTTCCCACTGTATATTCTGCAGTGCAGGAGAATTTAGGATTTATCCAAATTGGTCAAAATTTTCACAGTTAAAGACAAACCAGAAAATTTACTTCCTATCTACCTAACCTAAATAAATTAAATCTTTCCACATTATTAGTTTCCAGTCTTCTACAGTTTATTGCATCTGTTCTCTTCATTCATTCATTAAGTACAAAAAAAAAGCAAATATCTCATTTCACTACAGCTTACTGACAGCTCTCAGGTCTCTTTGCTCTTAGCAGGGCTTACAGCATTAGCCCACAACTTTAACAGAATTACTCCTGGAAATAAGCCCAATTCAGACTAAGGCCCGCAGTATAAAGTGCTAAATGTGTTTGCTAAGAACTAAACTTAATACTAGCCTTGTTTCTGTATTATCAGCTTCTTACATCATGCCTTGCATGGATGTTTTGAAAATTACATTAAAGGTCAGTTGAAAAAACAGTTGCAAAATTGCCTCTAAGTCTGAATGGTTCTATAGATTCCTGTAAGAACTTGTCTAATATTATTCACCATTTTAAGCACAGTCGCTGAGGTTAATTAGATTTCTGACCCCTAAAAATTTTAAGTGTCTCTGATGACTTACTTTCCAACTGATAATTTTSTGTGAGAAATAAAAAAATAATAACAAATAGACTGTGAATAAATAAACTCTTCGTATTCATTCATATGAGGACAGAGAGTATGTTTCTGACATTTAATTAAATATCCAAACGTCCACAAGATCTCTAATAAACCACTTTGCAAGACATCTAAATGTCAGAGAAAAACACATTTTACATGAAATGTTTTTCTACCACTGAAGCTGTGAAGAAGATACAGCATTTTTTTAAAAGACACAGAAACAACAAGCACATATTTTATCTTGAAAGTACTTTTTCAAAGGCTTCTGAACAGCTAGTTGTTTGCAGTATGATGAGTGGAATGATTTTAATTTATCACACAGGAGTTTGAAACATTAGTTTTACAGATATGCCAGGCTGTTCTAATATAATTCAAGTCCTGAGACTTAGGCTATTCGATGCACAGCAAAACACTGGAAACATTRAATTGATTCTCTTGCTTAAGTTCACCTGGTACATTTCACTGGGATCTGAAGATTTTTTCCTGTATTTAAATGCTGCAGAAAAATTGTTCTAACCTATTCCCCACATACACATCACTTCTTCCTTCCTTTTTTGTCAAAATCTTGACAACATCCTCTGACCTGCTGAGGTGATGTGCTACGTACTTTACCCTTCTAAATCCACCCATGGCTATAATCTGGTTAATGTAACTGCAGTGAAATGTAGCAGTTGCTATATGGGCCTTTCACATCATGGGAAACAAGGGAAAACTGCAACTCCTTTCCTGCATTCGTGGATTCATCCAGATATTGTAGCCCATTGTTAGAAAGTTGACTTGCCAAGATGACAAGTGTTGCCAGATTTGCTTTGACTTGTCTCTCTGCTTTTTAAAGATAAATGAAATACGGGGGCAGTTTGTACAAAAGGTGTTGAAATTATGGTCAGAATGAGATTGTTATGCAAGTCGTCTTTTACGGTGGTATAGCATTGCTTCTGAAATGCTGGGAGGTTTTCCCCTTCTTGCATCAGGAAGATCATTGTATATTATGGTCATAGGTTAAAGGAAAGATCTGCAAGGTGGTCTGAACAGCAACTRTRAAGAAAAAAAAAAAAAGTGTCATCATTTTCAGAACGAACTGCAAGRGAAGAGGCCACAAAGAAAATCATACAGGCATTATATGAAGAAGGCTCAGGCTGTCAGTTTGCTTCTCTGGARTAGTTGCTTATGTGCAAGCATAAACTTTTGCGCTGTATTTCCTTGCATGAGGTATTAAACATAGAATTAAACTACTCAAAAATGATGTATGTTCCTCTTGACTCCAGTATACATAACCAATATTTCCCATCAGCTTAGAAGTGACTTTCTGGCCACCTGTTTGGAGACACTGGCTGCTACAGCTGACCTATTGGTAGATGCCTCCAAAATATAGTACTATCTCCTTTAAACTAGTAGATACAGCATGACAGCACTGTATGGAGTTAGTTCATCTCCAGTGGTGTCATCCCACCTGGCCTGTCATAACATCGTGCATATTGRCGTAATGCAATACCTTTGTCGCTTTGTATCACCAGCCTGGGCGGTTAGATGCTGCTTCTTTCCAAGGGCAGGTGTTGTAAATGTCATTGCATTTGCACACCGTGTCAAAGCAAATACAATTGTTTTCACATGTCAGTCACCACTGTGTGTCTGCTGTTACCTGTAGTGTAATTGGATAGTTAATTAAATTGCCTTCATAGAGCTTTGTAAAAAATCTATTAAACAAAGAATCACTGGTATAAACAAACAAACTTGGGTCACAGTTTCAGCTCTTTGACCCCTTTAGCAGATTTTCTGTTTTTATCAGGAGAGCTTCTTTACATTTTTTCCTGATTTGCCACCAATATTTTAAAACAGTTGTGGGTTTTTTTTTAAGAAAAAAAGAAGGATGAGATTTGGCACTGATTATTGTTAGTCTGTTCAGAATACAGGAGGAAGGTTAATTAGTTTTTCTGACCTGAAGAGTCTAGGAAGGTATCCCCGGTGACTCACTAATTGCTGCTCAATGCGTAATRGTGTCTGTGAAGCAAAGTGCATGAAGCTAGACACTGATAATAATGTTACTTTGATTTAAAATTCTATACCTGCAAGGACATAATGCTGTTTCAGTACAGCATGCACWCCACTGATAGATCTAAATATTCCCCAACTAGTCATTTATTTTCTTGGCAATGCTGGTCRCTAATCTTAATTTGAATTTATACCAAGAACAACTGTGTTTCTCAGATTGAAAGTAAAATGCTATTCAGGGTATCATTAAAGCATATTCTGAAAGTATTTTCTCATGCATAATAAACATGTTTTCCATYAAGACTGGTATATATGCTAGAGCTGACTTATTTACTTAGCTATGCTAATATGTCACACAAAGAATGTGTCATTTTTAATAAATAAAAATAAAGAATTAGTGCATGTTAGGAAAAATGTCTCTAAACCRTAAGAGACAGAGACATTGTGTTATCTTTAATAGTGGTGTGAGACCAATATAGCATAAGGAATTTTAGGAAACACGGGATCAAGCTCACAGAGTATTAGAGAATTGTTCAGTGTATATGTCCTTCCTTTTGATATCTATCAATTGACATATAATGATGAGGATTTTAATAGGTAGCATAGATATGTACTATTCGTTCAGTTCAGTAGCTGTCAGGTCTGGTTTTTAAAAGTCCAGAAGAGAACAAAATACAAATTTGCTCTTCTTAGATGGTCCTGTAGTGTAGTTTTCTTGGACAGCTTTTTGTTTAGAACTATTCAGTTTGTTTAGTAACTATAAATATGTTTTTCATCTAAGATTTCTCTCTAGTGCTAGTGGTGCAGCCTTCTTTAAACAGGTATTCTACAGATGCTCATTGGATCAGTTATAAAACATTTCTTCAGCAATCTGTCCTCCCATAGTAGATTCCTACATGAACATCCAAGTCTCATTTGCTTAAGTGTATTACTTCCAGTTTCCTGGTGTGTTGGAAGAGCAAGTGTGTCATTCACAGTTTTGACTACATACAATTTTCTAAATMAACAAGCTGCATTCATTCAGTGACAAACCGTACGCTTAATTGACAAATTTCTAATATATAATACTGGAGTTCTGGATTAACAAAAAAAATAGTTTATGATATATTTTCCCTCTCAGCAGCTTATAGCATAGTTTAAGGGTTTTTTGTAGTTACCCTGATCCATCTGCCAGTTTATTCTCCATCTTCCTTCCTTGCATCTATTCTGCCCTGAGCGAGGTGATAAAATTGAGCCAGACCTGTACATTAGGAGGATGCTGACCCARCAGGAAAACCTCATGTACCCTTGCCAACACCTCTCCCTATAGGCAGTTCGCAGTAGTGACATAGCCTGGAGGTGGAGCAGTAGAAAGGAGAGAATGTAGATGTCYAGAGATTTCTTCTGTTAAGGCTGGCATATTGTTTATTACTGTTCTACTTCTGAGCTATAAATGAAAATAAATAGCTTGAATGATACATCTGCCCTGCCCACTGTTTCTTTGTTAGGATAGCTTGCCAGTRTTTCAGGCAGTAAGGGGACTATGGATGATTAGTTTCCCTAGAAGCTCCATCAGTCACAAAACAAAATACCAGTTCCCTTGGGCAGACTGTGGGCCTCCTGCTGCATGGACATACAAGGACATCCCATCCCTAATACTCCTGTTCTTCAGGTAGCATCATTTGATGCTGTGTGAGGGAATGGGATACCTAAGTATTGTTGGGAGAAAAGGGGAAGAAACAGCTGGTCCGGTCTCCTTTTCTTTCTGTTCCCCTGCTCATAGCAATGGTGCAAATGCCACAGTCTAGCATCCTGCATACCTTGGTTCCRGGCACAGTCCCTGATGCTGTCTGTCTGTTGGCTATGGACAGCAACAGGAGCAACACAGGTTTTCTTCTGTGTTTTGGCAGACTTAACCTACAGCTTCTGGGGACACTAATGACTTTGCCTGAGCAATCTGCAGGATGATCTTTACTAAATGAGCATTATGGAAACCATATCTTTGTCCTACACTCTTCCCTGTCATTTCTATTTCAGCTCAGATATCCAGTAGCTTGACAGATAAAACATTGCCAAATCACAAAAGACCTTGCCTATATCTTGAATTTCCTGACTTACCTTATTAAGCTACAACCTGTTGCACAGAATCACACAATAGATGCGTTACAATGTAACCTGGCATAATAAGTTACTCCCATGACAAAAGCCAGAAGACATGCAAAAGTGACTATTTTTCTTATCAGTTAAGCATCTCTCAAAGCAAACAAGAGATCAAGTCAGTTGAATCTAGCATGTATTTAATTTAACAAAAATTAAAGCAGATGTCTACTAATGTACGGGATATTATTTTTGGGTGTTTTCTGAAAAGTATTCAGTCTGTAATATAACCCTTTATTCATTACATTATCTTACTGCTCATTRAATTTGAATTATTTTCATCACTTAAAATGAAATCCTGAGTTCTTGTTCAGGGCCAAGTTTTCTTACCCTTATTCACCCTTAAATTATTGTGCATGATTTGGCCACAGCATGACTTTCCTACCTCTCTGTGTAAGAGCTTTATGTCACTTGCATAAAGTCTCTGGTTTTGGTGTTTCCAAGTAGGAAAGTAGTAGCCCAGCTCACTGTTTATTTTGTTTATTACTGGGATAGCGAAGATTTGCTCAGTTTCCAGGACTCTCTGCTGTATGGTTATAAATTTCTGCCAAGTCYAACAAGATTATTTATTGGCACAGTGGAGCTTTGCTCCATGCACAGATTTTGTAGTTTCCTCTGCAAACAGTAAGGTATTGCTCCATGCAGTTACAACATGGCTGAAATGAGCTAATAATCGCAGCCAAATTTCCCTTAAATCCTGAGCTTCACTTTAAATTAATATATATGTTCTCTTTTGTCTGCATTCTGTTCATTTGCTTTATGATTATTGTGTTTTCATTATCCTATTTTAAGCCTTTCTTAGCACCAAGGAGAACTAGAAATGTAATTTAACTGAAGCTTAGATTTCCATTGCATCCATGGTTTTTCTTTAAAAACAAAATCAAATTACTTTCAATAAAATTACAYGATTTGGTACCATTATGAGACAGTTTCTCTTTCAAAATTTCACTGTTACTAAAACTTATTTGCCCTTCTTATTGTCATACCCTTTTTTTAACATTTTGTATTGTAGTTGTAAAAGCATGCATAGTGAGGTGTGTTAGATGTTTTAACCTTGTTTCAGAGGATGTAGTTGCTCAGTTCCCTGAACCTTGGGGGCAGTTATAATATTTGTCAGTACTTTGAGATTTATACTTTCAGAGTCATTGTTTAGATACTCAAGATTTACACATAAGACTGTAAACTAGCAACAGGCAAAATCCACTTTCCAAGCCTAAACATGGAAAGTTTAGTGTGGTTTATGCAGCATCTTGTGAGATGTAAGGATTAGCACACCAGTGAGAGAGCCAAAAAGGAAGAAAACGTCTTACAGATGGGGCACTCTGGGCAGGAACTTTAAGTAAACAGTCCCACTTCTCTGTATAATTTTGGACATATATGCTTTATCGATACACTATATTTCACTAAAGTTCAAACAGTTCACTAACTGCAACAATGGAATCAAGACTCAAACCACCAGGAAGAAAGCTGATGCTTTTTGTGAGATTTATTCCTGTAGGCTTTTCAGGTGAGAAGCATTCTTCTACTGAGCCTTCCTTTGCTGCTGCCAATTTGCCCAGTGCCACTATGGAAATGCACAGTAAAAGGGTACCTCTTGAAGAACAAAATAATATTGTCCTGAGACAATCAGCATTCTCCATGTTCAAAGGGCTTACTTGCCAGTCCTACTATGCAAAAGTGCTGCCTTGATTTCTTGAGATGGATAAAAAAAGATTGAAGGATGAGGAAGAAATGTTCTGCACAGAGGCAAACAGTGTTCCAGTACAGCTTGGGCTCATGTCTGTTCTGCATCACCCACATCAGTATGTGGTACAGTRGAGACAGCAAAAATAACAGGTCAGGTGGAGAAAAAATGGCAAAAGCATCTCTTCCTTAATCCTTTTATATATTGTGATTTTGAGACAAACATCATGTCTTTTCTCCCACTCCTAAATGTCCTTATGTGTGTACCTTATTCTTGGAGCTGGTGTCTCTTGAGTGGAGAGATTATGAGTCTGATTCTACACACCTGAAATAATTGAAGCCTTTGCCCTGAGCTTTAATATAAGTGGAATCAAGCACTAAACTCTACAGCTGTAAGCAGAAACAAATCAAAGCTTCTTTCTCTCTCATGGGCAGCCTATGCCTTAGAGGTGAGACCTGGATTTGCTTGTTTCAGGCCAGGTTTGCAGAGCTGGCCTAGACCCACAGGAGCACTGGCCTTACTCGGGCAACACAGACTTCCATCAGCGCAGGTAACTYCTAGCTGAGACGTGTTGTCCCTAACCCTGACATCTGATGAGATCAGGCAGTAGTGGAGGACAAACAGCATGAGAAGGGGTGATAGGAGAGCAACTACCAYTATAAGCATTACTTCATTATCTACTCCAGGGTGTGAGAGTTGCGGGGAGAGGTTAAAATTGCTGGCAGGATACTCTAGGGAACCAGGATCTTACCTAGGGGAAATTGTTAATTTTTGTCTGTAGTTTATCWGAAATTTCTTTTGTTCTCAATACAGCATGCTTTGTTTTAAGTCAGTAAAGCCAGAGCTTTCAGAAATATTACTTGTCAAGGGCACCTGGGGGAGGTAATTTAGTTCTCTCAGGTTTACTGGGTGGGGGYTCATGCTAGAGTTGTTTAATTTTTCCAGCTGGAGCCTCCAGGTAATTGAACCTGACAACACCTGGCAGAAGGGTTCCACCGAGTATCTCATTCACTGTGTAGAGGCATTTTTATGTCACCCCTCATCACAATGTCTGAGTAATGAGGACACACATCTTTGGGGTTTCTTTTTTGTCTCCTATCTTCCCAAAACACTACCATAATCCTGAGGTAACAACACAGCAGAGGCAAAAGATATGCACTAAAATGGGGTTCTTATCTACAGTTTTATTATCCCATGCAATATTCTCRCAGAAAATTACTTTCTGAAATGTGCTAAGCTGCTCGTTGGCTCTCCAGGGCTCTGTTCACAATTTTCTGTAAGTGATTTTTGTTTAATTTGTAGCAATACAGGGATAGATATCTTTCACCCTGACTGCCATCAACTTAATTGTAGCTATAGGAAAYGTAAAGGCTATCTGACTGTTTTTATTACTGAGAGTAAAATAACGGGGTATTGTTTGCTTTTCTGTTTCTGTATGGCACAATGGCTAAACTGGTTCCTAAGTTCACATAACTTTGTCCCAAATAAATGCTTCATTTTAGTATRAATTAATTTTTAGCTAGAGGAAGACGGTGTTGCCTGTAGTCCTTGTTCCTAATTGCTAACGTTAACTTGCTGCATGTAACTTGGTTGTTAGTAATCATTAGCATTAAGTCAATTACAGATGCGTGTATATGAAGGCTGCCTTTTGCTGTTTTGCTGCTTCTTTAAGAAAAACTGTAGAAGGAGAAAGTGCTCTAGCAATTAACAGAAGCAGACTAGCTTAGCTTTCACAGTTTGTTCATTTTGTGCACACTTGCGCACTCAGGCAGAGCAAGGAAGCTAGAACGGGAACTAGGTTCTCCTGAAAGGATAGGAGGAGACAGAGACYCAGCCAACTCTGTTGCAACTCATATTAGATTTTGGGTCAGACAGAGGAACAGCCTACACCTCTGCTGCTGGATTTCTGTAGAAGAGTGTGAAGACACCCACTGCTGGCACACCTCTGCCAGATAAGAGCTTCACAGAGTAAGACAAGGTAAAGGGGGAGCTCAGGCTGCCGGCAGCCTTTAGGAGCAGGCAGGGCGCTGGGTCAGAAGCRTTGGGACAGCAGTTGGGGCCAAGGAAGCAAAAGGGTGGGGAGGTTGAAATACAACATGTAGGTTGCAAGGAGATCTGGATCAGCAGCAGCTGCTAGTTTCCRTGGGGCACGCTCTGCCTTTGTGCTTCTAATGTAGAGGGTCCTGTTTCGCTGCAGAGAAATGCAGTTTTCGCCCTTGTTTACTGCATCCTCAGCCTCTGTTTTCTGGAAGGAGAAAAATAAGTGTGTATGCTCCCATATGCATTTTGAGGGAAAGCCCAACTATTTTTAATATATTGATATTCACAGCATTTTGATAGAGTTTACTTTAATAAAGCCTCACCTGGGGTAATATGTCTAACTTGGCCACATCACTTCAAAATGTAGACAGACCAGAGAGGAACAAGAATGACCAAAAATGTACAGGAAAGACTGAAAGGTTTGGGATTATTTAGTCTAGAAAGTGAAGTTTTTACATGCTGCAAAAAGGAGAGAAATAAACTGGTTTCCACAGGCATGGTGAAAGTGGCAAGAAATAACGGGCTTAAATTGTAGCAAGGAACAGACATTAGGAAAAACTTTTTTAATGGTAAGGATAGATAACCAATGGCCTCAGTAGGGAGGTTACGAATTCTTTGTCACTGGATTTTTTTTTTWAAAAAAACATACTGTACAAATGTTTCTTGGAAATGCTCTATGTACTTCCTCTTGTCAGTAAGAAAGGACAATGTCTGTTAATGTTCTGCAGTTACTTCATGTCGCATTTTCTTGTCATTTTTCTTCACTTTTACAGATGGGGAAAGTAGGTATAGAGAAGCTAGTTCCCTGACTGTCAAGCTAGTCTCCCTCTGTAAGAAATCTCCTGTTTAAGACCTGTTCTGAACAGAGGTACTTTCCAGATTTGGGCTTGGGTAAGGAATACCCTAAAAGAAAACCTACTTAAGCATAGTCTGCCTGATGAGATTCTCCATTTCTTCTTTTAGAGACTTATTTTAGCAATATGTGTAGGATCTGTCAGTTTCATGAAAATGTGTACTGTGAATTTTAATGTTACAGGATGGTTCTGCAGAAGAAAGGGAAGATGCCTCACCTTTGCCATCTGTCTTATGTCTGTAGTATTTTTAGGTAGCATCTAGCAACATGTTTTAACCCCATCTACTGTACAGGAAGTTGTTTTGGGGTTTTTTTTCCCCTCTATTGCATCTTCAAGGGTAGATTCTCTGTCACATATTATAGAGAAGTACAATCTTCCTGGCTTTTGGAAATTCTGTGCAATATTTCAAACTAAAATGCTTTCACGCAAAGATGTTGGCATGTCTCTTATTGCACCAACCCAAAAAAAAGTACATAGTTCTTGGATGGATTTTTAAACTAACCTTACTTGTAGCTTTGAAAACATTCCCCTATATCCAATGAAAAGCTAGAAATATCTATGAATAAGTTAACACCTGAAAATGTAGGTTTCTGTACATGGCTTACATAAACCGTAAAAGGAAATTTTTCACCATGTTTGAATTTCATGCATAAATCTCCTTGGGAAAAASTTCCATCCCAGTGACAGCGAGTTTTAGGCTAAAGTAAACATATTTTTCTCTGCAAATGGCATATAAAAACTCTAATTCAAAATTACTAGATCAATATCCGCAGCTTTTTTCTTTTTTACCYACAGTTAATCCCTCAATTCTCAAGTAGACCACTGCCAGAAGCTTTAGCTTTTCCAGCAAACAAACTATGATTTTATTTGTTTACTTTCATTGTAATTACTGACTCAATTGCTTTGAATAAACCAGTCTGATAGTGGTTGACATAACAAATTATATCCGCGCCCCCCGCCTCCTTCTCCCCCCCCCCCCCCCCCCCCACACCCCCACACAATAATTATCAAAATTTAAAAAAAAAAAAAAAAAAAAAAAAAAAAAAAGAAATAAGAAAACAAACATGCAAACAAAATCCAAACCCCAAAACCCAGAATTCAGTCCACTGTAAGTAAATAGGTGGTTTTATTAATACTTGTAGAATCCTTTTACCAAAATGTAACATAAACCAAACCATGTTTAGATATTCTCTGCTCTTCCTCCATGGTAATTCATCATAATGTATTAATATATATCACCTTTTCATACTATTAAGACTCCATCTGTGACTAATCTTATTCATTTTTACACTCCCTAAAGGAGCCATTACATTGTACTCTGGAAAAGAGCCGTTCATAAGTGTCTCCACAGGGCAGATTGACACAATATACCCTAATGGCTACTTGGAAGGTTTCGTACTGTGTCCTGGGGATGATCTGTTTAATAGCTTATTTATGCTATGGACTGAGCTYGCAAAACGTATTGTGCCAAGAATCTGTGAAGTGGTATTTCAAGGGTACATCAGAGTAAGCTGAGCCATGATGTCCTTTGGTGCAGGAAAGCATCTATTTGGAAATTTCAGTGAAGTAGCTGTCCTGGCGATTGTCAGAAATGTGCTTGGAGAGAAAAGGTGAAAAGAGGAACTTCTGCATTCTTCATTTATCTGACTTGGACAGTAATAAGGATGAGAGATATAAGACAGCGTATGCTTCTCTGAATCCCCTGAGATTTGGYGTTACAGCCCACCCGAGTATCTTTCTTAGTTCTCTGCATAAGAACAGCCTAAGTGGACAGTCTGCTGAACAAGCCATTTGGTTGGGATATCRCCCTCCTATAGACCTTCTGTGGCTTTCTACAACTGAACGTGTTTTAGCATAATTATGAGACTGCTTTAATTTGTACCAACTACATGTTGGCAGAAAAGTTATGTGAAATTAATAAAAGCTATCAAGCACCAGGAAATCATAAAACTGTTTCCTATTTTCCTGTTTCTTGCAAATTACTCTAGCCAACTTAATTCATTACACTTTTCTTCAAAGTTCTAGCCTCAGTTCAGAAAAACAGTAACATTAGCACCTGTCAAAATTTCTATATTATTGCAGATCTGGTATTCTTGATGACTTCTTTGAAGGCATGAGCATTCTGTTTACAGAAGATCTTAGCATGCTCTTCTCCATCCTGAATCATATAAAAAAATATATATGCAGGGCTCAAACAGCAAAAATAATTTTAAAGACCCTTACAAACTTCACTAGTATGATAATGTACTTCATCTGAATTATTTCCTTCCATTAATTCCTCAACTTGTTGTTATAGGTTTATTCAAAAATCCAAGACTCATCTAAGCAAATTTGGCTAGGTGTCTAAGCCACTCCAAAATCACATCTTTAATTTGATTCTGTTGATATAACGTCTGACATCAGGTGAACTCAGAAACTACCATATTTTGTGATATTTTKGGGAACAAATCATCAAAATCTTAAAAACATAATTACATTTTTCTCAATACTCATATCTCATGGCATTCTTACAAACAGTTGCTGGAGTAAATGCTCTGCACACATATAATCGCACTGATTGTGAATGAATCTCTGAACAGTCACTGGAAGATTTTGTCTATGTTTACTGCTCTTCAGTGAAGCTCCTATTTTTGTCTTCATTGGTGCTAGTTTTTAAAAGTGTTTCTGCAGAGTTTCAAGAGGTTAGTTTTAGCCTGAGCTTGAGTTTTCAGCAGCTCTCTTTAGGTCTTTATTCCAAGCCCTAATAAGCCCCATAAATAGTTATGCACGTATTCATCTCATATATATATATATATATGGAGTGGATCTAAACAAAAACTAAATTAAAAAAAATTGTAAAATATGAAGAATGAGATTTTATTGCTGTGTACAGCTTCCCAATGGGAGTGTATAAAGATGCAGCCAGACTCTTCTTTAAGTCTTCTCTAAGTTCTGTTGAATAATACCATCAGTCTAATACTTCTGACTGAAAAGAATTCTTAACGGATAACTTCTAATCACTGAACATTATGGAAACTCTGCATCCATAACATAAGTTCACTACATAAAGTTATCCCGGTTACAATATAAGCAGTTATGTGAATTCTTTCCAGCTCTGTATAGTATGCTAAAACACAGCTTCGCACTGACCGTGGTTGCTTCCAGAAAGAAAAGGATGCGTAAATCTTGAGAAAGAGAAAAATAGCTTTAAAATATATTCCTTGATCTAGTCCTCCATCACTAAATTAAACTTTGGTGACTTGCTAGGAAAATGTGTTCTTTTTATGTGTTCCCATAAATTGTGCATTTCAATGCTGTATGTATCTTTTTTATTATAGGGGAAGCAAAGAAAAATTTAAATAATCAACACAGGCAATATTTCAGCTCCTAAAAACTAAGTCTTCCAGACACTTAGGCTGCATCAGGTCTGAAAGTGGAATATTATTGTGACTCCAAGAGATAAAACTCAAATCTTGTTAAAATTATTCCTTTAACAATGGGTGTAAGCACATATTAAGACTACTGATTAAACAATGTTATGTCATCTTGCAGAAACAAAGTACTATAAGACAAGTAAATGTGTCTGCCTTGTGTAGTTCTTCCTCCTAATTACTTACCATGATTTTGAATAATCTACTGGGTTGCAATATATGGCTTTGTCATAGTCCTTTTGTTGCAGATTTCATACCAAGGAGTACCATTTGCTATAAGATATGCCATTCCCTTGAAGTTACTCATTAACAGTCTCAGTGGGTCAAAATTAGATAATTAGCTGGTTTTGTATAGCTCATATTTTTATAACTAGCTTACACCCTTACTGTTGTGGTTTTTTTTTTTTTTTTTCCAGGAGTTGAGAAATTGAATATAGATCAAGTATAAATCATTCCTCACAACTCTACCCAGCAAGTCCTTTTATCTCAACTAGCAGGATGCTTGCTTTGAACTTTGGGTGATCAACTTCTTCCTTCGTCGTTTTGCTGCAATACAAATATATTCAGCACCAGGTATGTCTGTCTTGAAACTACCTGTCCTAGTAACTTTTTCTAAGATAATGGTTAAAAAGCCGTATTAGCAGGTCAGCAATGTGGGTGTCAGTACCTAGAG
Organism: Oceanodroma leucorhoa; assembly: GCA_030449065.1. Taxonomy (NCBI): domain Eukaryota; kingdom Metazoa; phylum Chordata; class Aves; order Procellariiformes; genus Oceanodroma; species Oceanodroma leucorhoa. Next base: position 1,143,392 of record JASVER010000063.1, read on the forward strand.
GCAGATATGTGAAGTGGCTTCCATTATTTCAGCTACTTTGAAGTACAGAAGGCAGAAATTCACACAACATCCTGAAATTTTTCATCTAATGTCTTCATATGCAGAAGTGGCATGAGGACTAGGAGATGACAGTCTCAAGATGGTAGATGAAAGAACTGAACAATATATTTGCTAAATGAAATGACTTGGTAACTGTACTGCTATTATAGTTTGAATGTAGGTTGAGATCTTGTTGCTTATTAAGGTTTTAAACCTTTGTTGGACATTTTTTCTGATGGATTCCTATAAACTCTTCTCATGGGAATTTAGCAGAGGAATATAACCAATAACAAATTCTGAACACTTCAGATCTGAATCTCAATGAAATACAATTTGCTAGAAGTCTAATTTTTATGTAGATGGTGTGTTTCAGCAGTTCAGTTCTACAAGCCTCAAATGYACTGACTTCATATTGACGTCAGTGGCGCCACCATTTACTAAGCAGTCCCAAAAATATGAATTGTGTGTATAAAACTGCAGTCTTCTATCTTATCTTTTTCTAACCTCACAATGTTTTTGCCCATAGCAGAACTGTATGAAGTGAATGTATATCAAATATTGTTCAAGTAAAATGTATTTTTGGTACTTATGGCACTTTGCGTCTGCAGCCTTGTTGTTAAAATTGTTAATGATGACATACCTAGAAGTGGTGTTTTGGGAATCAAATATGTAAGTAAAAAGGATGACGTATTGATACCTCAGCAGGTACACGACTTTTTCTGTAAGTCTGCTATTCAAAGGTGGTCAACAGCTTCTGCTGCCATTTATATTCATTKCAAAAAACTGCAAGTGCTCAGCTCCCTATAAAGCTAGCTCTTACTGAAGGCTGCTTCATCCCAGCTCTTCCTGTGGAAAATTTGGAATATGAAGTAATGATGTGTTTTGCGGAAAGTGTCTCCTGACCAAAGAAAGCGTACATTTTTAACCGACATTATTTGCCAGGGGGCCGAGGGGGGAAGTAGTTGTAGACTCTTCTGCCAAAACTTTGGGGKTTTTATTCAACACATGATAAAAATTTGTTCTAGGTAGGCTTTTCTTTTCTTTTTCTCACAAAGGTTTCAGTTATTCAAAGTGAAAAATACCTTTCTCTCAACCAGCTCTATCTTCACAATATTAAATGAAAGCATGCCTCTGACTTCTGTAAATAACAGTAAATTGATAGATTCTGGCTCCTGCAATCATTTCTGTGGATGCGTGTTCTACTTCTGAAAACTGAGCTTTTAATAAGATGCTATAACTCTTTTTAATTATGGCAGAATATTGAAAAGAAAAAGATAAGAACACAACTCCCCCTTGCACAGACTCTTTGCTGAAAGTTAGGTGGCAGTCTTAAGTTCCATTGGGACTGACGCTTTCTTCAGAACATTAACTAGGCTGACTAATATTCATTCTCTCTCTCTCTCTGGCCCCAAAATATAAATGCAAGTTAGAGATGAGGCGTAAAAGAGCTTTTTGACAACTTGACTAAACAGTTTAGTAGAGCTGCCATAGTGCTAAAGAAATGGTGGGACCCAGAAACTTATATGGGAAAGAAAATAAGTTAAAATTATTTTCTTTGGGGGAGTGAAAGCTGGAGCATTTTTCTTTTAATATTTCATATGTATATTGTACAACTTGTGTTTTAAAATTCCCAAATCTCCCAGATCTGTGTAGGTGTGTGTATTTTCTGATCATCTGATAGAATCTTACCTTTCACTCTAAGGCATGTCTAATTAGACTTGGAGGCCACAACTGCTTCATGCCCAGGCCATGATAGCACTTGTGATTATTTAGGAACACAGACTACTGTCTGCCACTTAACCACTGCAGTCTGATTTAATTCAGTGAATGCTGCATTATCAGCCTTTACCCAAATTAGCAATGTCTTGTGATTTATTTCTCTTACTCCCACATACTATCAGAATTGCAGCAAAGAACAGTAAATTTTCTGCATGCAGTGATTTGTTCTAGAAGACTACTTTCCCATGACAGGTTGTATCAGCTGAATACTTGCCAAARCTCATTACCTTTTGGTAGCAAAACTATTAAACTTTGCTTTTTCCTTGTTGTTCTATGGTTCTACAAATTTTAATTAAACTATTAATTATGGTAGCTACTTAAGTGTGATAAATTAAGTTGACTATATGGCAAAGTCACTCAGTACCCTGGAGAAGTGCAGCCTTGGTATAAAGATATTGCACTGAAAAYGGAATGTTTAACAGCAAGCTCCATCCCCTGGCGAAACTGTGATTAAAAAGTACTTGCTTCACACAGCACAAGGCCTGCCCATAACTTCTTCCTCCTCTTTACTCTTCTCGCCTGCCCTGTTCTGCATCTTGATCGAGACTTTGTAAGCCTTTCACACTAATGTCTTCTTACAGCTATTTTAAAGGCACAACCAAGAATCCTAATTTCAAAGGTTAGTGTACTGAGAAGGTGACAGCCAGATGAAAATCAGCATTATTGCATGGAAGCAAGTTAGAACAAAAAATTCATTTTCACATGTGCACAACTCCGGATTTTCATATTTGTTTTTTTTACCAACTTTCTGAAAATTTTGGCAAGTCTTTCCTGTGTAAAGAGGCAAAAATTGGTGAAAATGGCAAAATGTAATACTATTTGCTTTTAAAGAAAGAAAAATTTAAAAAATCAGATTTATCTGTATGTTCTTCTAATTAATTTTGTTTTTCTTTGAACACTAAGGAGACAATGGCTGTGTTTTAGMAATAACAAAAAAAACCCACCGTTGTTCCCAAAAAAGGGAACAGACATTTTTTAGTAATGTACAATTTCCCAGTAGTTTTTTTTTAATGTCTACTTTTCAGAGGCCAGTAGAAATCTGTTGTCGGTTTCGTCATTTCTTTAAAGGAGTTAATAGCTTCAGTATTATCAGRCAAAGAATGTGGTTTGCAATAAAGATGTTTCCTGCAAACTTTGTGTTACTTGATGTGTCCCAAGCCTGATAAACAAACTCCACAGAATTATAAAGTAAGGAGAATTGTTTAAAATTCTGTTTGCTAGGAGCCCACACTCCACTTCTATTGCCAATTGGCATTTATCGCTTTGGTTTGATTGCATTCTTTGCACTAGATTGAACCTTGACTCTCAGGTTACTTCTGGAAAGGCACTGGACCAAGATTCAGTTCCAAAAATTCAATTCTATGTTTTAGTTCTGTTTTCTTTTGAGGTTSCAAGTATGGCTTTGAATCTGCCTGACTCAGTTCCCCATCAATAAAATCGGTTGTTGTTTTTTTTTTTTAAAAAAAAGTCATCACTTATATTTATCATATTTTTTAGGAGGATTTTTTGGCTTGAGTAAATGTTCTCATTTTATTTCTGTTCTCTGAGTGTCTGCAATAGGAGTTTAACGAGGAATGAAGAAATTGCTCAGTTTTAGAGAACAATTTTTAAAATGGTTCTGTTATTTCTGCCCCATTTAAAGTTCAATAAAGCTGTTGAAGTAATTTGATTTTCAGCTGAAGACAAGCAGAAGGCTCGTACTTGGACAACAGTATATCATTCAGTAATTGTTACTTTATTGAAAATGCTGATTATATGGAACTATCTTACATGCCAAAGTCAGAGAGGAARAAGTCATCTTTTTACTTCACAAGTATGTAACAGAGCTCATAAATAAAGTAGTCAAATGCAGAGCTACAAAATATGTCGCATTTCAAATCTTGTCTCTTTCTAGAAAGCACCTAGTCCAACCACCCTGCTCAAAGCAGGGTCAGYTAGAGCAGGTTGCTCAGGACTGTGTCCATCCAGGGGTTGAATATCTCCAAGGATGGAGACTCCACAACYTCTCTAGGCAAACTATTCCAGTGTTTGACTAACCTCACARTAAAAAAATGTTGTTTCTTATGCTTAAATGGAATTCCCTGCATTTCAGTTTGTGCTCCTGTCCTTGTCAAGGTGWGGCTGACTGGTCTGTTGTTCCTCAGGTCCTTCTCCTTGCCCTTCTTGCTTTCTTCTAGTCCTCAGAAATCTCCCCTGATCTCCACAGCCCCCTGTGTTTTCTCTTTAGAATCAGTAGMCAACTTCTGTTTGAGATAATTTCTCCTGATACTGCTGGGTATTCATCCACTTAATCATCCTGCCTCTTGATCTTCACTTTGAAATCATGTTTTTGAATTTCAGGAAAAATTTATGTCTTTGGGGGCAAAAAAGGGTGGAGGAATCAATCCCAGAATGTTACTTTTCTGGTTTCATGCTGCCAAGTCAGGAATAGCTCCCACTGACTTCAGTGAAATGAAAATTTTTTCTTTATAGTTCCATTCTCTCCCTGAACAAGTTTGTCTGTCATAGTGTTAGTCTAAGTTTGGATTTCTATCAGGAAAATCTGTTTTCTTCCCTCTTCTTTTTGGGTGACATTTTTCTGAATCTAGAACTCATGAAATTTTAAGGCTGGTTGCCTTAAGCCAAGAATTGTTATAAGTGATTGTTATAAATGATTCATCATCCTGCAGAAACCTCTAAYATAAACATCTGTCTGTTAATGAATTGTTTGGCTGAGTCACAAACTTATCAGACAAGATGTGAATCCTTTTGTAGTTAGTTGAGTAATTAAGTTCTTTGTTCACTGCACAACCCCCACTTAGCTTTTGCATATCAGAAGTCTAAGCAATGCCTTCAAGGAAATGACCTCTCAAAGAATGAATAGCCTGGCAGGATATGGCAGTGGGATGGAGTATTGGTTGAACTATGCCTAATATTTACATAAAAAGAGAAAAAATAATTACAGAAAACATTTGCATAAAAAGAAAGCAGAAGGGATACAGTTAGGATGAATCAGTTGACCAGAACATGCTTGGGGCAGAGCGTATGTGAATGAAGGGAATACTCTGTTCTTTTTTCCCAGTGTTTAAGACACTGTGTGATATATATTACAGCCAGCCTTAAGCAATCTGAAGTTATGACATCATCTTTTTTTTAAGAGAGYGTTTAGGACCCTTTCTTCGATCAACTGTAAGAGTAGGGTTTTTTGTTTTCTTTTTGGTAACAATGAGGATAGAATACTTTGTCTTGGTTTTAACAGAAGGATACCCAGAAATGGGCTTAACAGGGTAAAAGACCATGATGCTGACAATGAAAACAATGACTGAACAGCCTTGGAAAACAATCAGAACACTAAGTATGTGATCCTCCATTACTGAATGGCAAGGGGGTGCATGTATGGGTGGGGGGCTGGTTGGCTGTTTCCGTGYCTGGGTGGCATCGCAATGTAGGAACTGACTGGCTAGAACCATGTAATAATACATTCTCCTGATGTATGCTGGGAGGGAAAGCTCTAAAGCCACAGTGTGGGTGAGGCTCTGCTTGGCCACACTAGTATCATTACTTTGCTTGTGTTGGTATCATTCACAAAAGCGGCATGTTTGATTTACAGGCTGCTTTGAGTCGTCGCATGGCCAAGTTTGTTGTTYACCTGTGCACAATTCTTACGCTTCACCTTTTAGAAAATGTCTCTCTTTACATACCAACACAGTGTGACATCCATAATTGTAATCTTATTCAAACTTCTATATTGATTTAGTTCTGTTGGATAAATTGATGTTAAACTGAACTTACTTAAATTTGTGAAATAAGTTATTTCAAACAGATACACATTACTTACTTCCTCATCCATATAGTTCCACTGAAGAATGCAGGGGATCAAATTCTCTTCTCACAGAAGCAGTAGCAAATTAGAATAACTCCATTTAAAGCTTTGGAATAAATAAATCCCCAGGCCAGAAATACATGAAACCCGAGCTCATTCCTTCTTTTCCTTGTTTAAAATCAAATTAGGCAAATGGTTGAATGCCTTCCTAAGTCAGGGCAGACGATTGAAGTCTGATCCATTTAAGCTACTTTCCTAMGCTAGGGTAGAAGTGGAATACCTAACTTCTTTTTTGAAGTGGTAAGTCTATTATGAAAAAGRAACAAAATATATTTTTTTACTTCTTTTTTCCTGCTTAATTYGCTGTAGATGTTTCCATATGTATTATGTATACATATGGAATACATTATATGTATATATAGTATATACTCTTATATATATACTCTATATACACTCTATGTGTATATAGTGTACATACACTCTTAGCATACGTATATGTACAGAAGTGAATGTTTATATCTGTGTTATCCTATGTAGTAAGAACARGCTTTTATTCCTAACAGTGAATTATTCCTGAGGGAATCTGACATCTTCTAGGAAACCTAACTGGCAAAAGTAATAAGTAGTAATAAAACAGAAGGAATCTTTGTAATCTCAAGATTAATGGATAAAATGTTTATGCTGAGGGTTCTCTTCATCAACAAACTGCTGTTTCCACCTATTTGCATTTTAATGGTTACCGTAGTTCTGAAGTTAAAATTACAGACTTTTCCCAGCTGCTCTTTAAATGCTACATTATAATTTTGAGGAAGCATCATACGTAATTATATTTAATAGACACAGAATTGATTGAAACACTTAACAAAAACAAAAAGCCCAGACCTAATTTTGTAAACATGTTATTGTACAGTAACCCCCAATGAGTTTGTTCTTAAATTTCCTAATTAATTTTTAATTAAAAAGCTCAAAGATGCTATTATACTTCTTGTTGTAAATGGCAGCCTTATGTAAGCATAAACGACTTAGCTGCTCAGACAAATATCTTCCATTAAAATCCATGTTAATGAGAACTCCTGAACACAGTATTTCAGAGATTTAAACAGTGGCACCACTAAAAGTCTAAATATCACAAGGGGGTTTGTTCTTTTTTATTCCTCCTTTCTTTTTTGTCCGAGAGATAGGTTTGTACAGAACGTAATAGGTTTGTACTTTTCCACTTTGGCACATCAGTCCTTTCCCCATTGCTACTACCAGACTATATATAGCATTAACTAGCAAATGATAGGGCTGATCCAAATAATCTCCACTTATGTGAGGGCAAATGGGCACCATATCAGTAAACTTTTATGCAGATTTGCTTCATTAAATAGATGAACACTCCTCTTATTAATGAAACACCAATCTGCTGAAGAAAAACACAGACTAGCCAAATTCCCAACCTCACGTATAAAAGGGATCCAGCTTTCCATGATTTTAGTCCATCTTCTCATTAAAACCAGCCAGACGATTTAAGCCAGTAGCTGAAACGTAGTGTGTTGCTGTGGGGATGGGCTGATGTCACAAATAGAGGATTATTAATAGCATAAAAMCAGCAAGTGCTCCTTTCAGAGAAGCATCTTTAATAGCAGGGGAAAAACACTTGAGACAAAATCTCATTTGCTATGTTTTTCTTACATTTTTAAGCAAGAAGGGATGGGAGGTGGAAATGCAGTGATTTCTATGGTTTACTTATCTGTCTTCTATATGATTATTAACACTGCACACAGAAGAAGCAGAATTTAGAAGGCTGGAAGTTGTAAGCTCAGTTTTGCTAAGCTGCAGTTTTCATTTTAAAATATGCAAAGTTTTGTTGTTAGGACCTGGGATTAAAAATAGAGATGTTTCCTCTTAAAAGAAATTCACAATAGCTTCCCCCTCATAATTTTTCTTATCAGGTTCTTGATATTTTAGAAATGGAAGCTGGTGCAAAAATCACTCAGGCTATTTAGAACTAAATTTGTTTAACCATACCAGGAATAAATGACAATACATACCTTCAAAACCAGGAATACCCATCCACTTAATTTAATGGCAAGTATCAGATGCATGCTCTCCTTTGGGCACAAGACAATATTTATTGTAATGTATGTCGATGTTTTTAAAAATTACTAATTTTTAAAAATTATTATTATTTCTCTTGCACGTCTCTTTTGGAGTGTCTAATTTGCAAGGTGGGGGGGTGAGGAGCAGGGGGGTGTGGAACCTCAGACCTGCATTCTAAAAGTGAAATATCCCATACAGTCAGTTTTCATGCAAGATCTATCATAGTTTTTGTTGTTGTCTGGAAATAGACTGTTRGATCATCTTGTGGAAAGTAGCACAAGGAGGTGAACACAAGGCAACAATAGTATCTGCAAGGCAAAGGGCCCTAGAAGGTGCTGGTCAACAAAATTGTTGTTTATATGTATACAAAGTACATACCCAACAGAGTTTTTACCTTTTTGCCTTATTTCTAAAGAGAGAGAGAGTCTCTTTTTTTTAAGCAGATTATTTGTACTGATGCAATAATCAATCCAACTGTTACGCTGTGAAACTTGTTTCGGAGATACTTGAACTAACTGATAAAATTTTTTTGCATGACTACTTCATGGCTGATTTTTTTTGTCATTCTTGCTTCAGCARAAGAGAGACTATTGGTGTAATCAGTTTCTGTGCGCTAGATATTGTCATTTTGTACTTGACTGAAATATAGTTGTATTGGTGACTTGGTTGTTTTGAAAAATCATGTTCAGAACATTTTTCTGCTGAAATTAATACTTCTCTGGTGTTGAAGATAGCAGTTCCAAAAACAGTCAAATCTTTTTCAGTTCCTGGAATGCTCCAGCTACTCCAGTATAGCTCAGTCTTTAAGATGTGATACTATAAATCAAATGTGTTACAGTAAATATTTCTCGTTGCTAATGGCAGGCTTTTAGAACCATGAATGGTTTTGTCTTTTTTTTTTTTTTTAAGATCTGTGATGGTTACAGATCATAAGTCTGAGATGTAAATGCTATTCAAATTACCTGTTCTTAAATTGCCCACAAGAGATGTTTGCCTTGAAGAGAGCTTGATTATGAGAACATGTGTCTCATTGCACTCCAAAATAGAATTTGTCCTCTCTTTTTCAGAAGTTGCTGCAGCAAATGCAAGTAAACCAGTACTAGCAAACGGTGTGCTGTAGCTTGACTATATTTTAGATCTTTATGAAATGAAATTGGGTTACATACAGAAAATCAAATATTTTTATCACTTCTTATATTACCCTGGGCTCCTACAGTTCTGGAGATTTGTAATCCTCTTCCTTAACAGACCTCAGACAAAACTTTTTTCTGTCGGCAGAGGGAGGGAGAGAGGTGGAACAGAAGTCTCATAAATGCCATGCTTTGTGCTTTCCAAACGTGATGAAAACCCTGTTTCCTTCAACACTTCAGGACTTATTTAGAGTCAGTTTCTCATAGTCCTGCTCTTTCCAGTCCATAGATAACTCTGAAGAAAAACAAGGGAGATCTGGGTGGTGTGTGTTGTTTTGACTGTTTCTTTAGCTTTTCTCCTATTTCTCCCAAAAGGCAGACACTTTTGTCATCTTTAATCTGTGCACAGACCCTTGTGTTTACTACTTCAGGCTTTTGGAAAGTCCTCAACTTGCATGGCAAGCCACCTACAAAGGCATATGTACAACTGTGTTTTAGGTGGTGGCAACTATTTGTTGTTGTTTGCAGAAAAGATGTTTAAGTGTCTAAAGGAAGGCTATTTTCAATTACACTTAACTCGTAACAATGCCTTTTGCTAATCTGTGTCAGAAAGAAGTTCACCTCCCCTCTTTCCATCACAGAGGCCAGAAGAAGTGGTGAAAATCACAGTAGAGTAGGAGCCAAAATACTTGAAGTACTGTATAGTCACTTGAGTATCTCTTCTTTGCCAGTGCTTAGAATCTCCCATAAGAACACCAGCTGTGCAACTTGTCCACCCAGCTGATAGTACTTCAAATCTGCTTAGCTTCAGAAATTACTTGCCTGTGTAATCTAATTTTACCCAATGTTCTGTTTAGAAATAAGTCCATTTACCACTCACAGATTGTTAGTTTCCTGATTTAATAGTGAAATGTTGAAGAAAAAACAGTGTTTCTCCTTCATAACTCATGCTTTCATCCCCCTTGTTCATACTCCAGTAATTGAAATTACAGTCTTATAATTGTGCAGACATTGATGATTTTGCAAATGGAGGATTATTAATAGCGTAAAAACAAGAAGGACCTCTTCTCAAAATGTTATTCCAGCAAAAAAGAACAGAAAAATATGCTTGATTATTTCTTCATTTTTTTTGTGTGCATTCTTCACATTTTAATTAGGCAGAAAAAGTAGATAAGATTTTCTTTCATCAGCATGAATATTAGTGAATCATAGCGGAGAAGAATCTTATGGAACATATTACAAGCCATGAACTTATATTTTTGTAAATTCTATTGACTTCAAGATTTAAAAAAAAAACTTAAAATTTTGCAAGTATTTCTGTATATGTGCTTTTATTGTTAGTTTGCCAAACCTGACATTCCTATATACTTTGCAACTGATAAGATCTTCCGGTAGGATCTTTTGGTCTTTTAGCAAATTATAAGCGTACAATCTATTTATTTCCTAAGTATTTGAATATATACTTCCAACCGAAGTGCTGGTCAGGAAAACTTTGCATCTTTCTTTGCTGGGAGGTCTGGGGGCCAGATCACAGCTTTGGAGTTCCTGTTTGCCGTACTGTCTTGCAGCTGGAGGTCCCAGCCAAGCACCTGCACCGGAGATGCTCCGGTGTGCCTCCTYCCTCTCTGCACCCCAGCAGCGTGGCTAGTCCCAAACCCTGAGCCACAAAGYGGTTCAGAGGGGATATTTTGTTAGAGTACAATGCCTGAACTACTAGTTAGGAGAAGGTGAATGAGGAACAATGAAAGAGCCGGTGGACAATGAAATCACCAGGATGCAGTTTTAACACAAAGAAAGAAAGTATTTTTAACACATTGTATAACTGCACTGTGAATTAATGGAGGATACTTCCATGAGGATACCGTAATGATATGGATGCACTTTGTGGCTCAGCAAGTCCTGAAATTGCTGACACAATTAAGAGAGAATACCATGGAAATGACCACTTTTCATACTTGTCACATTTCTTATACTCTTTTCCTGCGTGTTTACTTTGTTAGATACCAGATACAGAGAGAAATGGAATTTTGGCCTAACCAAATAATTCTTAGGAATGCAATTTTACTTTTCCATTGTACTTGAGGTGGTTTTATCTTTGTTTTATATATGTATATTTAGCAAAAGCTTTTAAAAATTAACCATGCTATGAGCATCTCATTGCTAAGCAACAATGTATTCTTCCCTCCCACATGCCTTCTTGCTATTCTGTGAAAAATAAGTATAACAAATGTGTAAAGAGTAGGGTGCTTTTCTCTTGATAGAATAATCCACAGAGATCCTTAGCACTGAGCAGTTCTGGTCACTTATTTCTGAGACATACCATTGCTGCCATCTGGTTACTAGCTAAAGCAGTAATGGTTTGTATCCTACTGCTGCATTCCTGCAAACTTTTCTTGAGACCTCTGCTTGGGCATAAATTCTTCAACGCAGAACGTTTTTGTAGTTTATATGTGCTGGTGGCCGTGTACAGTTTGGGATGCTTTRAGATCACCGAATGCTGCATGATCTGCAGTACAGGAAGGTGGACACTACTTCACTTGCAGAAGAGGAGGCTTGTGGCAGCTTTCTTACTAGTGAACACACCTTATARATGTATTGGCATGCAGTGTATTGTTTAGGGGCTCTCCTTCTGGAGTACTACTRTTAGCTGTGTTGCTTTCACGTTGATCAGAAGACAGTTAAGTTGTGGTGGGCAGGGGAGGGGGAAGAAATGTGCTCTGTCAGCTAACTGCACTTCTGGAAAATGTTTGTCAAACCATCTGTTGTTTCAGTATCATTCTGGAATTAAAGCAATTTTAAAGCTCTACAGTTCAACAGCGTTAAAGGGGTTTTTGGTTTTCTATGGTGCTGCTCTCATGAATGCCTTCAAAAGCTACCAGTATATTCCATGAATTGTAATTTTACTTTGTAATATCTGTGTTGTGTGAACACCACTRAAACCACTGTGGCAAGGTCACTTTGTAGAACTAAATGCTGGCTAAGTGTTAAATATGATCATGCAGTTGTAGAACAGATTGAACTAGAAATGCTCCCTGGCTTACAGTTTGTGCCTGAACTCCTGCTATACATCAGTTTAGGAAAGCTGTAATAGTTGTAATCAAGGGTCCCAACAGCAAACAACAAAWAAAGAAAGCAAAATAGCTGCCATTTAGTGACCATCTCCTTCAGAGCACTTGGAGTGCAAATTGGTCTTTCTAACGTTTTGCCAAGAGTCTTCTATGCTAAGATASATCTAGCTACTTGAATTTTCAGTGGTATCATCGTAACGGCATCCTTAATTTCCTCTTTACCCCAAAGGTATGTAAAGGCTGTTTATTTACATATATCCTAACTCTATTAGAGGATTGCCTGAATTCCTTTGTGAATTCTGCTTATCTGTGTGAGAAAGCAGTTATGAAATGAGCTCAGGTGTGAACTTGAACAAAATACTGCCCACTAAGGCTTGATGTGGATGTCCTTATTCCTTCTTCAGGGAAGAGAGCGTTTAGGCTGTTGATTAGTGTAGTGTGGGATGGCTATTCCAAACCGATGTTCCTTTTTTGATTAGTCATTATAACCTTAGCGTGCAATGCAACAAACCATTTAAAAGACATCGGTACTCCCAAAGATGGCAGCAGAACAATTCTGCAGTTGAAATGACACGCTTTGTAACTATGTACTTTGCTAGCTAGACGTTCCAGTGGTAATAGTAGTATTGGAATAGTAATCTTCCGTAACATAATATAGAAGTCAATGGCAAAACACAGTGATCTTTTCATGTACTGGCTTTACRATCAGATCGATAAACTACCAAACCCTTGCACACATGGAAAAAGATTGCAAAGACCATGCTGTACTCCTGTGTGTACTTTTTTCATGGGTGGGTGAAGAGCAGGCAGGCAGTTAAGCGGTAGAGAGTCATAGCTGCACCTGATGTGCCAGGTAACCGAGTTAGCACAGAATGGAAGTAGGCTGCAGAACAGAAGATACATAATTCCCTTCCCCCTGGAGGGGAGAAGCAGCAGCCACAGTATTGATCTCCTATTCAGAATTTATTCCGCTGTTGTTCGTCCAGGGCAACAACATAATGCACTTTAATCAGAGCAAATAGTTAATATTCTGTTTAACCTACAGCGAAGTGAAAAAATGTCATGTGCCAATGAGGATACAGTCAGTTTACCTATAATTCTTCTATCCGCACTCTTCTCATTCATTTTTAATGATCATTTTATGTTTTTGCCTTGTTTCTTCTTATATTATTATTATATACACAAGGGGGAAAAATGAACAAAGTTAAATTGTTTCTTGGGTTTTGCTGAGCTGCCTGGTGGGTAGATAAAAATAGCAAGTGCCAGTGGCAAAGTCTCCCGAAAAGTGCTAGCACGTTGTGAAAGTGCTAACACATTGTGCTATTGAATCAGCACTGAGAAATCAGATTTTCCTCACAACGGTTTCTTTAAACTTAAGGTGACCTTTAGGAATGCATTTGCATCAATGTAGAGAACCTTATTACTTTGTCGTATCAAAGAGTAAATGCTGTCGTCCTGAAGAGAGTTTAGCTATGGGTCCTCAAAACTCCCTTCTTTTTCTCCTAGACTTGATAGGACATTATTGATTCTGATACCMGAGCCACAAACACACAGTAATGAGAGGTATTGTCTTTGGGAACATATTATTATACAGTAATTTATAGTTCAGTATTGCAGAGAGTTCCTATTTATGAAAGGCTCCATTTTGTCATTTCTGAAAAACATTTCTATATACTTCATAATTCTGCCTGCTTTCCTGAAATTCCACGGAGCCTCAGGTTATCTACAGCACAGGCAGTGATACAATTTTTAAACAGTGTTTGGGGCAGCAGAGCTATCTTGGATATGGCTTGCATATTGATTATGTAGAAAAAGTTTTACYTTATGGGGTCAAATTCTTAAGCTGTTACTTGTGGATCAAATGAACTGAGACTGAGAGCTGCTGTGCCACCTATTGATTTTGAAGCAAGCAAGAATTGCTCAGAACTTCTTAGTCAGGCCTGAATTGATCAAAGTTCTTATGGGTTGAAACTTACAAATTGTTAAATGACTAAAATTATTTTACACAATAACCCTAATCCAAAGCTTACTGAACTCGATGAAAATATTATCTTATGCTTCCATGGACTTTGAATGAAGGTTTATATTACAAGGTAGATTCAGAACAGGTCATGACCAGTAGAATTGGACAAATATTTAGAAACTTGGATGCTAAAAATTAGACTCCGGAGTCAAACACAATATCAAAGAATGAAATATTCATGGCAAGATAGAGGAGGCTCTAGAGGGCCAGTGACTTTGAAAACGGTAAGACTGAAGTAGCTGCTTAAATGTGGAATTTAAAGAAGCCAGAAGAACGCTGGAGAAGTGCATTTTTTTAATGCATTGTAACTGGCTTGTATGTGTTCTCTGTAGACTGAGGGCAGAAGAAATATGATTTTCAAAAGGCAAAGACATATTTTCAGCACAGCAGGTAGCGGTTCAATCCCTTTTATTACCCAAGATCTCCATTGCAATGTACATGTGCTTACAGTGTACAGTAAGAGGCACAATAGCATCAAAGATTAGCATAGAAACAGCTACAGTGAGCTGGAATAAAATAGTTTCTAACTTTTATAAGACTCCCCATGCAATATTCCTTTACTCAAATTTTTTATTAGCATATTTTGGTCTAACCTGCATAGCAAAACTGGCCCTGAGAATTCACTGTGGGGACTGTATATGTAGCAGTAACTGATCCTATCTCAGTCTGATGTATTAGTTTAAATAACCRGATAATAGTTACAGAAGTTTAAAGCAAATGGTATCAACATTTCATCTGATTTGTGACTAAGAGCCACTGCACTTTGTATTCATATTCAGAATGCAATAATACCATTACTGACTTCTAAGAAATATTGATGTCAATAAAACAGTATTTTTCTTTGTCAGGGCATTACTTTTACACTGATCAGGGCCTCTTGATTTCTTGTTTCATGATATTCTCTCCTTTTTCTTTCTTGTAGCTTAATTCAAGCATTAAAAAATGAATATATTGCAAATATATTAGTAAGCATTATTTTTCAGTATCTTCAGATTACTCAGGAAATGGCAGAGATATTTAACAATTACTTAGCATTTATCTTTACAAAGCAAAAGGATGATTATAAATAACGGTGAAAAGGCTTATTGAAGGCAAAGGAGGTATGACTACTGAATTATCTGATGATCAGAGTAGTTGATGAATAATTCATTATCCCTGCCTTTTCCAGGAGCCAAACTTATAAGCAGTGGCCACTGTAATTGCGGACACCAGGTGTGATGTTATTAAGCTATTAATTTGCTTATGCAGTGTCATGCCACATTATATCACGTCAACTCTCTGTGTGGCCCAGCTTAATAGGGATTTTTAAGTGTTGTAACGTGGCACAGCGCAACAGGGACACAAATCAAAACCAGCAGCACTTCGATAGATCAGCTGTTCTGTAAAGTGTATACAGGCTATCATTGTGGATATCCATCTGTAATGAAACYGTTAAAATAGAAGTGGAACGGAGAGAGAGCTGTCTGCTAGGCATCTCCATTAAACTCAGGTACTTTGGCATATCCCTAATTAAAGACACTAAGTCTTGAGTTCCAATTGACAAACCACTAGATCTAGACAACATACTCTCGAGAGTGCTTGAAGGAAGAATACAGAGATGTGAGGTGCTAGTCTGGATAATTTCATGGGCGATTTCTAATTAGCTTATACTTGAGAGGTTAACTCGCAAGTCTGATGGGAAACTAGCCAAAGAATAATGGAGTCCCCAGCACCGCAATTGTTGCTTGTGTTAACCTTACATGGATTTTATGCTCCTAAGGTGCAGCCTGCTGTTTAAAGAAGGATGCCTTTGCCTGCTCCCCTGGATTGAACAGCACCTGCCCCTCCGGACACAGCAGCAAAGCAGCCATGTTCTGCAACTAGATGCTGTGAAAGAATAGGCATAAGTCAAAACAAATTCCTAGTTCATTATTTAGTAGGGAAGGTAAAGAAGAACTCAGGATGTTATTTTGTTCTATTCTATCACAGTCTAAATGAAGCCATTGTCAATTAGCACAAATACTAGTGTCTGACAAGGACTCTGCGGTAAGCATACATAAGCAAAACCTAACTGAGGAGCTGGCTTTTGCTTATACAAGTGTATATAATCAATAAGAATTGGAATCACATTGTCACAGATGTAGTTGCCTCTAATCTAGTACAGGCATTCCAGTAACAGACCAGATATCATGTGTAAATCCTAGAACACAGTATGCTGAAGATAGGAATTTCACCCACAATTCCTACTTCTGGTGTAGATTTTTTTAATTTCTTTTTTACACTAAAGAAATGATGCATCTTATGTAGAAATCTTTCAGATTAGAGTGAGAAAATAATAGGCTTGGAAAATTGCAAAAGTTGTGAGAAAAGTTTATTCACGTTAAGTTTATTGTCACGGGGAAAAGAAGGCTTTATTAAAGATTTAAATTTAATAAAGTAATAACTCAAGGAAGAAATAAAAATCTTGATAAAGTTGATCCAAAAGAGCCTAACAATAAGAGGACTTAATCTGAAGGCTTACGAAATCAGGAGTCAAATACGAGCTATACAGAGCAGGCTCGTGTAGGAAGTAATGAGCATGCACCCCTGCGTAACAATGTGAGAGAATATATTTGAGAAGCATCAGGATGTAGATGAAARAATTAGATGAGATTCTTGACACTAGGGATTAAGGGTTGTGGCACGAAAATAAGAAAAGGATCTGAATCAGTGAACATGTGATGTATCTTGAGCCGGTGGCTTTCTCATTCTTAAGATTTTATTTGTTTTTTAGTACTTTCTTTCTTGGAGGTAAAACAGCAGTGTGGTTTGTGACCAGGCTTAGCCTACTGTCTCTCTTGCTGTCTGTCTGTCCATTTTCCTGATTTCTGGGACTGAGTTCACTATTCTGCATCACAAGATTTGTTACTCTTTCAGAGTTACCGTTTAGAGAAGTTATCTCTAAGTCTGAGCACACTGGACCTTATTTTCAGAGGTACTCATTGCCTCCAGATCCTGTAGGAGTCAGGCTTCAGAGCTTCATCTGAAAACGAAGGTGCCGACAATCAGAGAGATCTAGTTTGAAATTGTTCACACTGAAAATGGCTATTACGCTGCATATTGATTGAGGAGCCCAGACCCCAGTCTTTCCGTTTCCCTCCTTGCATTTTTCATTGCACTCTTTACATTTACCATGGAAGAGCTAAAGTGGCTCTGTGGCAAGGATAGTCTGCATCTTTTTCTCTGTCTGCATCTGGAAAAGTTTACAGAAAATACTTGACCTTGAAGTATAAAAAAAGATGTAAAGGGAGTGGATGAACATGATTTCCTTTGATTTAGATTACAGTAAAATTTTCAAAGCTTTCTGACTTTTCTGATTCGTTCTTGTGACTCTCCCAGCTGGGAAACACTGGTCTGCATGAGCCGTCCGAGACATGCACACTACTAAATCAAACCACTTTGCAGGCATAAGAAAGCACATTTAGAGCAGTTTGAATCAGGCACGGTTTTTCCTGTGTTGAGTGAGGGCGAGAGTTAATTAAAGCTAGTCTTTCAATGGAAATTCTTTTAGTGCATTTCTGGTATCTGTGGGGATAGTGATTGATGAGGACATAAATAGGCTGATTTTACTGCAAGTTATTAACATTCCAGTCCTTGCTGCATCATCACTGATCCTGCTCAGCAGAGACCACTTTCAAGTGATGTCACTGCATATTTCTCTGCACAATCAAATCAATAAGTAAAGAGTATGATCATTGCAATTACTACGCTGGTTAGCCCACACCACTACTTGAGGTAGTAAAAAATAGATGTTTCTTTTGCCTAGTGGCAAATCTTCATTGCCAGCCTGCCAGTAGCAAGGAAACAATATTTATAGTTGTCTTTAGGGAGCTCTATCCTATTGTGCAGTTAATTATGATAAACTGTTTTATTTGTAAAAGAGCTTAAAACTGGTTTGTACTGTGGCAATGTGTGGCTATAAAAGAACTGCTTAATTAGGATGGTCAAACCAGCAAGTTTCTACTGCAATATGACGGGAAAAATATCAAGATGTGTCTACTCTGAAAAATAAAGTTGTGATTGTAACATAGTCTGTAATACACTTGTGTAATCACAACTGAAGACGAAGGCAGAGCTTTCCGTGTGTCAGCACTGCTAACTGCACAGAGCGGGCTCAGGTTTTCTCAACAACGTAGGCAAAATTGGATTATGACTCCCCAGAGGAGCTAAGGCCGTAACACGCCTATGGCGTGGCAGGCTGAGACATGGGCTTTCACCTGACGGGAGTAGAGCTGGGTGAGGCAGAGACCCGTGGAAAGCTGGATTGTTTGTTTGTGTGGAAATGGAGGGATTGCTGGTGGCATTCACCGATGATGCTCAGCCCCCTCCCAGTGACAGTGGTGGCCCCCACAGCACAGTCCATATGGACTATGCCCAGAGCCGTTTGGGTTTGCCTCGCTTTCCGGGGCTCTAATGCAGACGAAATAGGTAGCAGTGTCACGGGAATTTTGTTGCCTCCCGACATCTGGCTCCTGCCCCAAGCCTAGGGATGGCCCCGCAAGTGTGTTAGCTGGACTGGGTGTGCACRGTCCGAGCGGAACTCGCGTCTCCATTGCGCCACAGATCCACTGGCATTGCTTAGGCTCCGCTCAAGCTCTGCACAAGCAAACCCCTGAACTCGTGTAGAGTCCATGGACCTTAATGCAGGACCAGTTTACAAATGTGGATTCGTGGCAGGATCCAGGCGTTAAGGACTGCTACAGCACCCTGTGAAATCAGTGAGAGTCCTTATGTTGATTTCAGCAGACCCCCAAAATGTTCTGAGATTCAGCATGAGCCAACAAATGGATAATTTATGGATGTTATAATGGCGGGTCTAGATGAGGGAGCTTGCTGGGGCCTTTTATTGGAGGAGATTCATTAGCATTTATACAGTAATAGTTGAAAAGCCCCAGTACTGCCTCTGCTGGCCCACATCAATGTCTTTCATCATGACACTGCAGAAAGGAGGACTTGACAGGCCATCTAAATTAAGGCTGCATGAGCAAAAATATTCTTTATCTTGGGGAAAGAAAGAAATTATATTAATATATAATGCCCTACATTTAACATTCCCTCAGTACCCTCCCACTTCTGAGTTACTGTACTTGGAGATGTGATCATATATTAAACACTGTGAATTCAAGATCTTTTTATTTCTGGCAGTTTGTCTACAGCTATTCTATAGAATGTGTTCATCTTTTATATTCATCTCAAAACTGAAATTTATTGGAATGATATACTGGTTAGTATGTCTGGGAATATCTGAAAATATTGTACTTTTACTCTTCGCTTTTTGTGTTTCATATACCTGTCAGAGGAGCACATGCACAGACATATGCACTTTCCTTTGCAGTCAATAATGAACTAATTAGAGCATCATTAAAGCAACCATTGCTTTTCGTTGCATAGAATCATAACATCTCAAATGTGAGTCACAGGCTGCCTAGCATAAAGATGCGCAGGTAGCTTGGCCTGTGCTTACTGGTAGTTTTCCTGAAGCTTTAATTATGGCTTCTTGCTGGCTCAGAGTTTTGGAAGTGGGAAAGTAGAGTTGTGGACAAATGAAATTGTTTTCCTGGTCAGCTGCTAAATCAGGGGCAGAGCCACAAACAGGGCTGTGAACTCAAGGAGTACAGCCTACAGCCCGATTTCTTGGCCCTTCAATTATAGGCAATCACAAAATTAAGAAACTTCATAATGCTGCGGAGGACCACTTTTTAACATAAATATTTTAGTTGTATTTTCCAAATACTCTTTACTTTAAAATACTGGTACAAGTCGGTATCGACCCAAAAATATTTTGTAAAATATGGGAATCATAGGTAAAGAGTTTCCTTTTTATGAAGAAAGGTGAGGTAGATAGAAAATGAAAAGTTACGGCTCTTCGATAAAGCTGTCAAAGTTTATGAGGCTGTCTGTCTGAGCTAGATGAGATTTGAGAGTATGTTACTGAGCCCTCTGTACAGGGTAGTATTTAAAAAAAAATCAACAGCAAGAACACATTTAGACAACATGTCTCTTCAGGTTAAGGTGCCAGTCTAGCTCATGAGACAAAAGAAGTTAGTGCAAACTCAGGTTGGACTAATCTAGGGCAATTTTTCACAAGGCAACCACTTGCATGGCTGCGGTGATATAGCAAAAAATACATGCTGAGATAGTCCAATTAAAACTTGTCTTTTTTCAGGGGAAAAAAAGAAGCATAAAACCAAGTCAGAAGAGGAAGGGTAAAGAGAAATTAATCTTTTTTAGCTGCATGGCGCTTGAATGTGCTTTGAAGGGCTCTGTGTGCACAGGCAAAGAAAAGAAATTAATCTTACATAGCGATAAATATTTACRGTATTGGAAATTCCATGTAGGGTCCAGCTTTTGTTTCCTGTGGAGACTGAAGCATAGTTTGCTGTAACAAAACAAACAGTTAAGTTGTTTTGGAGATGTATTTTCTTTCAGTTCAAATAAAAATTGTATCAGCAAGAGCATAAAGGTGTAGTTTGGGATGAGTGGGAAAAGCCCCAGTTCAGCAATCCACCACTGTGAACGTTCTGCTATTAAAATGACTTCGTGTGTAAGCATGTTTCAGTTCTTTGCTCAGTAAAGAGAGATGGAAGAATTTACTTAAATAACTACCTGAATACCTGGGGTCTAGTCACTTGGAATCATCCTTTCATGCAGAAAAGGTGGTTTTTAAACACTCAGCTAACAGTGGCTGGGGTAAAATCTTAGTTTGTTCAGTACTTATTCCATGTTAAATATTAACCTTTGGAAAATGGGTTTAASTTTACAAAAGGTTAAAATAGTTCCCTTTAATAAAACGGTGTAGTAATGAATTTTTCCAGCAGATGTATGCAGGACTAAAACTTTTGAGATCAGTTTTTGAACAAAAATGAATATGGCACTGAATTGTAAGAAATTCTGGTTTAATACTTGATTCAAGAACTGAACTATATGTCTTAACCAAACATAGGCATTTCTCTATCTTTTTATGTATCCCTTGAATTTGGGACAATGAAAATGCAGTTGTAAATCTGGCTTTTTAATAAAAATATAAATTAATCGCACCAATTAATAGCCAATATGAATGTGTTACCTTGTTAAAAGCAGTATTTGTCATTCCTATGTCTTCTTTCTGGGCATGCTTAAATAACTTGTTACCATTTCTGTGAGCTGGATTTTATTATAGCTGATTTATGTAGGCTTGCACACAACTTGACATGCACAGGAAAATGACAGGCAAGGGAAAAGCTACAAATACATTTTTTTTTTTTTTTTTTTTGGTACTGTACACTAAGTGATATTACCTTCTTCAAATCAAAAATTCTCTCCTTCTCTACCCTTTAGCTTCAAAATACACTTTCACACCAAATATATATTCCCTAATTACATGCAGAATGTGTTTAGTTGTTCATTAACTACTCTGAATCAGCATATTGGACCTTTTCACTGGAAAAAAAAAAAATTCCTATTTCTGAACATCTCAAAACTCTTCTCCCTGAAGCTGAGATCCCTCTGTAAGGATTTAATACAATTTTTAGATTTATTTCCAAGACATCACTATCGGGAATGCAATTGCACTTCCATGTTACTATGTAGATCCTTAGAAATACCTATTTGAGACAAATTACAGGATCATTTAATTAACATTATTGTCATATTACCGCAATTAAGAGCAATACGTTGAGCAAAGGTTAATACACAATAAAGTTGCCAGTTGGAAGTTTCTGATTTGTGAAACTATAAGCATGCACAGCTCTGCAAGTATCTTGTTTAAAACATACAGCTATGATTTCTTCTGTAATTATATTCACATTTTACATGCTTACCAGATCCTGCGTCGCCCAGGATATTTACTACTTTCTGGTAAATCTGGTTCCTTATGTATTTTAGGATTTCTGCTGCTATCCTGTGTATGAACAGCTGTGCGGTTCATGGAATCTTTAGGTTCTTTTTATGAGCTACAGAAAGTTCTGTTATAGCCGCATAAACCTATGTGGCATATGCTTCCTTCTCAACTTGCCATGATGAGGCTTCACAAAAATTAGCATTATTGTAATCCTTTCAGACTATAGAGAATAAGAAATAAAGCAAAGAGCTCAGCTGTCTGCATCATATGGGATTCTCCGTGTGCTGTTTTTAATTCATTTTCTCATATTTGTTGAAGATGCTTTCAAACCAGCATGAGTTACAGTCTGCTCAGCTTCGGCTGGGGAAGTAGCTGGAGCAAAGGGCAAGCCTTTGGAGATTTATATCATGCTGAAGCCTCCTTTGTAAATCCCTAATTCCCTTTACTCTTAGCAGTAGTGAAATTCAGTTGGAGATTATGATATTTAAATGTGAATGTCCTTTTCCTTTCCGTCTTCTTCCAGAGGGATGGATCACATGCTGGGAACCTTTATAAAAGAGAAATAAGGATGGCTTTGGAATTAGTGATGCAAGGATGTTTTATGGTAGCATACTGCAGTCAGCTGATGCTTCATTGTTTTCTCACTGCCAACTGTGTGCATATTTCTCTCATGACTTGTTCTTTTCAAGCTTGTTGCATGTAATTTGTCAGAGTCTTATGAAAAGACAATTCAGAAGTTTAAATGGTCAGAAACTAAAGTTAGCACAGGCCGAAGTTAAAATCTGCATGTATCTGGTTGCACACTTGGTCGTGTAGTGCCAGGACATCACCGATTTACAAGTAGAGTCATGACCGTCAGTGGTTACATTCAGAATGCAAATAAAAGCCCATTTGTGATATTTTGGAACATCAGTGCTCGAATTACATACATGAACATGAAATTAATTTGACAAACTAAATTGTACATGGGATGCACCTTGACTTAAGTCCTAAGACAGGCTTCCATTACAATGGTGGAAACTGAAAGCACATTCTATGTTTTACAGAGCTAGAAGCTATATATATATTTTTGCCTTCATGAATAGGTATGTTTTTCTTATAAACATTTGCATTGCTAACTATGAAATCTATGGAGAGCCAGRGCATTTATATATGTGTATGATTTCTTCTTCTCACAATCAAAAGACCCTTCCTTTTCTTTAAAATCAAGTAGTCTTCCTATCTTTCTCTCTTAAAATAATACATCACTATTCAAATCCAGTGTAATTCTGGAACTGTTTAGTCAGACTGAACAGATATGTGTGTGTGTGTGWGAGAGAGAGTGTGTGTGCATGCATAAACATATATATATAGATACATATAAAAAATTCAATTTCAGGCATTAGGAGAATAAACACCAACTTGGACCACATGTCAATCTCTTTTTTTGGTACGCAGTGACTATTTCCACCTTCATAATCCTCAGCTTAAAGTGTAAGAGTTGCTCTATCTGTTGTAGCAAACAATAAGCACAAAAGGATCCAGAAAGTAATAACAAAGATAAATTACTTTGCAATAAAATTTCAGGTCCAGTAATTTCCCATTTATATTTTCTCACTGAATCATGTAGTCCCAAGCAATGCACTTTTTTACGTCTGGGCTACATCATACAAGGTAATTTTATATCTAATACTTCCCAGTGTGTCCAAAATGTAACATCACATGCACAATGCATGACAGGGTGGTCCATGAATTATACAGAGCCTTCCAATAATATCACTGTGAATGTGATTTCATAGGCTTTCTAAGGCAATCAATCTTGCCATATTTTGAGGAATGAATTGTCAGTTAGGGTTTTTTTTATTCTACTAGAAAAGTTTCAGAAGCTGTTACTTAATGCTACTTATTGTTGAAGGCTGCCTGCTGAATATTTTTCCTGTGTGAAATTACTGATCTGTTCTGTGTGTCTTAAAGTTTAGATCCCGGGTAGCATAGCATTTTGCCAGAGCRCATTACCTGAGGCTGTAGGAAATGTTAACACGTGAAAGAAAGTGGAAACTTCAGAGAGAAGGAGGCAGAACTAGTAGGAGCAACAAAAGAATAGTTTTTGTATATGAAAAGCTTGTCTTTGTCTTATCTAAGTGTAAGTTCTCTTATCTTTCCTCCGTCTCACACATACTCCCACACGCTTATTTAAAATATAGTTTGAAATGACAGCTTCATCATGTCTTCTGAGAGCAAACAGATGAAGCTGGACTCCCTTCTTTTTTCCATGCATGTGACTGGGGTATTTCTCCGTTTTGTTCTTAAAACAGCTGTAGCAAAGAGAAATACCACACTGGCAGAGGAGATGTGATTTAGTCATAGTCAGGTTTTTCACTGAAGTTGCTTGCAGTCCGGTCCAAGTTGGCTGCGTAACTGGTATGAGATAGCTGTGTATTCCTGACACAGTCATGGAGCCTTTGGGGGTTACAACTGCCTCATATTCTTTAATAGAAGTTTTATGTAGGTATTTTGAGCAGTTATCACTGGGCTCAAGACTACTGATTCATTTCCTATAGACAGCTGAACAGATGGCTCTTTTCAATTAATTATTAATGTTATCTACAGATCCAATCATGTTGCATCAATGAGCTAAACATAATAAGACAAACATGTCAGTCTTCAAATTTGGGTCTTACTTCTGGGCATTGATCATTTAAGTCACTTCTCATTCTGTGTTGGTTATTCACCCGTAAAGAAGTGAAGGCTTTATTGACCTCTGAAAACCTGACAGTTTCACAGGGAACTGATAGTATCCACTCACCACCAGTAGATTTCAAAATAAGAAGTAAAAGTAACAGAGGATGAACCAGCCAGTTCTCCACCTCATGCCATCCCCTGGAAGTTGAGTTTGAGATTCTTATCTTTTAAATTCTTTTCCTGAATTGAATATTGATTAATTGAAAGGAAAAAAAAAGATAGGATAGCAAAAACTGTCACAAAACTTTTTTTAAATATTATTTTTTCCCAGTGGGGCAAATATGATCTTCAGTTGGTTAAAGCAAGCTTACAGATTACTGAGACAGAAGAATCCTGTAAGTGTGAAATTCTGTTTAGTATTTACCTAGATGCTGTCATCTTATTCTTTCTCTAGAGACAAATGCAAATGTGTGCCACAGATTTTAAATATGCCATTAATTACTGAACACTGCCTCCCTTGCACATAGTCAATGAATTCCATAAGTTGTCTTCAGTGTAAGGGATACAGAGAAATCGTGCCAACGTTTTTCAGTTTGCAACTTACTGTCACTTCTGGAATCAGCTTGTGACAGCAGATGTTAATTCTCTGCTCAGTAGAAAGCCTCAGCACTGGTAAGCAGCAAAGTTAGCAAGAACAGTTGTCATAGTTCAATGCAATCTTAATGTTTCCAGAGACTTTTATATTCCCGCTCTATTATACAGAGGGAAATTTAACCTTGTAAATGGAAAACCTGTTGCATCAGCACCAAAGACACAAAGCTAAACCTAATACTGGCRGATGTGTGGAATACATATGGAATCCAACAAACAGAAATGAATTTAAAAAAAAAAAAAGGAAAAAGCCATTCACAGATTTAATTACATAAAAGCAGGACATGCTTCAGATGAGTATTATACTACAATACTTATATGCAGCATCTTTCAGAAATGCTTTCCCAGCTGTTTTTATTCTATTTTAAAGAGTTCCTCCTCACCTGCTTCCAAATCTTTGTCTCAAGCTCACAGCATAATACTGTTCAATCACCAGGTATCTCCTATTTATTGCCAGAGGAATGAGCATTTTAACATGAAGACATTACTTTCATCTTGCATATTCTTTGTTGTCACTTTCCAAAATATACTGGAATATACCCCAGTGGTTTCAATTCTTGCACTATATATGTTGCTTCATTGAACTGGCCGCTGCTGACAATATAACATGTAATTTCATATATATTCTGCTTTTTCCCAGCCTCCCCAAAAATGAGCTGTTTCACACTAGCRGGCTGCGTCTCCATTAGCCTATCCGTTCAGAGCAGCAGTGCAGTTCGTAAATGAATTCTCCCATTGTCCCCACTTGCCATGTGTTGGTTCAGTTGCAGAATAGTTTTGGTAAGTCCAAACTAGATTATTTTCTGAGAAAATTAAATCAGAAGCTCTGCCGTCCAACAATCAGCGGGGGTGCTAAGTGCAAAGCAGCACTTGCTCCTTTAGGCACCTTCAGTCTATGTGCGTGATGGGAGGGATCCAAGAGGTCAGACTAAATTCAGTCCAAAGTAAAACCCCAAACTACATACAGTTTCAGCAAATGAACCTTGCCACTGACAGCTTTATTCTGCTGGTTTTATTCTGATGCTTTCCTTTTGCACCCAATTATTTGTTGTATAGACAAAGCCCTTGTAAGCAAATAATTTTTAGTGGTGGTAGAGGGGAAGGGATGGGGAATTACTGCAGGGAACTCAGATAAACAGCTTGGTCTGCACGGTCTTGCAACTGAAAGAATGTCATCCTGCCTTGTATGCAATGCACTCTTAAAGGTAGGGGGGTCTCTCTGATTCCAGAGGGGCAAATGGCAGGCAAGTGACTTTTTTTTTTTTTTTCAGTTGTGATGCAACTTAGTCACTATAGTGCCTTTTTATGGATATATGGCAATACAAAAAGCTATGTAATGATATAAAACTGGACTGTAAAAATGGACTTTGTTTTTTCTTTCTTCATATTTTTTTTTAATCTGATTTATGCAGTTTACTGAAGAGTGTACATTTTCTTTGGAAAAATGACACAAAGTAGTTCAGCAGGCTTATGTTTAAGATCCCTTGTTAAATAGCCAATATTTGTGACTAATGTTCTGCCTCTGAAATAAGTGTGTTATTTTCTAATACTTAAGAATAGTACATTTTGCTTTCAAAGTGCATTTTCTGCAAGAGGCTTCTGTTTGTGAAGCAAAGCAAAAAAAAGGCCAGATTATTGTGTATCTAGAATTAATTTCAGTGGCTAGAAATCTGGACCTATATTTTCCCCAAAAGCAGAAATACTTCTTCATTTCACACACGGTTATGCTATACACACAAATACTCAATAAAACACACTATCTGTCATTTGAATTATTTTTCTGCCTCTTCTTGTTAAATAGTCTTGCAGATGTGCACACATTGAATTAATATTTGGCTGCTAGAACACAATGAGAAAATATTTAAATTATGATCTGGTTTGAATTACGTATACTCAAAACTTTTAATCTTATGCTATGAATTTATATTGGTTTTATAGACTATATTTTTAAATGCTTAATCTTCTGTGAGGATACATATATTTCCAGGGTTTTTTTAAGAGTGGTTCTGATGTTTGAATTTCCTTGATCTTTCTTTAAACATTTTGTATTGATCTAACATATATTTAAATAATTTACAGTAATCACAGGAACAAATGCACAGCCGTGATGTAAGAAGTGTTGCATCCAATATATTCCAAAAGCCTGACTATTTCATAGTCTTATTATTGGAATAATATTTTCTTCACATAAATGAACACATGCAATATTTATTATATAATGTGCTTTAAGACATTTTGATATGTATTGTTTTCCTTGGTGCTAGACCTTGGACTTAGACTAAAAATAAGACAGCTTTAACTATTGCTAGTTTGAATATTTGCTCATATCTCTAATATTGGAATGGACTTTTAGGCTCAAACTAGTTAATTTAAATTTGTTAATTAGAGTCAATATTTAAGTATTATTTATTTATAGTATGGTACCATTAATCCAAGATTATTGCCTTGCTGTGCTAAGGTCAAGCTATAATGAGAAACACATCAGCATCATATGATCTAAATAGTCAAAAGAAATGGAGGGCAGCTGCCTTCACTCATAGCTGAGCCCAAAGCAAATTTAAGCTCTCCTGAATCTAAGGCTAGAGCTTTCTTTAATATTTCATGCTGTCCCTCAATAATTTTTTTTTTTAATTTCTKCATTGTCACTTTTAACTAAAAATGAAAGTATAGAAGTCACAGCTTTGCTATCCTTTCTGCCCAGCTGTAATCAAAAGTACTGGAAATGTCACAAGGAAACACAGTTTCACAGGGCATTGCCAGCCTAGGCTTGTGAATAAGAGTAGTTCAGAAAGCACTGATTTCTGAAATGCAGCTCAACACTTTGTCACTCGTGAACAGGGCAATAGCTCCAAACCTGCAGAGATTTCCCCATTGTGCCTGCAAAATAAGGAATGGTAGCAAGATAGAAAATGAAACAATTACTATATTGAGTCTAAAAAGCATCTTTAATATTATACTTCAAAGTTGATACGCTATCCTTAATTGGGGTTTGGAATCTGTTTTAATATCACGAGATAAGTGAAAATTCCAGGGGTATACAAGAAGGTTACTTTAGAAGAAGGTGAGATGTGATTTTACAGCAGTTATATGAAACTGATAGCACACTTCAGAGTGGATATGCTCAATCCAGTATAGGAGTATCTTTTTCAGTTGGCATATTTCATTAAAGAAACCAATCACCCAGTAGTCATTTTTTCACTGGAAATGTATATACATATAATAGTGGCTAATCTTTCTGAGACAAAATATCCAAGGGTCAGAGATCATTTATCACTTCAATAAATATTTTAAAGTACATTTTCAAATTATCAATSCTGGGAAGTTACTACAAATAAAACACTAGGTATCACTTTGCATAATTAGGTGGGGTTTTTGTATCTCTAGAGCATTCTTTAAAACAGAGTTCAGGGTACACAGACTAACACCCAGCTCTATCAGATTTGTTCTTAAACCTAAGACCTCAGTATTATTAGGGTTCACTGATCGTAATGTGTGAGCAGGCAGTTAAGAATATACTGAATACTTGGGGGTGTTTTAAAATAGTTGTACCTAAGTACTGACTGTATCAGCTATCTTACTCTTTCGCAAAAATTGTTCYTTCAGCTGTAAAAGACCACAGATTACTGAGCAAGCTGACACTCTATCAGATGCAATCCATTTTGCTGTAGCTGTTTGCTTGTCAGATTTATTTGTAGCAGTATCTCATACCAGACGACTCATACAACTGCAGTTTCTTACAGGGACATTTCAAGAGAGCATGATGAATCTTCATGGCAGTTTATGTGGATCCAGATGCTGGGTATTTGCACAGTATTAGAGACAAAGTAGTTCTTCATAGGAACACCTTTTAAGAGTACAACTTGTGTATTGTTTCACTGAAGGATTTGGGGTTTTTTCTGTCTGTTGGCTATTTGTAATGTGGTTTCTTATCATAAAGTTAGGGAATCCTGAACTTGTTCTCAAGATTGGAATTACTTCAGGTTTCTATATTTGAAATRTAATTTATTAGAGAAGGAGATATCACATGCTAAAATTGGTACAAATATCAATTTTAGCAAAGCATACTCGGTATCACTGGGTTTTTAAACTGTTAAGCACTTGAAAATCTGGGCCAAAGTATTTGCTGCTGAAACACTTGCAGATTGCATTTGAAAAATAGCCCAATTAAAACTCTTTCCACTGTAATGTCCAATGTTTCATCCTTCACCTTAGCTAATCGATAATACTTTGTACACCTTTGTCCATGTGGAGAATTTTATCTTTATCACCAGTTTTTAGGTATGAATAGAGTTGAGTACATGAAGTACATTGGATTTTGATTCCCATGCTATAGTTAGTTACCTCAGAAATGATAGGCTTTGCCTTTCCTAGTCTACATTATACCTGCATTCGCTGAGATTTCAGCGTGACTGCAGGGAAGTTATGTCCCTGCAGTGTATGTCTCTACACTATTTAGATTGCTCAACAAATTCATGACAGTGGTTAACATGAAAACTGAAGCAAACACTTGTGTTCTCTGGATTCCTAGTTCCAAAATTACGTGGAACTATGAAGTGTAGGATTTGTCTACACCGTGCAAAGCGTTTCTGTCTTACAGTTCTCCACATCAGCTCAAATACCAGAAGCATGGTACTTGATGGCAACTTTGATAAGACCAATTAGCCTGCTAGTGACACCATGCTGACTTAACTGTACTGCTTTTGTAGCTAAACCATAATATTCTGCCAGGCATAGGTATGTTCACAGTCCTATTGAAATTGGGTAAGACTTCATGGAGTCTTGCCCAGGATAGTGTTTTTAACTGCATACAGCGTGTTCTAACAAACCATCACTAGTTCAGCAATGAATCCACTTTCAGTTCAAATGTGCAGCACCAGTCCTGACCTCTCCCTCCATATTCCAAGATCGCTGGGACTGAACGGCACAAGCCGTGCCCAAATCTGTAAGGGTCAGTCAATTCTGATGAGTGCTGCCCAGCTAATTTATCAACAGTTCTTTGCCAGATTGTGACAATGCAGAAACTTTTGTCCTATTTTTTTTTCCTAACAAATACCATTTAAACCTGAATCCTGAGTACAAAAAGTGCTGAAAATTATTCACGTCCATTATATGCAATACCTTCTAAATAAGTAGTCTCTAGACAGACACTTGTAACGTGATTTTAACTCTGCCCAGCAATTCTACTAAGAGGTATGGTGCAAGAAGGAAACCAGATTAATTAAAACTATTTCCAAGTAAAACAGGAGTGGGAAATAGATAAGGCATAATTATGAATAATAGAATTGCTGTTTCCTACCCTACAAGGAGTAGCAATACAGATCATTAGCATGAACTGGCAGGACCTGTGCTTTGTGTTTTATATACTTTGCAATTTTTTCCTGGATATAAATGAGGCAAGGAGATACTGAGTAACCCGTTGTGGCATCATGATTTTCTTACTAGACCTGTACCAATTCTGAACTCAACTTGAAAACCTCCCCTATTATTTTTCATKTGCACTGCTGCTACAAAACACCCCTGGTATTCTCCATGGACTTGAGTATGCATTGTGTTAAACTCCATGGAAACTGTATTGATAACAGCTGAAGTGCTGGGGCTCATAATTAATAACTCGTGCTACCAAACTAGAATGGTTTATACTGTGTCCAAACAAAGCAGTCAGGGTTTTGGCCATGAGGGKTTCTCAGAGAGTTATTTCCCAAAACTTTACATTCACAGGCTACCTTATCATATTTTAATGAAGGTTCTGTTTTTACCACTTTCAAGAAATATTAAGGAGAGGAAAAAAATTAATGGTCATTAAAGTCCATSGGATTTTACTCTAATGTCATTCTTTATAAGACTGTGAAAAATTTTGTTCCTCAAGTAGAAGCCTGTGGGTGGTATAAAAAAACACGGCTTGAGCACTTCAGTGGATTGCTGAAGTGCCCAAAGGTATGTGCATCCAACGTTGAGAACCCAGGAGCGATTCTGACCTTTCTACCTGGAATTGGGTATTTCTTCAGTAATGGATTTTCCCCCTACTGTTCTGTTTGGGTTTTTTATAATAAAGGGAATTCTTTGGTCACACTGGCAAACATCAGTTGCTATAGAAATGCATAACTGTTTACCGGTGCGATATTGAATTGTGCTTGCTTCCTGGGACTAACAAGTTASTTGTATTTATCTGTTATGGACAAAATACCCTACAGCATTAAGGGGAATAGGGGACATATAGGTTAGAGCGGACAGAATGCCTTGAAGCTATTCATCTGCCTTTGTCTTTAAAGGTAATGTCTTTTCAGCTGCAGTGTCTGACACAATTTGTTATGAACCTTCAACTATAAGCTCTCCTAAAATGCAAGTATTGAACTCATTGATCTGTATATATGAAGGAACGAGCACAAAGCTTTCCAATGTATATGTTTGCATGTGTTCCTTKTTCCACCCATGAGAAGAGTATGTGGACACCATTTTTCATGGCACATAGAAYTGCTGTTTGTACAGGACCATGTTCTTCTATGTACTTCTGAGAGGACACACTTCAGGAAGATCTTGCAGACACATTATTCCATACTTTGTTATAATGGAAGCATATCTTCACCTTGGTATTCAAAACATACTTAATAACATGTTAGGGTTACATTTTGGAGCCCAACAATCTGTTTCAGAGGCTTCAGGAGTCCACATCTGATGCTGCAGTGCAGTTGCTTTCCAACGTGAACACAGGATCAGGGGCACAGAAGAATCACCTGTTAGTTCTGCCTGCCAAAAAACACAGATTGCTTTCCTATACCTGCCTATTCCATGATACATTTCRGCTTTAATGACAGTAGCCTACTGTCATATAAAAATTTGTACTTTTTTATACAATCATTTTTCTAAGTTCTTCGGGCAAAAAACTTATTGCTTGGTTGGCAAAGCCATCACTTTTAAAACACTGTATGTGTTTAATGTGTTAGGTACATGCTAAAAATTATACAAACCAACCATGTATAATTCTAGCATAGTGATTTTATAAGAAAATTTTAATAACTTTAATTTGATAAAACTTTGAATTAATCTCTTTAATCCATGCGAGCTATTTCTTTTAAATCATATGAAACTGAGTATCTGGTCCTGTAGGGCAGTTAATCGGGTATTTAATTTTTGTACACTGAGTTGTAACAAAGAGCTGCTATCAATCTGTAAATGCCCCATTAAATCATATTTAGGAAAAAAGTAAGCACATGTGAGCAAGAAAAAGTGTGTCCTCCAAGGATTTCAATACTCTTAACTGATTTATATGCTTGACTTGGCTGTACAAGGTCACCTCATCACTGAATTCCTTTTTAAATATAAGCCTACAATGGTACCTTTTATTTAAAGAAAGTTGTTAAAATAACTGTGCCTGGGCAGACAGCTTGGCTGAGTTGAGACAATTGAGCTGATCAGTTCAAGCCCACAATACATCTCTTCTACTTGGCAAATGAACTCAGTTCTATCAAGGTAACTAACAGACAAGCAGCAAGGTCAGATGTTGCTTTCCAGACAAGCAGGCAAAAGCAAGATTTCACRTGATCTGCTCTGGTTGTTTGCTATGTCACTTTTATTCATGCAAGCCAAGGKGCAGAGGTCTGTTTTTGATCCTTCCTCTTTCTGAGAAATCAGCTTGGGTTTGGGGACTTCCCCCACCGTTTCAGTTATCTACTAGTTTCTGACTCTGGCATGTTTCCTTAGCCTTATTTATTAGTCAGCCTGTTCCTGCCTGTGAAGGACTTCCGAGTACGAGCTGGATGTAAGAGCAAGGCACTCTATGGGAATACCTTGATRTCACCTCAGTTAGAGCGAGGACTTTGCTGTGTAACCAGCTAAGTAGATGCCTACTTCCGAGAGTTTCCCACTTTGGAAAACTGGGCAGCTCACAGAACAAGAATCTGAACTGTTAAGTTTGGGATTTATGGGTTTTAAGAGCTGAAGTTTCAAGTTTTGATTCTKCATTGCTTTACTTCTTGTTCTGTCAGCCACTAAATGACACCACCAAGGTGGGAAGCTTAGCTCCCGGTGTTCCTCAGTGTCTCAGATTTAGTGTGCTCTGTCGCTATTGCTCCGAGAATGTAACACTTACGTGCCCACTCCCACACATGCATAAAAATAAAACGTAATGTCTAAAGCAGTAGAACAAATGTAACTGGAGTCTTGGTATTTAAATTCATCTTTCTAAGTTAGTTTTTTCATATAAAAATTAAACTTAAGATAATTATTTGAAGAAATTCATTTTTCAAAGAGCAAAATGCCATAATTTGTTACACGGTCAAATATAATCTTTTCCTTTTTTCTTAGTTTAGGTAGACCAACAAAGTTATCTGAGTTTGACAGGAAAAAATGTGAGGGGATTTTGATCTTTAGGAGCAACTTAACATTAAAAATACTGTAACGTGACAGTTGATGCATAGTTTAATTTCCTTTTTTTCCCCCCAGTTAGGACTTTTCTATTACCAAACTACCAGAAATCACAGAAATGCAACAGTGCCATCTCTAGGACAGACTCAACATCCCCTTCATTGAGGATATGTCAAGGAAGTTCAGTAAAAGATGATAGAGGATGCATGTGAATTCACCCTTAGACTTTTACAGAAAAGTAAGATGATTGCAAAAAAAAGGCTCATGTGATATTTTTTTTTTCCACTTGTTCTGAAGTCTGATGAAAGTGTTCAAAGTTTCATCTGAGCTTAGCTTCCGAGACCTTTTAGTCTTTGTGAGCCCGCTGCATTCCCTGGGTGTTTTTAATCAGTAAGAACAGACCTGCAGTTTTCAGAGCAAATCCTTCCAAGTGTTTCAGAATGCAGCCATGGATGACAGTGAAAGGGAAGCCCAGGCTTATTTTTCACATTCAGATACAGCTAAAAGACCACAGATATTGTTGGACTGACATGATTATACACCCTTCCCATCCCAACTCTGTTCTTTAATGGTTTCATTAGATTTTCCACACCAGCGTTTTTGTTTGTTCAGTTAGAAAAGCAAAATGTCTGCATTACAACACCAAAGTGTTTGGTCAATTCTGTTTGAAATCTTTCAGTTCATTTTCTTCTAGTATATTTTTAATTTTCCTTGCTATGTGATAAACTGTGTCATCAAAAATAAATTAATTTTTAGAAATAATATTGAGAGTTACACTATGATAATTTTTATTAAGTATATGTTTGCAAAGAACTATAATTTGGAAATTGATATATGAAACAAAATTTATTACAGAAAAAAGAACCCATAACTCTACATTTCTTTATCATTCAGTGGATGGAAGTATGTGCACTAATTCTCTGTTAGGTTGAAATTTTCTGTTTTCTACAGTGTTCGCATTATTTCAGAACTTCTGACACAGATTTGTAAAAATTCTGATGCTAATTTTCTATTTATGTCCTCAAGTATACTCTTGAAATGCCCCGCCATRTGCTTAATTTAGAAATGGGGTAGATTTCTGATTCTAGGCAGCCACTCTCTTTAAATTTAAATTGCCATGCTACTAAAGAGCACATTTSCTGTGGGAGCTACAAGAACGTAGGACGGTTACAGTACCACCTGCATTGCACGTTAAAAAGGCTCGCTTGCTTGAAAATACAAATGCTATATACAGGCCAAAAAGAGAAGAATTTGTATCTAGGAGATTTTTCCCACAGAGAAGGTAGATGGTACAATTAACCTCTCATTTAAGAAAACAAGAAACAAACTTTGAGCGAATTATATTTTAGAAAGATAATTTCTTACTTGCCTCTGTGTCTGAAGAAGTTGCTCCTGGCAGCTTTGCAGACAGAATATTGCACCAAATGAACTCCTCTTTTGGAATTCCTCTTTTTTTACCTGCTATAATCTACATCCAATAATAATATGTATTCCTTACAGTACATCATATTGTTTTTATTTCAAGCAAG
Organism: Oceanodroma leucorhoa; assembly: GCA_030449065.1. Taxonomy (NCBI): domain Eukaryota; kingdom Metazoa; phylum Chordata; class Aves; order Procellariiformes; genus Oceanodroma; species Oceanodroma leucorhoa. The sequence continues at coordinate 1,178,354 of JASVER010000063.1, forward strand.
AGCACAAGATAAAGATTAATGAAAGGAGTGTTGTCTCAGTAACCGTACAGAAAGAGTATATAGTAAGACAATAGAGTAAGAGTCAAAAGGTGAGACCAAACAACTCTCTCATAGGTTCTCTTAAGGTGCAAAATGTCTTAAGAAACAGTAAACTATAAGTGTTGCATGAGACATCTTGCTATAGTCTTAATATATACAAAAAGATGCTTCTGGATCACTACCATTTTCCTTTCAAATCTTGCCAAAGCAACATTTGCTGCTTCTCCTGTTTACAGAAAACTCTGCTAATTTGTTTGAGGAGTAAATATTTAAAAAAATTAAACAAATTTCCTATATAATCCCTGTTTTTTTAAGCTTTTCTACAAACCTTGGAAAATTTGAGAGCCAAAAGCCTTCCTATTTAAAAGCAAATACTACCATAGTCTATCTGCCTTCATTTTAAACACTTTTTATTTTTAAAAAGAAAAGATCTTGATCATCTCAGCTCATCAGCTATGGAATATTCTCGTAGCCTTTCTTTCCCTGGAAATAAAAAAAGAAGGATTTGTTTCTGCTTCATCTAACTTTCTCCTGTCCTAAGAAAACGAAAGCATATTGTTTTCTCCTCAAAAGCTTCCATTTCTCCCCCTTCCTTTTATCAGCATTCTCTTCAGTGAAAAGACTTTTTATTTTCTCCTATCAGGTGGACCAAAGAAGACTACTTTAGTCTTCATTTACTATCTTTTGTGTTGAGCCTCGGGGTCACAGTCCCTTCTCTTCTCTTTTTGTTTTGCCACACAACACAAAGGGAATACAATTTGTTCCTGGTCAATACCAGTAACAGGTTATTGGATCAGGGAGTTAATTCATCTCTATGATACCACTCATGTTCCATCTAGTTCTGCCCCTATCTCACTACCAAGAGATGCCCCTCATTGACTTATCTCTTGTTTAAAAACACCATAAATGAAAGAAGAGGCAGAAAAATACAGTATTTAATCTTTTCTCTTCTGCCTGATCTTAAGGAGGTGGGGAAAGAGCTTACGCTACCCTCTTCCCTTTCTGGATAACACTAGCAGAATCCAATCAGGATTCTCATCTGTTCTTCCCTTCCCTCCCTGCCCCCCCTTTAATTTAGTATTATTTTGTTGTACAGAGTCCTGGTTTCTGGTATGCAGACATGACCACAACTATGTGTGACAGCTTGAGACTACCCAGACATATTCTGTCTTACGCCTTTACTCAAACCTTAATACAGGTCCTATAGTTTATCATGAATATAGAGAACTTGGAGGACTTAAGGRCAGTAGAAAAGGACAATGGTGATTTCCTCTGTCTGAAGGATTGCATTAATATTTTCTGCCAGTAACAGATTAAAGTGTTGGGAACACAGAAGTGCAGTAATGAGCTCAATAAAACAGAATTATTCTATACTGCCTTAATATATTAGAATCACTGCTAACTACCATTTTAATGTTACTCAGGCTATGTGCTGACAACACTTCTCCACAAAATGGATGAGTTAATTGTTCCCTCTAATTGTTTTATTTCTGAACTGGAATTCCTTCCAGATTTCACCATTCTTTTATGACTTTCTGTATGTTTCCAGCCATGTGATGCTGACCTATGTGTGTCTTCGGTAGTCTCACAGTTGATCCCTGTCTATAATCCAGTATCTCTCTAAGYTGACAGTTCTGTTTCTACTGTGACACTTTGTCCACTTATTTAAATGTTATTTCTGCACAACATCTGTCCCCTTATTTTCCCTTCATCCTTTACTGCAAACTGTCTAAGTGCTCATTTGTCACTTGGTTACATACTGTATTTTCATATGCATCACAATGATTAGTGATGCATACAGGGGCATGAGCAGTCAAGTTGTATCTGAAGAAAACATTTGTGTGTGTTATTGACAGTAAAATGTTATTTGGACAGCTCTCCAAATACTTATATGCATGCTTAATTGCCACGCGAATTTTATTTTTTCTGTCAGTTGACATCAGTGGAGCTGTTCAGGGTGATGGAGTCACATGAGATTACAGGTTAGGAGCTAATGAAATAACAGGGTCTGTGGCTATGCAGAGGGACGCGGGCAGCAAGCTCTGCACAGTCTGCCCCTCTCCTTGCCTGGAGCCCCACTGAAGGATCAAGTTCGCCCGTGTGACAATCTGTGTGAAACCATAGACTTGGACCACAACAGAATGAATTCCCTGCCTTCACTGGGTGTACATATCTTTACAAGTATTTGGTGGACGGTGTATGTTTTTCCTGGAACAGTTGCAATGGCTGGACCAATGAACAACGACCTTTAAATACTTTTGACATCCATATAATCTTGAACCCTCAGGGAAAGCAGACGGTGATGGTGACGTGTCTGTATAGCATCTGTGCGATGATCTTTTTAAAATGCGTATTTCATTATCCTCCTCTTCTATGAGGGCTTTCAGGAATTAATTTGAAGGACAGTGTACCAATTTGAGCATCTAAATAGTGTCATGTGATAGTTAACTAAAAGCTAACTGTAAATGTTAAGTAGAACACAGAGGAAATTTGGTGAACTGTGTTCAAATCTCAGTAAAATGAGGCACCTGTGTGATATTTTCAGTATAATATTTGCAAAGTCTATGCAGTGCTTATTACTCTGTTATGTCCCCTCACTCTCCTCTACACACGAACTTCTAGCTTTTTTAGTGCTTAAAATATTTCTTCAAAATCAGGATGTTTTGCTGACATAATGCTGATACTTTTAGGTGAAATTCTCATATTCTAGTAGTAATTTGAAAGTATAAAAGAATACATCTAAATCATTGCAAAGAAAGCTATAACAGTGCATTCTGCTGACACAGATGAATGCAAAACTTAATTTCTTATTTGTTCTCATCTGGCATACAGCACATCCTATGTTTGTTTCCAGTATAATATTTCATGTTGTCATGTTCTCCTAAGGTCTCACAGACCCCTCAAACAGGAGAGGGAAACATTCTGTGCTTGCATTTATGTTTTACATGTAGAATATGCCTTCAAAACCTCTATACTTTAATTTTACAGTTTAAATACATATAAGAGACGTCATCCATGAAGGGTGAGTATTATGTTTCTTTCAAAAGTATGAAGGACCCATAACTCACAAGACCCTCAGGTATGAATGAATTATGAAGGCCTTTCTCATGAGTGAAAGAAACATAATCACTCTTCAAGGGTGAGACATTCTATTTACTCCATAGATATTCATTTTAGTCTATTTAAAGCAACAAAAAAGRATCTTTATTTAAATCTCATTGTGTGTCTTTAAGGGGAAAGGGTGACAAATATGTTAGATTCATCAAAACACCTCTTTCTCCCTTTCTTTTATTTTCGCTTTCCTGAACAACATGATGGAAGTAGTGGATTAACCAGGTTTGTCTACTGAACTAACATAAGCCCGTTGAGATGGACCACTGGCTGACACGAAAAAGAGGAGCTGTGTTTTAAAAATAGTTATCTGTATCTTGTGCCAGTCACAAAAATGTGATGGTGATTATTGGGCCACTAAGAATTGATTTGGTTTTATCTTGATTTGATTGTAATTTTGTTTGTTATAATAATAGAGGTGCGTTCAACTATCTGTAGACCCAAAAAGATGCATATACCTGACTACACTTAAGATTTTAAACTATGATTTTTAATCTCATTCTACAGATGGGGAAAGTAAAGAACACTTGATTGACAGGTGGATTGGTGTCAGAGTCAGAAACAGATCCGGGGTCTCGTGCGTCTTTATCCAGTACACCACACACCAGAGCACACTTTCAGAGGACCTTAAAACTGAACTTGATCCTTGCGGGTACTAAGCATTTTACCTAATGTAGAAAATGTCCCAGCTTTGTTGACATTAGTGGAGGTTGCCTTTGCTCACTAGTGGATGGAACTGACCTTTAACTGAACATAGCATAGAAAGAAATGTTAAAAAAAAAAAGATGTGACTGTGCAAACAAGTGATTTATGAAGGCCACGAATTTCATAATCAGAGTCTCAGGAAGGATCTTAAGGTTTACAAGAGTTCTGCCGTTCCAGAGAACATCATAAATCTCAAGGTGTTCTGCAGTTTTGAGAATCAGGCCCTTAAATGTGTATCTACAAGCTAACGGTAGTTTCCCAGTACTAAACAATTTAATCTGCACTGCATGGTGACATCCCCTTCCAAGAGTGATCCCAATTCTGTGAAAAAAAACCTCATCCTATTCCATTTTATCCAGCACTTTGTACATCAGTACAAAATCAATACAGAGTGTAAAACTCTCGTACACCTGAATAGCATTGGTTTACATACGATCTGTAGTAATGAAAAAAACGCAAGAGAACAATGAAGAAAGCGGTCCTCAGCTTTTAAAGCATGCTGTAATCATTCATCTGGAGTCGTATGCGGTGTACATACTATGCAGTGCTCAGTTGTGTGTATGCTCGGCTTGTAAACCAACATGTTGCTGAATGATGGGTCATATAATTCCCAGAAAAGGTAACAAGCATATCTAAATCATCTCTCTATTCTTAGTCTAGCTAAGACTGTGTAATAGACATGATTTACAACATTTTGTACAATTTGTGTGGATTAGGAAGAGGAATCTTCATAATTATATAAGCTTGCTGTTATTTAAATATTTACCAACATTAAACACCAAAGGGGCTGTGCAAATGATCCAGGGGATTCATATTGTTCTAAGCTAATATCCGTTGTACAATATTATGCAAATTGCGCAAACTTTATTTTGTTGCTTCTGCTCTGAGCAGTGTATCCCAAGGCAGCTATTCACTAAGTTGAAACAGATAAAGTTTTAATAATAAATAGTGATGATGAATAAGTCAGAAAGTTTGTGCAATGCTAATGTACTTGTTGGCCCCAGGGTAGTTTATTAGATAAACAAGTAACATTTTATAAGTTGCCGGCACATAAGTGGCTTTTGTTTTCCAGGAAATGTTTATATGATAAATTATTTTGAAACATTAGGTGTTAACGAACAAATTGTATTCACTTTCAATTTGCCATGACTTTCCTGAGACTTAAGATTTAAACAGCAAAATTCTACATTTATTTTGCTTTATCAAAATGACAGTAGCATGAGAAATTAAACTTTGCTATGGGATGAGGGACAAACTCAGTCTGCTCTTTAATGCGGAATTCTTAAGCCAAGAAATAGAGCTGCAGCTCTTTTCATTAGTATTCAGGGCATTTTCAGGACTTAGGATCATAGGATCTTAGAGAGAGTAAAAATTAGATAAAAGAGTCCAAGAAATACAGGAGTCCCAGTATGCCCATATTATACTTTTGGCCACTTCACAGTATTGACCCATGATAGATCAGCTGAAAGGCATCTGTATGATTGGGAAAGAAGCCCCGCTAAATTAAAAAGGAATGAAGCACAAACAAGCTTATTTAATCAGTATGTTGTAATGAAAAACCAGCCAAATGTATTAATGACTCTTTCTACTCTGTGCAGTATGTTCCTGACCCATATAGGGCTCTCTTTTTCTAAAGTACATTTTGAGCATCTGCATTCCAGTTATGTTGAAAATCCCCCTGATGATACATCAGATCTTAATAAACACAAATCACCATCATTTGGATCTTTGCTGGATTTTTTTTTAATGTAAATAACAAAACAATTTTATATCCTTGCACAGAAAGAACAGATGGTGCACTGGTGAGAAGGGTCTCTCATTACATTTTCTTGGATTTTGCAGCAGTGGTCTATAGTCTGTCTAGTTACTGCTGGACTGCTGTGAATCAGTGATGGAAACATTTATGGCATGGGACATGGCTGCAAGATTTTTGGGAAAAGACTATGTTTCTCTCTGTATTTGCTGTCTTAGTTGACCGCATCAGTCACAAATTCCCTTCATTTCTACCATTCTTTTGTCTGGACGGATTCTGAATCACTGCAAAATTATCAGGAATATAAAGTCTACAAAATGAGTCAGAAAAACAAATGGATAGGCATTACATTTAATGGTTAGAATTTTGCACTACAGGAGACAAGATTCCCATTTCTGCCTTTGCCAGTTTCTTACCACTAGTTAAAGTAAGTCATTTGAGTGCTAGCGGGTTCAAATAGTTGTGGGGTATTTTTTAAGAAAGATGTAGCAGAAATAACATTTTAATTTTAAAGAAAATTCTTTTAGCCTCATACATGAGAAGGAACATAGAAAGATCCTTCTTTTGGCTGTACATCAGCACACCTGTGCTCAAATTTATTTCAGAATGAGGTATAAAGATATGCCAAAAATAAGGGAGAAACATGGATTAAGTTTTTAAAACTCAAAAACTGTTTGAACTTCATAGAGTTTAGGCATAGTTTTCAGAAGAGTGAAAAAGACAGAGGAAATTTTAACTTTTAACTAGCTATGTGCTATCTATTCCCCAAAATGAATTTGATCATTGAGATGTTTGGCTCATGCACATATGGGATCTAACATGAAGCCTGCTCTCCAACTATGGGGAACCTCTTTCACTCACATCCCTATTCTGCACTGAGGTGTTGTTCCTGGTGTTCAGATTCTTGCTATACAGAGAGAGTGATGTTTGGCTTAGAATTTAGACATAAGATTTCTATGAAAGTAGGAGCTGAAATTGTTTTTGAATTTATTTTTTTTTTTAACTTAAACAGTTGAGGAACTTCCTATGAGGTCTTCTAGAATATCAGTGCTTGTCGAGTGCCTTTTTTTTTGTTTGAATTTTCCACATTAATGGTCGTTGCTATGATACATCAAGCCCGCTGGTAGCAGCATACAACATGATTCATTTCATGGGCAGGAGATCCCATGACAAAGACTTATTGGAGCGGGAAATTAGAAAGACGCTGTTCCTGAAAGCCATTAGCATAAGAATGCACCTAAATATAATTTAAAATAATTTACCCTTAGAAGAAAATAGAAACATTTTAGATAAAAGTCTGGCAAAAATACATCCAACTTGTTGTACTTTTAGTATGTGTTGTGGAAACCATCTTTCACCACACTTGTGCAGTAGATGAGCATTAAAGATTTCTTTTGAAAATGTTACATACCCAAATTGTTTTAGTTCAGCCCTTCTGGAAGCTAAGTATCTTCTCTGATGAAAACGGAAACTAATTATGCACTTCCCCCTGCATTCTTTCAACATTACTCTTTGTTGGTAAAAGACATATCACTTTCGTTCATCCATCTTCCACATCCTCCTAACTACATTAAAAGAGCCTATTACCGTCCTTTACTTCTAGAGTGAAAGGTCCATTAGTTTGCAAATTTCTGCAGAACAGCTGAGCATACTAACTTTTGTTTTGACATTTGAGAAAAAGATGTTCTTCAGGAGATAATGAACCAGATCCTCAACAGATATATGTCAAAATAATTGTTTGGCATGAGTGGAAAAGAGATGGAGGGGATGACATGGCTTGGGTGATAAAGTGAGGAAAACAGTATTTTTAATGAAATTAAAATGTAATTAAAAAGGTTAAACAGAAACTGAGTAATGAGTTTGCACCAGAACTATCAAAAGATTACTCAACAAATGGCCATTCATAACATCTGAATGGATATAGCCTAACCTAAATCTTCACCTCGGAATTGTAACATTTTCCAAAAATGCTTGCAGATTTTAAAATATGGTCCTAATATTTGATTTCTGGTTTGTGACCTTGATCCTCCTCTTGTTAAATCACCAGTAACATTGTGTGTATTGAACTCATCCAGCGTTGCAGTTCTAGGAAACACATTAGTTGGTTATGTCTAGCAAGGAGTTTATGTATTCCTGAGTTAAACCATAATTCTCATGGTTTATGAAGGTTATAACTTTAGCAAGAAATAACATAATTATGTAAACTAAATGCGTGTGCATGCTTATATAGACTTACACGTCCAAGACCAGTGTGCTTGTAGACACAAGATGAAGATAAGAAAGAACTGCAAAGAGAGTTCTTTTTCACAGCACTTCTGTAACAGCTAATTAATTCCACTTTCTTCCTGCAAACAACAAAGGGTTTTTTTTTAATATATAATATTCCAGTCTCTCTGTCACCTCAGTGGTAGGAAGCTATTTAGACAAATTATCTGAGTGCCAGTTTACACAAGGCTGCTGAACTCCACCAAGAAAAAAGTCAGTTTACAGTCATCTTCAGAGGATTTACTCAGCACTCCAGCGAAAGCAGATAAGATTTGGGATTAGAATTCGCACTGTTTTCACTAGTGAGATGCACTCTTGAAATAGGTGATAAAATGTCAGTTATGCTGTATTAAGTGTAGTATATAAATTGAGTCAATCCCATACATAATTGCTCCCTTCTTTCAAACCAAACGAAACATGTACAACCCTCAACACCCTGATGCGTGCCTTAAGGCTCTGTTTTAACAGCTTGCATGTAATTTGCATTTAGCAAGCATCAGCTATGACAATTTTTGCATTTGGAAATACCACAAGACAAGTACACTGGAAAAAAGATTCAAGATAAATTAGCACATCTTACCAATGATACAGCAATAAAACCTGCATTATGTCACTAACCTACATACAGTACAAAAATTTAAAGCCATTTTTTCAGCTACTCTCAAGATAGATTCTTAACTTACTGATCAAATTCTTGTTTCCTAGAGTTTATATATGTAATGCAAAAAAGCGGAATCAGACTGGGTAACTGATTGACTACCAGATTTCAATGCACAAAACTGGCATAGATCTACTTTACGATCTTTATCATTTTGATTATCACAGCTACCTCCAGAGAGTCCTTGCTGCAGAGAAAGATATTCTCCAGTTTTTGACTGGAATCTCTCTTAAAATACACTGGCCTCTCCAAACATGGCTGTAGACTAATGAAAGGAGAAATTCAAAAGGCAATGTTTTGAAAGAGAACCTACTGAACTTGCATATGGAAAGAATGAAGAAGAGGAAGAAATAAAAATTGTTTGGTAACTGTCAAAGTAACATAGTATGAATTCTCACTTTGCTGCAGATTCTTTTTGTTATCCTGGAAAACTGGAGGGAAAGAGATGGGGGTGCATCTTCAGAGATACTTAATCCATGCATCACCCAATTCTTGCTCTCCTGCGCAGAACAGTCCACAGGCAAAGAGGTAATGTTCAGAACTCAGCTTTTTATTTCTTTCCTGGCAACCCATCCTCTGCTCTTGCTCTTGAACTGTGACCCTCACCAGAGCTAGAAACTTAATTTTTGCAATTGAAAAAACAAAAAAAMCAAAAAAAAACCCCAAAACTCATCAACCACAAAATTCAGAGAAAGCATGCAACTCCAAAATAATCACTTAGTGGCTAAAGAACTACGGAAGTTTTCACTGGCTTTTTTTTCTCTTAATTAATGTAAACATCAAATATAGGTAAGTGTGCCCTTGCAAAGAGTTCTTGTGTGTTATCAATGGGATATCTTCTGCAGCTAAACTTAATTGTATTCACTAGTTTATACAATGCTGGTATTTGTTAGTGGCAGCAGCACCTCATGTTCTGTGTTGTTCATCCAAACTGAGCAGTAACTTTTGGGTTCAGTTCTGCATATAAAGTTAATCAAGACAGCTTCACTGGTTTCAGCATATACTGGATAAAATATTGGTCATACACCTTTTAAGAGTGTTTCATTGCAGTTTCTTGTCTTCAAATGATTCTGTTTCTTAAAAAGACCTTTTTTTTCCTTGGGAAGTTACATGTGAATTATTCCTTTTCCAGTATTCATTCTTCTGCTAGCATGGTTTGCATGAAAACAACAGTCTCAGCACTTGTAAAGTGCTCTTGTGATAGGTCTAGAAAAGCTCAGAAGGGCCTGACAGTTATATCCACTACCAGTAGATCATCCATGAGTAGGTTAAGATGAAAATTAGTTCATTACAAAATTATAATGTCATAGAGAAAACAACATCCTTTTCTGCACAATAAACTTACAACATATGTCTAATGTGGAAAATGCAGCCCACAGACAATCACTTGCAGAAATCTGTATTGCATATTAAACGACCAGAACTGCCTCCTTCTGGGCTATGTGTAAATAAATGATCACAGTATTAGGCTTCAAACAATCTGACTTTAGAGAAGAGAAAATAAAGGCAGTGTAATGCTGACACACAAACCTTACAAAAGGCTCTTGGCTCAACTCAGATGCAGCCTTTTTACTATTAAACCAAAATAACTCAAAAAAATCGTTAGTGCAGCACTGTTCCCTGGTGGCTACAGCAAGGCTCTTAGGGCTCTGTGAATAATTGATAGTTTTTTTGGTTCAGCTGCCAAACTGAGGGAAAAATAAATTCTGCTTGGATTGACCCTAAATAAAACTTTTTTTGTTAACATGGAATATTGGGGGAAAAAAAAAAAAGTTTTATTTCCACCCATGAATGTTTGTTCAACACTACTTGGGTCCAGATTTTCAATGCTTCAGTCTGTACTCTGACTCCAGAGCTGACTATGTGGCAAGATACTGACAAATGGATGAAAAGGGGGATAAGCACCGTGTCAATAGGATGTTGAAGTGGTAAGAAATGCGAGTCGAGGCAGGTAAGTGGGAGGAGGTGACCTGTGAGACGACATATAGATTTAGAGTGAGCTGCACAGAGGAGCAGCACTGCAGCTTAACATTTTACTATTATTTTCTGTATTTTGTTGTTATTTTTATCTTTTGAAAAGCGTGAGTTACCTTAAAATGAGGCTGCTTTATATTTGGACATCATAGCAGTTTGTTATCTATATTAACTTACTAATGCTGCGGCATTGATCCTGGACCGGAGCTGATACTGTGCTCTAACAGGCCAGCCACTATGCCGTTGTAGTTGCCAGAAGTGATGTTCTTTGTGCAATATGCACTCAGAGCTATATGCACTTCAGTGTAACCTGGAGATGTCAGTGCAACATCGGTGTGGAAAAGAGGACTRCAATCAAGTTATCGATTGATTTGCTATATAATTTTGAAGCCAATTTTGAATGGAGTTTACTCAGTTAATTATCTTAGGTACAAACTCTGGCAAGAGTATCAAATAGGTTTAGATGTGATTGATTTCCCAAAACTCCTCTATAATCATACCAGGTAACCCATTACAATGGCAAACTGTTTTCTAAGGATGTCTAAATAGCAGAAAAGTTGGCATTACCAGGATATCTCCACTTACTGCAATTGCTTAATGATATAAAATTTGCTCCCAGACAGTTTCTTTTAACCAGATGATCGGAAATTTGTGGCCTTTGGTGTAGATTGTGAAAATGGCAATAACCATAATCACCTCTATCAGAGGATTACATGTCCGCAAGGCCATATTCTCATTTTGATGATAGTGGAACAAAGCAGCATTCAAGACAGAAAGTCCACCGGAGGGAGGTTAAAGTAGCATTGGTTTGGGGGCCAGCATGGGGATGCTTTGATTGATCACATACACATTGCAGCTTCTACTTGCAAGGCTCTCATGTCCCCAGTTGAGAGAAAATCTCTTTATTCTTCAAAGTGTTACCCTTCTGAAAAAGTGACTCTGTAGGGAAAACTCTATCTTCTTGTTTGAGGAGTTCTGAATCTAGCTGAAAGGCAAAACATATACGTCCTTCCTTTTTAATACCACGTTTAAGAGAATAATAAATGGAAAAAGGCAAATTTTTGAGCCGGCAAATAGAGAAAACCAGATTATCAAGCTGGCCTGGTTTGATCCGAGTCATAAAAATTACAGTTGAGAATGACTTGCTGTTCATTGCCTTGCAGTGTTTACCTAATAATATTTGTATATTTTTGGATTTATGAATTAATACCAAGCCTATTATGTAATTTTACAGTAAGGTCCTTCCTACCTCCCTTTCTTCCTCCCTCCTTCCCTCCCTACCTCCCACTCCTGACTCTCTTACAATCCTGACAGCTTCCAAGACACTCCTCCTCCCTCTAGATCAAAAGAGGATCCCCAGTATTGTTCCCAAACCTCATAGGGCAGATCCTATTTTGTGCATAGATGATTCCTATCAGAAGTTTATATACGTCATCTGCATGTTCCTATGCACTTGATAATATGCACATTTACTGCTTGCTGGGAAACACTACCACAGTGTTTTTCACCTTTTAACAGCATCTCAAAAACATGTTAAGCCAGAATGCTCTCACCGCTACCAAAAGGCTCTTCTCATGCTGTGACATTCATTCTCACACCTTTCTGCACAGTGCGTCCGGTGGGGCTTGTCACCGCTTCACCCGCAGTGATTTGCAGGCACTGCCCCTTCCTTGCTGTGGCGGGAAGAAAGCGTGAAGGTGAGGAGTTTCATGTGCAGTACTGCGTATTTGCGTTTCTGATACAGAGAAGCTGACAAAATCTTMCAGGTACTTATTTATTTCGGCAGAGGGGGAAGACTTCTCAAGCTGTAAGAGCAAAACAGACCAAAAGATCAGCAGTTGTCTCATTACAGATACGTCAATATCAACAGTAGAAAATTCCTTTTAGGGTCATCTGCAATCTAGTGTTTTACATAGTAGATAAGACTTTCCCAAGGACTTGTCTGTACTGTTAAAGGGGAAATCTTCATTTCTCCAAGCAGTAAATCACAGTGATCACTTACATGAATATTTCTTTCAATTAACCCTGAGTAATACTTAAAGATTATCTCCTAAACAAAACACTGCTATTCCCCAACATGATGTTCTTCCTCACTTCCCCACTTACTTTCGCCTTTCTGTTTTGTATAGAGAAACAAGTAAATAAGGAAAGACATAGCACTTAAGTGGGACTGAGACAAATCATTGTACTTCCTTGGCTTATTCCAGATCCCTTACACAAAGGAAAAGACTTCTTAGAAGCTATATATAAAACCATCACTTCTTCTTCTTTTACAAGGCTTCACTTGAGCAAAGCTAGAACTAAATGTAACATAGAAAAGCAAATAAACTGGGGGAAAAGATGTATCTGAGAATGGAAATAGAAGCTGAAAATTTCGACCAGAGTCTAAGTTTGTAAACCGCCATCCTTTTTTTCCAGCTAGCTTGAAGTAAGTGTTACAGTATTCACATGGCTGCCAAAGAAAAGCAAATGTGAAGAGAGAGTGGAGGGGAGAGACAAAGGCAAAAGGAGCCTTTCAGGAATTTCTGCCACRGGATCCTCTCCCAGGGTATGTTCATACCACCAAAGAGGATTCATTCCCGTACTTTGAGAGCCACTGCTTGGGAACTATTTTTTAATCTACTGCCATTTCCACAGTAACCTGCAGAGAGATTCTTCTAATAGCTTTATGGGGTTTGGGTGGTTTTTAGTAGAATTGATTGATAATAGTATTTTAAAACAACAAGCTTTTAGAAAAAATGAGTCTGCAATGCCTTCAGGATTTTTTGACATTCTCTTTCTCTCCAAAGTCCATGCCTTTCCTCCACAGACATCCTCTTCAAACTCCAGTTCTTAGTTCTGTATGGAGAGCATGTCAGTGACATTGCATTTGAGGTCTATACTCCCGTCTGTCACCTCTTGTAAGTCATAATGTATTGGCCCAGGACAAGTCTACCTTGCTTGGAACTCAGTACCGTTACGTTGGAATGCTTTAGATCTCATCTGTACATAGAATAAGAATCCAAAATATGAGATAACATGTAGATAGCTAGCAAGCATAGTCTTCTACTTTTCTTAYTGAACAGCAGTTTTACTGTTTCCTTGAACTTTGCCATCTGTCTATCTCTACTTATTTAGCTTGCAGACTCCTTGGACATACGTGGTTTTTCTACAGTTGTACAACAGCTAGTGTGATAATGTTGTAGTTCATTAAAGGGTCCCTACCCCAGCACAGCACAGATTGTTAAACAATATTTTCATCAATTTTTTTACCCCAGATGTGAATCTTTCAGTTTCCTTGAAACCCGTATTTTACGTTTCATTTCCCAGACTACAACATCCACAGCAGGAACTGAGCATCAGCTAGTCCTAATTTCTAAATTTACTTTTCATTCAGCTGGTATAAAGTTTTGTATGGCGGCCTTTCCACATCATAAATATTAAATGTTAATGTGTAAGCTCCATCTGGAAGACTCTTCATTCTCAAATTCTCAGCTCTGTTTCCTCACATAACAACCAATAACAGAAATCATTAAATTAGAAGATTTTTATTTAGGRACACTGAGAATGTAACCTAGAGTAGGCAACATATGCAAAAAATGAAGGAGTAATGTTTTATTGATCATTTTTTCTTTATTGCTGCTTATCTAAGAACAAATTAGAATATAAAATCATCAGAGTAGTAAAACAACTACYATACCGTGTATACTGCTGCAACAAAATTTACTTTACCTTTCTATGTGCTTAAAGTATAATAAGGAAAATATGCATATAAAACATTTCCTACTAACTTCTCCAGTGTTGCTTATTGTAATATGGAGCTTTCAATTTCTTGTGGTCCTATTTGACACTAATTATTCCCATTAGAATGCTCCATTATGCGCRGTTTTCTTTGCATGTATATGCGCTTGCATGTGTGAGAGAGATGTAAAGTCTGTTGTTGTTCACCGTAAATTTTATTCAAATTCAGCAGCACCAATTTATAATCATTTACATTTACAGAATGCCTTTCATTCTGGATGATCCAAATGTGCTTTTCAGACTTTTATATAAAGAAATGTGGAATGCAGCCAACTTTGTGCGGATTGTTGTATTATTTGATAGCATCCAACAGTATTACACATGTGGTTTCAAACTGAAAGTGAGTGTCCAGTAGCAATGTCATCGGATGTTTGTAGGGTGCATATACCATCTCATAATTTCCAAGATAATGCCTTTCYAATAGAAGTACTAATAAGTCTTTAGTCGTGATGGCACGGAAGGGTGTGACTTCATAGCAAGGACTGAACTCCCACAACTCACTGCCAAGAAAAGCAGAAACCTCACTAATCACATCAGTGATTAGTGCTACCTTTATATTGGCTGCGATGCCTATCTACCCCTTTGGTGCAAGTTCACCGATTTAATCCAGAAAATCAACCCAAATGGAAAAAAGTATAATTTTCTGTTGGTTAAGTGAACTGAGTTAACTCACCAAAGGTCACCTAAGGACTGCAGCCAGGACAAGAGGGGCCTGATTCTGTGGCTGGGAGCCAGGGCCGGGGAAGCAGCACACTCTACATGTCAGGAGCCGAGAACTGCTAGATTGGCCTGGTTTTACTCAGCCTGCCTGGAGGAGTACCTGCAACAAGGTCTCCTTTTCAGCACCTGCTTCAGAAATTGGACAGTCACATTCCCATCTGAAAATCGCCAGAACTGCTTCCTACAGCACACTTGTCTTTTTCTCATGATGYCCCCAGTAGACAGATTGATTTTGCTCTCCTTTGGCGGCACAATCTTCTGTAAATGCACAATGAATGCTGAGACACAGCTGCAACAGAACCACACAGTATGTGTTGTCGGAGTTGAAGTCCACTACTCATAACCACAATGATCTGGATATCCTACTCCAAGCAATGCTAGTGCAGAATTCCAGTACCAGAGTGKCAAGGGAGTGGAAGGAATACACTTTGTGGCCTTATGAAAAAATAATAGTTATGGTATTTTGGTTTCTCTTGTAAAATGAAGATAGTTTTCTGAGGGAGCAAGCTGTCACTCTGATGTAGATTTATCATTTACCTTTGTAAAAATTTAGTTCTGATGAAGCTATTATGTAAAATTCATTATTTTCTAATAGCCATATCCAACTGACAAGTTTTGCAAACTCTTCCTAAGACAAGATCAGATATTCACATGAGCAAGCAGAGCTATGGAAATTAATGGAAATATTAATAAGACTAGTGTTAAAAAGGAGTTTTCTCAGTCCAAGAAGGCTGAGAACTGATCATATTCTGAACATCAACAGCAGGGTTTTTTTCTGGGGGAAGGGGCTCAGGAGATATTAAAAGCAATATTGTTTCCTTACTGTTTATAGAACTATCATATCTAGAACTCTAGAGGACTTCTAGCAATCTTTCAAAATATTTAAATGTATGTTATATACAAGCATATAAATAGTTCTTTTTAAGACAAGGGGGCTAAATACATGCAAGTGTTAGATGTGGTAACTGCTTTGTTGTGGAATCTAGCCCTACCATTGATTTTCTTTTTAATTCATATATTCCTCATCTATTATTAGTTGCATTTAGAAGCAGAATTGATGCATTTTTTCCTATTGTTTTAAGTCATTCTCTTTACTTTCACAGAAATAAAAGCAACTAGCAAGCAACTCCTGCTGATTTTCCAGTGGATAGATTATGAGTGGTTCACATTGTTTTTTCTAAATATTTTCTGTAATTCCCTGGACCAGCTGTTAGTTTTAATGTACATCACAATTCCATTAAGCATGACACATAACTGTTGCAAACCACAGTGCACTCATCAAGCTGATGTTTACCTGAAGGCCTTTGAATAGATTTTGTCAAGATCAAAAGTAATTACTTTGTAAAGTTCATTTCCCACCCTGCACCTCTTTTCTGCTGAATAAATATTGCAAGAGGATGAAATATGGACGGGTCGTTTACATCCATCACTTTTAAATATTAGTGATAGGCTTATGCAGCTCATTGTTGTGTAAAAATCATTTGGATACATTATTCCAAGGTGAATAACAGAGTATTTCAGATAAAGAACTAGACAAAGGCTCTCTTTGTCATCTTGTATTAAATAAAGCAAAGRGAAGGGACTGTCTATTAATTTTATGGCTAATATATCTTCCCTCTAAATGGCTACACCTTGTAAATATTTTTGTTAACAAATATTATTAAAGCGCGTATCTGATTCAAACACCTATTATGTCTTATTAAAGTAAATATACTACATTACCTACAATGTAGTATAATTTCATTGAAGTAAGAGATATTTTAAAATTACATCCACTTTCCATTTAAAGACTACTTGGGAATGTAACTTTCCTCCAATTTTTTTTTGGTGTTTTCATTCTTGAAGGCACATGAAGGCATCAATGAGCAGTCTCCAGTGAAGTTTCTTCATGCC
Source organism: Oceanodroma leucorhoa (assembly GCA_030449065.1). Lineage (NCBI taxonomy): Eukaryota > Metazoa > Chordata > Aves > Procellariiformes > Oceanodroma > Oceanodroma leucorhoa. Next base: position 1,195,252 of record JASVER010000063.1, read on the forward strand.
ATGCTATGGAAAAGCAGAGAGAGAGAATTGGGAAAGTTTATTTTGTCCATCTTTTTGAAGTTTAAGATCATTTCTGGAAAAATGTCTCGAGGAGTCTATACTTCCAATCATAAAGCTACYAGAAATGATATGGTAGAAAAACTGTCTCACAAAACACTGGAAGGTGCTTTGGCTTTATTGTGCTGTTGTTTTGTTTCCTTTAACTACTCTTATTCTAATAAGCTTGGAGTCGCTTTACTCTCTTCCATGGAGTAGTATTTATATTTGTTTGTAAAAGAAGTCAAACAGTGGTGACACTGACATGACTGGCTTCTAGGAATTGCCATATATGTCATGACRTTACAGTAAAATCATATAAAGGGACTAGATAAATACCAATACAGTTTCCATCTTTAAAATGTGTTCATAATTCACACAACTATATAGTCAGCATTTATGTTCTAAGTCATTTACTAACATTAAATCACCACTTTCTACTAGAGCTAGGGAAACCTTAGTCTTTGTGTGGCGCTCTCAACATACCAGCTACAGTTAGTATATAGGTCTGTATTAGATGGAAAAATTGTTACTCTCAGATAATGCATTTCAAATAGGGAAGCTCAAGGTCTACATAAAAAACAATGTGCRTTTTGCTATAGCTCTGCTTGAAAACAGGGAAATGGGTAGGGTTCTGAAAAAAATACAGCATGAAGTAACCTGAGAGGGTCATTCAAGTCCATTCTGCTGATTCAAAGAAAGGTAACCTGTATCGTGGTCATTTCAATTTCCAGAGCCAAAGCAGTCATGACCACACAGTGACATGATTTGAAGGTTCACACACATATCTGCTTTCTTTTTTTTTGCATGCAGACTTCCAGCATGATGTTGAAATTTTGTTTTCACTTCAATTGAGATCTGGATGAACATACCACAGCAAAACTGATCCTAAAGTGTTTGTAGTGGGTTGTCCTTTTTTTCCTTCCCCCCAAGTTAGACATTGGTGTCTAAARTAAAAATAAAAATGSCACTAGGTGAAGACCAGGATATTTTATGTATGAACTTGCTTCATAAGCAGTTTCAGAGAGATTTTCAAAAACCCGAGATCATGGAGGATTTTGCACATGTTCTGTCTTATAACARGTTCATCCATGACATTTGTTAATCTAGGTTGGTGTAACAAATTCAAAATGTTTGAAAGTCTCTCAGGACAGTTCTTTAAAGTGTGTTTTGCTCTCTTTTTCATTAAAGAACTAGGCTCATGTTTGAAGATGAATCCTCAGCTGGAAAGTTGCTTTTAGTTTTAAATGCAGAATTGATGGATTTTCTTCAATCAGGTTTTGGCTGCAATCCATCCTTGTCTATCAATGTTTCCAGAACTCCAGTTTCCTCCTCTCTTATCCTTTTCTTTTTGAAGACAAGGTTTTTAAATTAAATAAATAATGTGTGACATTCAGGAAAAGGTAGACTAATGTAAATTTTACAGCAAAGGGGGAGAATTTTTAAATTGGAGAGTGWACAGTGCTGAGGAATGGTCTGTTACAACAGTCTGTGCTTTCAGAGTCTAAATATCCTTAGGGAAATTAGGAGTTTTGCCATGTTTTATATCCATATCCAGAAATACAATTTTGTCTGCACRAGCATTAATTAGCAATTTTGGGAATGCTTTCAACAAGTCCAGGGATCAACTGGAACACTGAATTTATCCATTCCCATTAAGTGCTCTGTTTGGGGAAAGAAAACACTATATGCATAATTTTTACTGAGTTGGGCAGGAGCGAAAAAAAATTATAGTCTTCAGTGGACCTCCAACTCAAAGTAGGTTGGATCTGGTAGATTGTGGTAAGACTTTCCAAGAAACTAGATTCTGGGTAACAACAAACTTCCAAATGCACAGGAATTCAGATCGAGCTCTAAATTAAATGTCTTAGTCTGTCATTTCTTGCAACTAAARGTGTGGACACAACAGTTATTAAATTGCCAGGAGAATTTGAGTCTTTCTTCAGTAAATTCTTTGTCCTTCATTGTCTTTCTCTCTCATATACAGTAAGCACTTCTACAGAGATTGGCAGTAACACAAAGCTAAAACTGCTAACTCCATAGGTTTCTCTCCTTTATTGTTAAACAATTCTGGAGCTTCTTGGTTCCTGCAGTTTTGGCTGGACCTCATTCAGAGAGTTCCTTGTCCCAGTTGCCTCATTGACTGTATATTCATCTATTACCTGTTTTGTTTTCTGCTGACATATTCGTCTGTCCAGCCTGAAGTAAAATGGTTTATCTTTAGTCATTACATGAACACTTACGGCAATAACATTCAGAGGAGTCTTTTACTGGGAAATAAACKGTAGGCTAAAATGTCACAGAATTTTATTAGACATTCTAAACTTAATTGCAGATAAGTTGATGCACTCATAAAAGATGATGCAATGTTTCTATTAACTCCAACATGTGGTAACTGTTCATGGGAGGACAGCAAATAGAGATATCACTAAATGTTACTTTAAAATGATGAAATTAGGAAACTGGTTTATTTTTTTAAATAGAAACTTCTAATGTATTAATGGCTAGTGAGACTTTATCTGGCATTAAAAGTATTCAAAGGACATTGCTTATGTAAAACTGTGATAGGAATTTGATTATTCCTGCTGAGGCACTGGGTTATTTAGAATATTTTCCCATGATCTGTGATGGAAATGGCAAAAGAGCTGTTTCCCTGAAGAGCTGCAAGGCTTACTTAGCACAATGATCTTTCAACCTCAGTAACGAACTACAGTGCAAACAAATAGATGTACCTGCTTTGGCATTTCATCTCTTAGGCAATATTCAGCAACRTTATACTGATGATTCTTGAAAACTGAATACTCTATTTACAGTAAAATGGCCTTTGCTCATTGGAGTGGTAAGTTGGACTGGGAGCCATGGCTTTTGCTCTCACATTTGCCACCAAGCTCTCAGACAATCATGTCAACCAGATAAGCTCCCTGRGTTTCAGGAAAAGTCTTGAACGCATTTCCCTTCTTTCACTGAGGTTCATGTGAGGTTTAATTAATTAATTAATTCTGCAGTGAATGATACTTTCAGGTAGAAGATATTGCAGATAGCRTAGTTTAATTATTTGTGTCATTACAGTCCCTATCTTTAGAAAGTTTAGTGATAAGCCCTAACAATTAAATGAACTGTATTAATTACAGTGCAAACTTTATTCCATCTTGTTCTCATGCTGATGAGTTCTGTACCATCCCACTTTGCCTTGATGTACAGTTTAAATGTGCCATGGTGACAGGTTAACTTTAAAGCTGTTCTGAGTTAATCACATGCTGCTAGAGACCATTGCACACAGACAAGTCCTGTGCTAGCAATTCTAACAAAGCATAGACAATTATATTTTGTGTTTGCCTCAGCTAAGATGTCGACTGAATAAAGAGTGAGAACTAAAGCCAGCTCCAAATGCTGCGATCAGTAGATGGTTAAGCAATTTCAGTTTTTTTCTTTCATTGCCAAAAATCGAGATGGTTTCTGTAGACATTTAAAGTCTATAAAGACTTGGCTAAATTACAGTTGTTCTACAGCAAGTGTAATATGTAAGAGAGGACTGGAAAGAATCCAGGGAGCTTGTTTTCACACCAAAGATCCATTATAGGATATGAAATCATACTGGAAGGGCAGTGTGCCCTGGAGGACCAAACACCATGGTGTGAATTCATATCTGACTCTGTGATTAGTTTGACGCTGCATAATATTTACATAGCTACCTCTTTCGGAGTTCTGATTAAAGCTCTCAAATTATATCATAGATGTATTCAGCAGAGATGAATATCCCCCGTTTGAACAGATTGTGACCATGACACACTTCCAGTTTTCTCTTTGCTTACCCAAGTAGCCAAAGGACACCTTTAAATGGTTTAATAGAGTACACCAGTAATGTCACTATGGAAACATAATCTTTTAGAGACTGCTACTTTAACAGAGCACCATCTTCCCTCACCCAGTCAGAGTTTACAAGTATTGGCTGGGAATTCCCTGCAGTGTCAGTGAAAACTATTCAGGACTGTCATAACCATACAGAGCAGGACAAGCTCCGGAAATAGGACATCAGTGAAAAAGAGTACTAAAGAGTGCTGTTCCGAGCTGACTTACCAAATCGGTTAAAAATAAAGAAAAAAAAAAAAGTAGGTTGCTAAACGTATGGGGTTTTGCTAGAAAACAAGTTCAAAGGGGAAAAGAAAAAAAATTTACAAGTTAATGGATGATGCAGGAAGAATATCTTCAGTACTTATGCTGAGGAAGAGGATTGTAATCCCTCAGGCAGATGGTCAGCACAGGGGATAAAGAGCCTACCGCAGTTGCCACCTAAAAGGTTTATGCCCTTCACTCCACAGGTAGTCATACTCTTGCYGCCAGGGGCCAAAAATCCAGTATCCACTTCCAATGCATGTTTGTGTTGTCCATGTTTGTTCTATTAATAATATTTATCATATTTAGTAGATACATATTTCTGTCATACTTCTCAAGAAATACTGTGTTTGGAAAGTTTTTATAGCTCTTGAGAAGCACTTTCTGGACTACATTTTTTTTTTAATTAGTACAAATAAAGACCCTAGGTATTCTATGTCACTATGGAAAGAGGTTAGAATTTTGTAGCCACCTTTTAAAAGTACTGTCTTTGAATTTATAAAACAATGCCTTCCATGTAATGTATGATAAAATATTATATGATCTGGAATRTAAAGCTCGGAGATTCTACTTCTATTCACACGTGTTAGGGATGGGTAAGAGTGTTTCTTCTGCTTACRCTCTTTTACTTCCCTATTTAGTCTGTTTGCGTGATGCAGTCTGCCTCTTCTTCCTCAAATGGGACTTGTGCAAAGGTTCTGAAGACTAGCTGCACCTGAATGCAGCTGGGCCAGGTCTAGTCTGCTCGATGCTTCGATAAGCAGCTGAGAAGTTCTGCTTAATGAGGCTTTAGTTCATAACCTACCTTAGGTCAATCAATGCAAGTCGAAAACATTTAGGCTTAGGCATGTTGTGTTTAGATGGGAACCAAATAAGGAGCTATAGCTGAGCTATAATTTCAGTTAATTTAGCATTGGAGACAAACTCTAGACAGGACACCTGTACATAAAGCCCAGCGACAGTAAACTCATTTAGACGGGAAGGTCACTTGAGACTGATCTATATGAATAACAAGCAGTTTTCTTTGTGGTGTAACTGCATCTCTTCCAAGCAGCTTTTTTTTATCTTGTGTGCTCCTGGGACATGCAGTTGTGCATCACCATTACTCAGAGCAGATCAGGTTATGTTGTTGCCCCAAATTCTCAAACAAGTACCTGTAAACATTTTGGTTGAAATAGGGAGTTCAGCTATTCAGAAAAAACAAAGACACATACACAACTTGGTGACGAGTGATYAGAAATCAGTGAAGCAAAAAAAGAGAAAAAAAGCCAAGCTGTTAGTTATTAATTTAAAGTGACTTCAAAAAGCAGTTGCTAAACCTCTAGTGACRTTTTCTGATACCTACTCAGGCTAGAGGTGGTTGGTAAGTGCTTAATAAAGCATCTGCTCATCAACTCAGTTTCTCATGATTTTAACTAAAAGAAATTTGCTGCAATTATTTAAAAACAACTTATTTTTTTTAAATGTCCTGCCATATGTTTCTATACAGTAATGCCTGACTGTAGAGAAACTATAATGGGCAAATGTTTGTAGTTTTCAACCGGGTTGTTTTAATAATTGATCTACCATTATACGCCTGGGGTACTGTGAATAAGCAAAAAGAATAATGGATTTAGATCTTTCACTGTGAGACACGGGTCCCAGGMTGTCTCTGCCTAATATGCAAAATAGTGCCAGCAGGATGAACACCTAGAAAAGTGTCTCATTAATATAAAAAGTATAATTAGAGTGGGTCAATTTATTTTGGGGGGAAAAAGTTGCTTGTAACAAAAACATATTTTGCAGAAACATTTTTTGTCAGATGTTGAAATTAGCAAAATAATGCTTAGAAAAACCCTCAGTCACCTGCCTTGTTTACCTACTTTTCACTGAGAAAATGGGTGAGCAAGCTTTTGGAATCAACAAGTTTCATATCATTTTAAAGAATAATGTAAAGTTTCAAAAACAAAATCATTATTTTTTAAAAGAAAATTACAGAGGAAAGAAATTCCAGAAGTTTTTCTCATCTTCAGTGCAAGACTGCCTCTAAAATAAACCTTCTCTGACCTTGCTTTGTATTCAAAGCGTAGAACACCGCCGGAATCTGTACTAAGCTGAAGAACTGACAGTTTCCTTTTTCCCCAGGAGAAAGAAAAGTGGAACAAATTATGACACAATCACAATATTCTCCCTTTTCTTCTGCATAGTAGCTACCTGCTGACCTGCACTTTAAACTTTTTAGTATTTATGCCACAGGAGCTAGCTGATGACTTTATAGGTGCAGGGTCGCATCCTCGGTTCAAATTTAAATGTCATTCATAAATGGAAAGGAGATTTCACTTAAACAGTAGTAGGATGTGAGGAGGAGGGAAGTGGTGGGTAAAACAAGAGGAAAATGGAGGACAGGGATACTGACTCTTATAGCTTTAATAGTGTGCCAAGATAGGAAATAGTTGTCTACATGACTATTTAAAAATTCACCMAGTAGAGATAAATTAAGATGCCAGTGCTAAGGGCAGTAGTGAGAGTCATGACTGTTACTATTATTGCACTACTTTTCAGTCATGCCTGAGCCAAACTCGGTTTCAGTAGAGCAGCATGAGGCATAACCTGGTGTGGATAAATGAATAGATTTGAAATGAGCATATGGGCACCTAGTGAGACTTTTCCGTAAATGTTGCTAAGTAGTTGCATGTAGTTGCCAAGTATGTCTGCTTTTGTTTAATCCTGTTGTGTTCTTAAGATACTGTTATGTCATTAAATTGACATTTCTTTTCTTTGAATTACAGGTAGAACATAAYTTGTATGATAATACTAGATCTGAGCAGATACTCTGTCACAGTTTCTGCCTAAACATCACTTTTCTCCCCCTTCTTACAGAGTAAGCACCAAGAAGTGATTATTTCGCCACATTACTGAAGTTGCATGTTTAGTGAGGCATTCCTAAGGAAACCCAGCTAATGCAACTGTGTTGTATCTGTGTAATATCAATTCATGACCCCTGGTAACTTTTAGGTCCATTGTCCAATTTCAGCAGAGTATGACAGAGGAATAAGGTTGAGAATATCACTTGTTGGAAGCTAAGATAATATACTGGGGAAGCATCTTTGTCTTGCGTTGTTCTTACCCTGTTCCTTGGCTGTCTATTATTGTTCACTGTGAGAAACAGAATACAGAGCTAACTGGGCTTTGGGCTGGACTGGTAGAGTTTGTACTGAAGAATCATTTGCAATTGCACTTCTCAGACTGTGGAGCAGTTGTTTGTAGAGCTTTGGAGTACTTTCAGCAATTTTTACTATCCATTCTTTTATTCATCCATTTTTGCCCATCTCTTCATTGTGAATTGTGTATTTTCTAGCTAGAGTTAAAACACAGCCTCATATCCCAGTTGTGCATGCAAGCATGATGGTCAAAGTGCAATAAAATGTATTTGAAGGTTCCAGGTAAGTGAACGTTCAGGAGAAGATGAGTTAGAGCCTTGAGGTCCTGGTGGTTTGTCATCTAGCTCCACCAACAGACCACTTTGTGCCTCAGTTACCTCCTGTAAAATGAAGCGTCTTTCTTGTCATCTTTTATTAAGGCTTTAGAGATCTATGCAATTTTTATTTGCTATTGCTCTTCTGCCCTTCACTTCTGTTATCTTTTCTTGTATTTTTAAAAGCAGAAACATTAAACCCATGCTACTCAAATAACTACAGCTTTTGAAGGGTCCTTCACTTGCTATTGATAATAAAAAGTGAAGTAGTGGCTGTTTTGATTCTGTTCTGTCTTGATAAGGTTGCTGTGATAGGTGAGTTAATAGAAAATAAGTAGAGCAGATGTAGTAATAAATTACTATCCTGACAGATTTGACATATCTCCACCCATGTACTGAAGATGAGTTGAGAGATGTGTGTATGATTAACGTTGCTTAAATGGGTGGTGTCTGAATTAGCATATTGTGCTGTAGGCGCTTGGAAGCTTCTATAGTTTGTAGTAATACTTAGCAATTAAATTGCACTTTAAATCTTCAAAGTACTCACAACATGAGAGATTATATTCCATTAAAAACAGTGATAGATTGTCCATACATGGGAGACAAAGAAAATACACAATGCTGACCATGAGCATCAAAGTGTGAGCGGCAGAGAGAGATGCTAGAAAGACACTGCAGTTCAATATTTTATTATAAGATATTTCTGATAGTGAAGATTGTTACACAGAGTTGTCTGGCTGAGAACTTGAATGTATTGTAGGAAGAGGTCCTTATTCTTTCTAGTTTGAGGTCTAGTGCCTGCAAATACTGAGGTATGTACCTAGCTTAACTTTAAGCAGAGGACTACTCCCATTTGATTTCCACAAATATGAACATGGATCAGAGAGAGAAAGAAATGTGAGTTTTCTTTTTCCTTGGTATGTGCACTGAATGCAACACATGTAAGTAGCCAATGTGCCCTATCAGAGGCAGATAGTATGTTGATATTTTTTCATTTCATATTAATTTTCTTTGTATTTTTTTTTGTGCAAAGTGTGTATTTTTTAATCATTTCTTTGTGTGGTCTCAGTTTCTTGATTTATGAAAACAGGACTGCAAATCTACTGTCAGGTTTTGTAACAGCCGTGTCTTGGTAAATTTAAAAGGAATCCCATAGCAAACTGATAGACCAGGGAGGAGATAGTGAGCCAAAGAGGTAAAAACAAGAGTATAAAAGGGATTTCAGATGCCTTATCTACCCTTGGACTTTCTTTGTCTTTTTTAATGGTATGTACCTAGCTGAACAATAACAAACAGTGAGATGCTGTTTGTTTAAAAGGGGGTTATATCGTGTGATGCTGTGCAGTGCACCTTCACAAACAGAGGGAATCTGGTTGACTCTACAGTATAAACATGAGTCAGGCTAGACACAAAGTGCTGTCAGAGGTAAAAAGTCAGCTGACAGGCACAACAGATAGTTTCCCCTTTTCAGTTTCATTTAGGGTAGATATTGTTTGTAACCATAACAGGAATATTTTTGAAATAAGTGCAATTTTAATAATTTCTGTTTCTGTTGAAATATTTCACACGGGCAAGCATCACTTCAAAGAATATCATGTGATATTAACCCTGAACAAATGAATCTGCGGACCAATCTTGAGTGATTCTAAATATTTGCTAAGAATCAGCAACTCTCACTGCACACAGTAACRCTGCAGGAGCTCGGCACTTTATTATGTTTGAGATCAACTGCCTTTAATCCAGACCTATTTCTGACACAGTTTTAATAGAATCAGTTACTCTAATAGATGAATATTGCATTCTTTTTTCTTTACTATTGTTTCCTATTTTTTCTTCAAAGAAACTTTTTTTTTAGATTTACAAGAGAGAAACTGAGGTCCTTTGATCTCTACAATGTATGTACTATTTATACCAAAGATGGTGAAACTGCTTTTGTCTAATTATTTTTGACGTCTTGCAAATATTGGCAATATTCTTCATGGGGATTAAAAAGATCCACAGAGCTCAGTCTCTCTATGACAAAGAAACACTGTTCTCAAAAGGCAAAACAATTGTTTGTTTTCTCTTASAGAGATCGTAGACATTTATCTTCTAACGTGGCACATTATATCTGAGTTAGSGAATTAATGCATCCCATTTTTAGAAGATCACTAAGTTTCCCTAAATAGAACTGTTCCTTTCAAGATCAAAATAAAATAGTGCTAAAAATGGAGTGCATTTGGAAAGCATCAGTTCCACCTTTTTACAATGTTTGACTCCAGCTTTGTAGAAACTGTTCTTTGCAGGAGCTCCCATTTTAGGGTGCAGCATCTTTGGGCTTCTGTTGAGTTACTTACTAGAACAAAGTTTATGAGGTCGTCATTGATGCGTTCCCCTCCATTGGCTTACAGAACATCTATTAATTTACATGTATTTATTTATTTATGCAAAATTAGTTCCATGTGAGTAATTACACTTCTACTTCAAAAGAATACCAACTCTCACTATGACTGAGACTCATCATTTTGTTTCTGKTTTTTTTTTTAATCCCTAGTCCCATGAGTCAAGTGAATGGGGGGTTTATCAGCTTTCACCAAAAAAAAAAATAATCTAGTCTTCACAGTTTCAGAGTCTTGAGAATATGGTCCATAAGGTCAAAAAATGAGAAGCTGAAGTTCATTTTTTAAAGCTTATTGTTTTTTGCTTCCTCATGTAATTTGTAGCACTTGGGATAGGCAATAGTAATGAAGTCCACAGAAATCCCCTAAGACTAGGCAGGAGGTTTGGAGAGCATAGGGAAGCTCTCAGATATGTGGTCTCAGTCAGGAAACACTACCAAAGCCAGGCAGAATTACCAGTGGATGCTATCTTGGTTAAGAGTAATTCAACAGATTTGGAGACTTCTGGATACTTTCCTCAGTGAAAGTGGATAATTTCTTCTTTCAGCTAGGCTCTTTTCTCCACTGAATTTTCTGAGAGTTTTTGCCCATTTATACAAGTGTGCACTGACGGATTATAATAAAATAATAATATAAAGTTTCCCATTATTTGCCAAAATTGTACTTTTTAAACTATTGTACAAAGCGTGGAAAAATTGAGTCATCAGTGGTTTTGCACTGCAGAGTAGGTATTTTGCTACCTTCTTTAGAATTTCTATATTTTGTACATGGAATTGAGAGAAGCACTATAAAATTAAGATAGGTAARTTCCTTAATAATGCAGATATATAGACTTTATTTCCTTGGTAAATCTTTTCAGCTTCTTAGAAAAGTTGTGTTTCTTGGCCATGACAAGAGTCATACAGTACGAGCGCAGCAGTAAATTCTAGGCAATCTATTAAGAATGTCACACTGTGTTCTTCATTTCATGTCCTTTCCAAGGTGAACAGAAGTGTCATCAGCAAGTGGTTTGTGAAGGTGTCTGTGAGTGTTGGCAGGTAAATAATTTTTTTAAACCAAAGTTAACAGTCCATGTAATCATGTGCATCAATCTGATTTCTGTAGAGGCAGCTGTTCTGCTTAGTCTGCTCGGGTAAGAAGTCCAAAATGTGCAAGAGGGATGGGAGCACAAGGCTGGCAAGGAGCATAGTGAGAGCATTCAGYGAAGCAGGAAGGAGGTGTTATAAACCCTAAAAGTGTGAGAGGCAGAGGGGCTATGCCGGATCTGTGCAAAAGGAATGGAAGGGATTAGGGGCCTCACAGATCTGTAGGTGGCTGTTTAGATAATTCTCCTGTGATTGTTGGAAGAGCTATAATGCTCCTTTCAGAGAGGAAAAAATAGCAAAATWTSTAAGATGCCAAAACCATGTACAAAAAATCTATCTAGTATGCAAATGCCTTTCTTATGTCTGCATCATYTGGTTAATTTGAATCTGGATAGGTRTTTGCTTAATGACAGTTGTGCAACTAGAGCCAAATCCTGCAGAAGAACAMTCTCATCTACTTTGAAGGGTTCCTTTAGGCCCTGASTAACTTTTGTTCATGTAAGTCATTAAAGGGGAATCTTCCTTAGCATTATGGGTCTATTCTGCTGCTTAGAAAGGGCTGGCATAAACTACACATTGGACTCTTAGATTTCTGTGATGGTGAGATACTTGAGTACTGTACATCCAGGCAAAGCCCTATCCTTGAAGAGGTAGATAAACAAATCCTGTGTCACAYCTTTCTAACAAAGACCAGCTTGAAGAAACTCCCATCACTACTGTAAGAGGTTCCTTCAGTAACAGGCAGAGTGCTCMATGTTATATTCTGTGATCAAACAGGTCCTAATGGCAGCCTATGGCTACAGATATTTTCATTAGGTCTTCCAGTGCATTTTTACAATCAATTGTATCACAAAAACCAACTTCATGTCTCCTCCTGAACCCTAATACATTGCACTAAAGACCATTCATATTTAATTAAGGTCCTTTTTTTCCTCTCTGTATGCCACCTTTCAGGATTATAGTCCTCCTGTTATTAGGCCTAGTGGCCAAAGAGACCACTAGCATCTCATGTCCTTTTGGTGGATGTAGACACCTCCCACACCTTCTACTGGCAGTCTACGTGAAGACTTGAAACTCKTAACGCTGCTTTGAGAATCCGTTCCTCTGTACTTCAGATGACATTTTGCTGCATTGCCTTCAGCAGAACTGCAGTGCTTCAATCTCCTCTTGCAGCTGATCGGAGCTACAGTTTATGTGGCTTTCACAAGTGAGTGATGGCCCAGTGCTGTCACACTAAGGATGTATTACTCACTCAGGGTATTTACATCTTGAGCTGGACTGACAAGAAGATGAAAAGAAGGCTTGGTTACTTGGCCAGCTTTTGTTTTATAATTTAAAAGAGCCTTGGTATTTATGCATTGCATCCCTGTTGCAGTCTCTCTCTTTTCATCAGGGAGCTGAAAAAATTTATAGCTCCCAGATCTCACATTGTCTTTAAAATACTGTGTAATAATTGCAATCAGGACACTGATAAAGAACTATCAAAAAGATATTTCTTATTAACCATTTGTAGTTTAAAATTATGTATTTCAATAGTAGGATAAACTAGGCATATGGAAAATATAAGACAAATTATTTTTGCCACTTTGATCGCAAGCCATCCAGGTCAAATATTTCACATGATGTCAGAAGTTAGTAAAATTTTCCACAGATGCTTCCGTTTTCTGCTTGGAAGATGGATACCTAAAAGCAGTCTAGATTCATGCTCTGTGAAAACCCAGTGACTCTAGCTAGTGTTTGTAGTATCTCCCACTTGTAAACCATCAAGAGCCTAGAGATCATTGAGGTCATTTTGAACGGCATTAGTTTCATCTTAAGAATCAGTGAAGAAAAACCTGTACTCGTCATTACTTGTACTGCAGCAGCACTCCGAGGTTCTGATAGTGCTCAGGCTCCAATATGCTGGGTGTGCTGTGAGTACATAGGAAAATTCATGCRAAGAAAAGGTTGGTGTAAATAAAATAACGAAACTTTTGACTTTGTAGTATCTTATATCAGCAACTCGCACATTTTTGTAAACATTCCCCAAAAGTCTCCTTGGCATAGACCAYACAAATGCAGAGAGCAGCAGACGGCACCCAGCAGGTGGCTGCATGAAATGCTGCTCCTGAAGAGATTTCCAAAAGCAATTGCACTGCCTTTACCTTTGATCTTTTCCCYAACCAAAAGCATGTTGTGTTTTTATTTTATTTTATTCCCTCGCTTACTGTCTCATTCTCAGCCACAAATGCATTTTACAGAATTTCTGTCCTTCATGTTTTTCAGCTACCATGAGGTATTTGAAATCTGACCGGCAGGGCTAAATATCTTATTTCATTGTCTATACACCAATTATTTACAGGAATCTTTCATTCTTCAAGTCATATTGCATGGCTCTGAATAGTAACACAAGACCACAAACACCTCGTCAACTTGCTGTTACTGAGTAGCATAGCTAATTTTAATTTAAGCCTTAAAAAATTAGGTAGCCATTTGGAATTTAGCACTTTTGTCTCATGAATTGTTATAGATGCTGTGCCAGATCATCAGCTGACCAGTATTCATGTAAAGTTCTTACTAAGAAAAATAAATATACATTCCTGTGTGCTGAAAAGTACTTACGTAAAAACATAYGTCTCATGGTACATTTTAGGTGTGCCATCTGTCCTGCTACCTTGTTAGMAAATACAAAGATGCAATATCTGCTGCAAAACATTTACCATCCGAAGTGAATATAGAAATTATGGTGGTAATGTGGAAGGAAAGCTTGTCCACACAGAAGGGAAACCAGGTTGCAAGTACTGGAGAATGTCARTGTTTCTCCTGTGTCATACATCCCTTTCTTCCCACAGCAAGGGTGAACTGCTTGCCCGTGTTTCTATAATGAAGACTGAGAGACARTAACAGGTAGGTAGAGCCAGGTCAGGGATCAAGCCTACTATTTAGGTTTATGTTTAAAATGAGGTGGTACAGAGGTTCTCAAAGCCTTGTTCTTGATGATGGTATTATTTTACTTTGTTTGTGTGCATTCATATTCATCATGGCAATGAAGAGTCCATCTTTTTATTGAAACAGCTGGACTAAGAGATACGGTCGTGGCTGCTTTTAAGCAGCTGCTGTAATTGCCAGAGGGATCTGAATAGTATCTTCCCAAGAGGAAGCAAAAATGTAGTCCACCCAGGGATAAATAAAGAAATAAGTGGTCCATCAGAAGGTTTTCTGGTAAGAACTGATCCATGGTATGAAAAATGTGACAGCATCCAGGGTGGAAAGGAAGGTAACATGTTCCAGATGACAGGGCATGCAAATAAGTCTCTCATGCTTTTAGGCACCACAGTAATTCTCATTTTTTAACCCAAAAAGAATAGTCACTCACATAATTCCCTTCCATGGCAAAGAGCTGACGTGATAACACGAGCTTGTGCTACTACTCAGGGCTACAAACTCACATAGACATTTCCTTCCTCCCTTGTTCAGCCCTCATGCCTTGCCCTTTCCSCATCAGCAGGGAGTCCAGGTCGCTTTACAAGTCCCTTCACCCTTCCTGAAGCCTGCCTGGCCAGCTGTGGTCTGCTGCTCCTGTTTCACCCAAGTAGTGCCTCTCGATGCAGCACCTCTGGTCCATCATTGTCATGCCAGTGGTGCTGCTCCCAGTAATGCCAGTTCAACAAAGAAGAGACAAAYATTCAACAGTTGCCAGCAGCTGAAGTGAGGCTGAGGCAGAATAACTGTTTCAAGTATTTTAGGCATTTCTGAAATATTCACATGCACGAGAACAAATCACTGCGCATATATACGAATGGCAAAATGACATCYGAGTTTAGCGCTTTGGTACCAGCTGTAGTTCATTCCTGTTGCCAGCGGCAGGGATGTTCACTAATTGAATGGAAAGCTTCAGGATTTGCCTGTGCATCCTCTCTTCCTTGGAAGCCAGAGTCAGTCAAACACAACACTTCCACTGCACCGACTTTCTCAGCTCCTCAGGTTCAGCAGGAAGAGTGCTAGGTACCAGGAGGAGTCACGCTGCCAGCCTGGCCCACAGAGACTGCAGGCCCCGATAYCTGCCATCAGGTCATTAAAAAAGAGGAGCAACAGCTGTTTTACATTGAGGAGACAGAAATTAATCATTCTTGGAAAGAAAGAAAAATAAGTGAGTCTCTGAACAAACCCACCTGCAAACACTACTAAGTGCTTCACACAGGTTCTTGTTCCAAGCAGCCTCTGGGCTGCGGGATATGCCATGAAAGAGATCTTACCTCTCCATGCCTGCATCTCTGCAGCTCTCCTGCACTATTAAATTGTCAATTGACAGCTGCAGCACAAAGTTTTTATTTCATTTTCCTAGAAGTGTCTGATGAGAAAAAAGTGTCTCCTAACTTACCAAGACTGACTTTGACTCCCTAACCTGATATTTAAGGGCTGACACATTCATTTCTTCCTGCGTTCTTCAGAATTTCCTATAATAGACTCCCTAACTGGAACACAAATTCTGAAGATAGGGTGGTGGTGTCACACATTACATGCTGTTTAACACTGACATGAAATCCTTCATTTTCAGGCATGCAAATTTCCTGCAGATACATGTTCTAGTTTATGTGTGTGCATGCTAAAAGCACTGAAAATAGTTGAGTCACTGTTCGCAAAAATCCATTCAAAAAGTTAAAGAAAAAAAATCCCCACTGCCAGTTTCCTGTCCTAACAACAATTTCTGATTCCTAACATTTATTTAACCTGTGTTATAGTACTAGCAGTATGAAGTCCACTACCAAAGAAAAAAAGTCTTTGCACTAAAGGACATCAAAAAGTCATCCTTGCTCTGGGATTCCTATTTCCTTTAAGGCATTTGCAGTGGCCTTGCAGATTACAGGCAACTAACAGTGTGGGAACCTGTCATCTAGTCCATTCTCCTCTTCTGATGATTAGGTATATTTTGACCATTCTTACCAGATGTGTTTTAAATTATTYAAAGATGATGATTCCACTGTATCCTTAGCAATCTGTTTCCATATTAACATTAGAAAACTGACCCTTTTCATTTTCACTTAATGAAAGTGAAATTACATACTTCTTGTCCTAGTCTCCATAGACAGGGAGAACAATTCAGTGGTAACATACCTGAAAAGTGTTGCCGTCCTCATCTCTCCTTCAGCCTTCTCTTCAACAAACAAGTCCAGGTGCTTTATTCACATCTACTGCCATTTTTGTCCCTCTCCTCTGGCTTCTCTTCATTTTATCAACAGCTTTCCCAAAGCATGAATTTTAGATCCAGAGACAATATACTTCAGCTGAAGCATTGGTGCTGGTTGGAAATAAATAATTACTATCTRTATTTTAACAAAATTGTATTTATTTTATATTTTTCTGTAATAACATGGCCTTATTGACTGCCACATAGTTTMTGGTCCACTGTAACTCCCACAAACCTTCTGCATTATGATGCCTGTTACATACCTTTCTGACTACAATATTTAGCAATTATTTGATTGGATTTCATCTTACGTTTGGCTTGTATCTGACTGGCCAATCACACATGGAATACCTCAGCCTCAAGCTGAAAAGCTGTATGATATATAATACCTCACATGATCAAGTTTGCTAAGTGGAGAAAATGGGTACTGTAATGCTGCACCTGACATCAAAGACTTTGAATTTGCATTCCAGACCTCTTAATAATTTCCTATTAGAATAATACTTAAAACAAAGAAAAATTTAAATATTAAATGCTAATAGAAATTGTTACAACTAATTTGGTGGAATATGGCTCATTGACCTGGTTAGTTTTATATCAGTGTCAATATATGTGGGATTTTTAAGCATCATTATATACTGTATTCTTGTTGATGCTTCTCCACTTATTGCTGTGGTAATACATTTGGCACAAGGGACATATATAATGCTAACATTTCTATGATGTACATACCCAATAAAAGCTTTTTCAATTTCATTATTTTGACAGGCAGATTCCATTAATACATCCACAACAATCATGTTCCTTTTCTTCAGAATCTAAGAGAAGAGGATTATTAAAAATTACAGACAATACCCCTATACACTTAATCCCTCAAATTCACTTCACAATTGCTGTCAACATCAATAACGTCAGACAGTATAATCAGGTTTGTATGAAACATCAGAACTTGGATATTCTCCAAAGGGAATTTCTTTCCCCACCTAACAATACAACTGGTGGTTTTTTTTCAGTCAGAAATAGATGCTCCCAAATACCTTTGGAGAAGATATGTGCTGTATCATAGCCAGGTTGTAACTCCTTCACCTCATCCCATTCTCCATACTGTACCTTTGGTCCACCTTTCTATTTCAAAAACCATGTCATAAATAATGAGAGGAATAGGTCTTCCAATACCACAGGAGCTTTTCTTTAGGAGAGGAGAGAGCTTAGAGAATCCATGTCCCTTCTTCTTCAGCTGTCATAGGTTGCATGTGAGTAGCCAAAAGTACAAGGCTACTAGCCAGTGGGGAAATTACTTAAGAGTTTGTTGAGAACTCTTTTGTTTGCACCACTGGTTTGCTCCTCAATATAAGATGGAAATTAAAACAATTTCTGTGGACAAATAATATGGCAAGTAATTTTTTCCTACTTTTAGTACGGATTTTAAAGAATGCTTGTTGCACTGTTATTAGGCATTGTATTTACAGTGCATGAAAAACATTCTCATCACCGACAAGTATGCTGTGTGTCCRGCTGCTCTAGTGGCATTCTTAAACACAGTTAAAGCTGTTAGAATTCAGCTCTTACTAATTTTGATACACGGAGCAATTGAATCCTTTTGAAAATCCACATTTTCATTAAGACATTCTGGGGAAAAAAWATCATATCTTCATGTACATTGCTCTTAAATCAAACTATGCCTACTGATTTAATCTTTATTTTTATTGATACTAGCTTTTCAATAKCAGTATCAACTCTCATTTTGACCAACCCCGTATGCAACATTTATAAAATCAATTTGTGTCATGACTTAGTACAAGACAACTGTGTGYACCCACTTTCATACCAGGCTTATCAATTAATCTATCAAACAAAATACAATTTAGTTTTTCCATTAGGCTCCTGGAAAGTCAAGTGTGAGCAACTGGAATTTGTTACTGGTCTCTGTTATGTTTTTCCAACAATTCTATGAGTTGTCAGGCAAAGATTACTAAGATACAGAGGTATTTGTATCTTAAATCAAAAGTGGTTCAAACTGGGAAGTGACTTATACACTGCTAAATGTTGTCTGTACAGGTTTCCAACCRCGTGTTGTTAAGTAATGATTGTTTAACGGCACCCACTTTATATTGAACAAAGGGCTTTTATCCTTTTATATTCTGGTGTTGTCTAAATTTGTTGCAAGTATCTCTGATAGGGGAGACAGAGAATGACTCTAATGTTTGAGCAATAATACAACATCGATAGCATATATGTTTAATAAGTTTTACATGAATGATGACCCCTAATCCCAGCACAGTCAGGGCTTCGGTCAGATAATCTGATTCCTCTTTTCTTAATGTCCAGTTTGTAAACCATGAGATAGATACGTCAGATATATGCATATGGATATAGATCAAAAGGGTGACTGCACATGTTGACAGGACGCTAATTAAATTGATCCACAGTTAGTGATTACCTATTCTGAGCTGTTAATTTTGCAAGTGATAAGATAGGCTGCYTTCTTTTTTTCTAATTAAAGAGGCACTGATACTGTCTATCTCCTCAAGACAGTGAGTGCCACCTACTGTACACTCACTGCCTCAGAACTGCCAAGAATTCATAACTTAACATAAGTACACCTGAACAAAGAGAATACTCTGCAGTAATACAAAAAAGTGCATCTTCATGAGAGCCAATGTCTTAGTTCTGACCTACAGTATGTAAATCATCTCACAGAACAGGTAGAAAATAGACTGAMATTTCTATGCAAGTGTAGGGAAATTTGCTAATAGTTCTTCCATCMGCTGTCCTACATGGTCATGCAAGTATTTTGATAAGTAGAGGTGAAGAGCTTCAGGGAATCTAAAAGCTGTGACCGTGACACCTCCCAGTACCAAGGCACTGKTTTTTTTGTTAAAGGCTCCATAGATATGCTGTGGTCAAACCTTGATTAAGATCAGAAAGTAGAAGTACTGAAGCAGTTGACAGTGTTGATATTTAGAAAAATAAAACATGGTTATATTTCTGATAATCATCTCAGTGAACCAAAGCAGGAAAAAGAGATTATAAGGCACCTGTCAAAAATTCCTTACCAAGAGAAAATTCATGGGTAATTCTCAGAAAATGTGCTTTGGGGGGGTTCAACAAGCCCTTAAGTGACTGTGTGAAGACAAATACTAGAAGAATACTGTTAGGAGAAGCTGGATTTAATAATGTATTTAAGATTCTGTAATATGCCAGACAGAGCTATCATTTTGCATCCTTAGAAATAGCACTGTTGTCTCAGGAAATAATACTGAGAGGGTTTCTTGACAAACTGTTACCAAAGAGGTTGTGCAAATGCACAGTGTTTTGCATGCAGTTCATTTTTCACAGCAAAATGGCATCTCCCTGCCAAAAGGAGATAGGCATGACTTCTGTGATGGATGGGACAGGACAAAGTGATTCCAGTCGAAAGGCAGAAATGCTGAAGTTTGACTAAAATCAAAACGAATTCAAGAAAGGAATTCTAGTCAGTCTATTGTCCTTTGAACTTCACTCCAGTGGGAGACTAGAAGCTGAAAATGTACTTCAAATGACTACACAGAAAACTTTGCAACTGTTCTACAAGAGGAATTTGCCTGTAAGCAAAAAGGTATAGGTTTACATACCTTGCTTAGAGTCTGAGCCAATGACCATAGAATTAATAACATTATTTTTCTTATTTCAGAGAGCTTTGGTTCAGATAGTTGTCAATAAAAAAGAAAAAAGTGAAATTAAGAAGTAAAAACAGTTCAAGGTTAAAAGATTTTACAAGTGATGAGCCTACACAATAGAGCTGTGCATAGTTAACTCATATTGATCAGCATCTCATGAACGAAGGATTTAGGATGGATCCATACTTTATTGCAAACCTTTCTTTCAAATAGATTTTTGTGTTTATAGGCCAGATTTGTAATTTAAGGGAAGGATTTACAAGAGGAGCCCAAAGGATGTAAGCACTCAGCTGTTTATAAAGTTCAATGGCATTTGAGTGTCTGACTCCCGCAGGCTCTATTACGAATTCTAACCGTAACTTATTGACAATAGYCTTTCAGTTCAGAAAGCACAAAATGGTTACCCTTTACAATAACAGAATATTTGTTTTGTAGCCATAACAATAATCTAGTCCGCCTTCCAGGGACTATTTTGTAGTCAAAATCAGGATAATTGACACAATTTACCTCAATGGAAAGTTCAGCTTTGTGTATGTGGGAGTGCTGACTTTACTACAGATTTACAATCACGAGTTCCTGCCTAAAAGATGTTATCGCCTGCTCCAGCTTCTCCATCTGGAAAACTTTTCCCTCTTGTCTGCTCCCTGATCACATCTATTCAGCAGACCTTCAACCCAGCCCAGAAATGCTTCCTCAGCATCTCTAACCTGGGCCTGATCCAAGGCCTCACAGACTTTATTCCCAGCTCTCTTTCCCCAGGAATTGGTCTGATTCCAGAAAACACCCCAGTCCATCATCTCACTGCTTCTGTCCAGCTCTAAGAGTCTAAATTACATGTTAGGACATAAATCCAAGAGTTAGGCATGATGGAGATGAATCTGCAGTGTTAGGAAAAGATCCAGTTTGTCTTGTGGTCTTTATAGGTAGATTTTGCAGGAGCAAATTCTAATAAATATCTGCATGTGCACAAAAGGGACTCGCCCTCTGCAGCTGAGCTACACCTGGTGCGAGGTCTGGAGAAAGGAGCAAACAGGGCTTAGAGACACATTCTGCTGGCCTGATAGTTGGGCTGGCCGAAGGCAGGGACAAAGGCCTGTTTTACAATTCTTCATGTTAGATAACGGATATTAAGCTTTACAGCTGTCATTGCGTAACATTCCTTGACTACTAAAATGTCTGCTAAAAAGTGCAAAGAGACAGAGAGGAAATTGAATGCCTTTGCAATAGGGCCAAAATAAGGATGGTGGTAGCTATTATGGGAATACTTAATAAGGTCTCTGAGTTGCTCTAGCAGCTCAACATATCCTTTTGACACAATGCCTATAAACAGTGATTACTGCTTGACTGAGGGTGTGAGGAGGGAAATTCTAAGACAAAGTTAATTTACATCTTAAAAGAGTTCCCTCTTAAAAAACACACCATGGTAATAAAATCTCAGTATTGTAATGATTAATGTCACCACACTGTACTGACTCTACTGCCTCATAATTAAATAGAAGATATTCAGTTGTATAGCACTTGAATATGATAATGGTTTATGTATTAACTCATTCACCTTGCCATTTCTTGACCTATTTTTCATTTTTAGAGGCACATAATGATGGAATGTATACAATAGCATAGATGCTGAGAGCAGTCTCTGATTAGTCATGGGGGAAGGAGACACTGTTGTTATTGGCTTTACATAAGCCTTCCTAATAAACTGAAATCAAAACCTGGAAGTACATTTTCTGAGGACTTTCAAAGTATTCCAGTCTAAGTGAGGACTAGGTACTTATATATGGTTCTAAAAATTTTCCACAAACCAAATGAAAAGGAAAACTGGGAACTATGCTGTTCCTTTTATTGTGAATTGCCACTTGTTGATTGTAGGAATTGCCTTCACCTAGTAAAACAGAGGAAACAAACTCCTGTTCAAACACACCTTCCCCCCTCCAATAATCCAGAAAGTGCAAAGAATGTAGTCTATATTTTGAGCGTTAGACAGAATTCCCAAAAATTATGTTTCTCTGCCATGTTAAAACCACCTACATTGAAAGATCTTGGGATTTTAAATCAGTAGATGTGTGTGTTTGGGTTTTTTGCCTGTTTCTGTCAATGTCTCTCTCTGTGATGTTTGCCAAGTCTCTTACATGAACTATTTGAATGCCTGAAGTTAACCATTGACGTTCAACAAGATGCTGAAATAAATGTCAGTTTTTCAGAGGTGTTGAACTCCCACACTCTCCATTCAAGTCAAGCACATGATTGTTTCACCCTCATCATGGTCTTGTTAGCAAATATCCAGCAACTTCATAGCAGGGTGTCAGTTTTCCTCCTCATTTCTGATATAACTAGCTTCTTTACATGAAAGCAGACTATAAATAATATTGAATCTTTAGCTTAAAAAATGCATCTCCTGATGAATATTTATTCAGTACATTAAAAATATCATCCATGCCTTACTTTCATTTGGCTCATAAACCTGAATATTGTGAAAAACCTAAAGACAATATTTATTCAGGACATCAGCATAGCATCAGTTAAGGAAAACTTCGTATTTCTGTTTAGGATACTTACATGCTTCCTATTACTATCCTGTCAAAACACTTCATAATCTTTGGAAGTATTTCTCTGAGACATTGTTCCCATTTCACAGCTGGAGAGATGTAGTAGACAGATTTATGACATTTAATTTCCACTAATTCCAGTGGAGGTAGATGCTGAATACTTTCTTAAAATCTGGCTGCAAGTAGCTGACCCGGGGTCACAGAGGAATCTCATGAAGCACGATTTTCAGAGTTGCAGATCAGCAATCAACCTGTTGGGACACCTAGCTTCCYGATTTTCCTCTCCTGCTGAGGGTACTTTGAGTACCATGACTAGGTGTATTCAGCAGTATTAGCTTAGGTTTTCAGCTCAGACTTGAGCCAAAACTTCCCCCATTATCCATCCATAGTGGTAGCTTGCTCTCTGGCTCTGTTTTGGAGTAAGCCACCTGGATCTTCAATCAAGAAAACTTAGATTATATCTTAATTATTGGCCTTGGCASTGCTTCCCAGCTCCTGTGATGGATGCATGCTCCAGTTACCTTTTGCGCTTCTGTTGGAACAAGATGCAAACACGAACTGCCACCTCCACCTGAGGTCCTGATTTTCTTGGGAAGGAACACTGCTGTGTCYGGAGAGGGATTTTGCAGTTTGAGTCCTCTTCCATGTATGGAATTGCTCTGGAGACACAGCACCTCTCTAGTACAATTATGTCTAGGGTTGCATTACACCCTTCCCAATACAGTGCTCTGCCAACAGGCGATATTAAGCCTTTTTAGCTTTAGTGTTGAGTCACTCCACAATTCTTTATTCTGGTTCATTCCAGTTTGGATTTGAAGAGATACCRTTTTATACTGTGATTTCTAGGAATGTCTGAATAAGAAGTTGCCCAGATTCTACAGTCCAAGCTTTCTCAACTTCTGACATCGTTGGGAAAGTTTAGCTCGTTTTTCCAAAYTCCATAAGTTTATCTCCTTTTGAATATATACTTTCCAAAATGTCCTTTCTTCATCAAGACATATTGTTCCTCCTGTGTAATGYTGGCATCTGTAAGAAGAAGGTCCTGGTCACAGTCATGGATGCTCTGACCAAGAAAGTGGTCCCATCCTCTCCATTTGCTTCATTTGATCACGCTGGCTTTACTAGAATCATTCCCGAATTGCCCTAGCGCAACGGAAAGAAGGATCAGGCACTGAAGTGAGAAATTCTTTCCACCATAGATGGAAATAGGAACTCACTTGTCACTACTGCTTTCAAATGAATTTCTAAATGAAATTCCTTTTATACTGTCAGTAGTATAACACGGAGATGACAGGTTCTGTTGGTTTTCCATCAGTTACAGCCTGCGTCAGCAGATTTTCAGGATCTGGAATACACTACAGTTTCCACACTAAAAGCCATTTCTTTATGTTGACTTTTTGCTAGGAATAACTGTGAGTGCTAGTGCCTTGTAATACATTTGTTATTCTTTTTTTCATAGAAAAATCTGTAAAGTTCTGTGGAAGATTTGTTGGTACAGCTTCCACAATCACTTTCTATTCTTTTCCATATCTCTTCTAAATGCAATTCAATTAAATAGGTTGATGGTGTTTGTATTAATCTAAGCAGCATTCTTGGCAACATGACAAGCTGCACTGGACTGAGTTTTTGTGTTTTTGTGGTAGACCTGGCCATAGCTGATGTTTCTTAAACTAAATGTTTGAAAACAAAAACATRGGTTCTTTTTAAATGTGAGATTCTATCTCTGGTTATGTAGAAGCTATTATGGGCAGGAGGCAAATATTGCAGGATAAAAAATACCCTTTCACAGACATCCTGCAAAATATGCTGGAAAAAATTCAAAAGCACAAATAGTAGTTCTGTGTCTGTCTTAGTACTTTTATTGTGGAAGCATCTTGGARCCCTAATTAGGGACTAAAATCTCTTGTTTCAGGCTCTACCAAGGAATAAAAGATGACATCTGCTCATACAATATGTAGACTAAGATTCATTGATTTTTGATGGACATCAGGAAAGATGGTGAAATGATGGTCTACAGTTCTAAAAGAAATAGGTAAATTTAATATTTTTTTCTTCTCTTTTCTAATAATAAGCTCATCTCTTCTAATCCTAGACATTTTACCTGTATCCACTTCCTTGGAATTAATTCAGAACTTAGAAATGTGACGCTTGCCTTGCCAGCAGTTTACAAATCTCCCTACGTAACTGAACTGTTGCATCTCAGAGCTGATTTGCAACAACTCTACTAACTCAGCTCTTGGCCTTTCATAAGGGGAGGCTTCAACTATGACTTTYTGTGGCACTTTGCAAATGCCTAGAAAAAAAGATGTGAGCGCAGAGTCTATCAAGATCACGTTCAGCACCTGCATAATCAGGATTTGACCCAAGGTCCAAGAAGGGTTGCATGTTTAATTGCATTTCTCCATGGTTTCACTTCTGGATAATAACCTTAGTGTGAYAGACAGCAGATTTCAAGTTAGCAAGTTTCATACTAATCCCAAGTACACTTATATCTTCAAGAACTACAGTTTGACACTATCAGATGTCTCCCTGAGCCATGATTTAGGCATTTAAAAGCACTGAATGAAGAGAGTGAAACTGATCTCCCCTAATTTCTGTTTCTTCTTTGAAGTATCAATTACTGCAGTATACAGAGCATCTTTTCTGTTTATGGGATTTATAGGTTTGAATACTAAAAATATGTATTGGAATATGTAAATTGCTCATGCTGAAAGTTAGATATTGAAGGCCAGTTGCAAGCATAAATCCCCCTTTTGTGCTGGGAAGTGTTCGTTTCCTGGTGTAAATGGATTCTCCCATATGCCCTATATTTTTAGAAATTACTTGAATCGACCCCTTTGGAAAAGCAAACAGAATGAAATGAGCTAGACAGAGTACAATACAGATACAAAAATACAGACATATCTTTCTTATCAGTCATTATTGCTGTGCCTTCATCAAAAGAAACAGTGGACGAATAGAAAGATTTCTRTATAATGGACATAGCCTAATGCAAAAAAACCCCATAAATATCGGCTTAAGATTTTCATATTAGCCTTCTCACATTCCTTTTTCTCAGTACTGTTGTATAGCTATTAAGTGGTACTTTCCTTGCACGATGCTGATGAGGAAAGGGCCATGTCTTAAGAAAGAAAACTCCTCTCCACTGACCATATCGAAATATACATTTTTATAAGTAGATTTGTTTTGATATAGAGTATTATTAGTAACCCTTCCTTAGTTTTACTTCTTGGTACTGGAAGGAYGATAATTGGCCCACTTATGCCATCTTCTGGATAATTACAGAACCGTCTTTACACAGGAAAAGCCTCTATCAAGAAGCATTAATAATTATCAGTGCCTTGAAATAATTTGCTAACTGAATCCCTGAAGTAATTTTCTTTCTTATTTTACAGAATTTAGAACAAACCAAAAACTACTGGATTATTAATAATGTATCATTCAGCTGTTATGAGTAATCAGTAGATTGTACAAGAAAGATCTTTGTGTGGTCCCAACAATATTGATATATTTAGTGAAGTTATGTTTTACAAAAAAGTACTTTTTTATACGATATTTTACTAATGAGAGACCCATTTTCTTAAAAGACTGGGTTTTCATCTCTTGCAGATAATCAGAAAGAAGGAATAGATGTTAGTCATGTTGCATAATATGTTACTGGAGATAACTGTGCTGTATGACACTCGGTTACCATTCTGATGCAAGTGGTAGAAGAACCTGCAAAGAGCAGATGATCTTGTGTGATGTTCTGGAAATTTTAGCTTTGCTATTCTATTTATTCATTCAATCATGCTTGCAAAATCTCACATTGGGTAATTGCATCTGTCTAGGGGACAGGGAAGAAGGCTGAAGGGCCTCCACTGTCTTCTGCAGCCTCAGTTTGCTTCATTTTCCATAGTATAGAATGGTTATCTTGCAAACGGGGGTTTACTGAAGTGTCCTCAGCAGGAGAGAGGTGGCACAGGCAGGGCAGAAGAAATGTAGAGATTTATCCTTCAGAGTATGTTTTGCGAGTTTGCGTTTCAGTTCACACCTCATAGGGTAACTGGAAATAGTAGACTCCTACCACAAGTGTTAAGTGAAACAAAGTGGGCATCTGAAATACTATATATTCAAGTTTTTTAAGTGCCTTCTGTTTCTTGAGAAATGTACCAGTCCCTAAGAAATGTGCATTCAGGATAGAATTACAGTAATTACAGTAGATATTGTGAATTATGTTATTCTAGACATCAAGAAAGTATCCCGGTCAGATCCAGGTCAGTGCACCATGTTTCACTAACAGGGTTAGTACAGGAGAGTAGAGGTTTCTGTTTTGAAGACTTTTCATCACTTTTGAAAAGTGTGAAATAATGGGAGTGTGAAGAGCAGAAACGGCACATGGAAGTGATGGTACGGCATCTGCTTGCCTGTGCTTTGCATGTGTCTTCCCTCACTTTTCCCCAATCACCAGCTTTTCCACCCAAGTGCCATTACAGGCTAAAATGGAAAGCCACACTGGAATGGCGTAATTCTCTCATTATTCTGTCTTCAGCATCAGCAGGTGTTAAGAAAGAAAAAGCCCATTTTCAGTTTCTTTGAAGGTGATAGTGGCTTTTGAACTGAGTTGAGAAACTTTGCCACTACCGCAAGTGCTACAAGGTCTGTTCCCTGCTCTCAGAAAACCTTGAGAAAAATCCCCAGCTTGGCCTATGGGTTTTTTAAAAACACTAACCCAACACTCTAAGTGTTTAATTATTAGGACTGTGAAATACAACAACACCTAAGGCATTAATAGAAGGAACTAATTATAGCCCACTCAGCATGTGGTTTACCCTTCACTTATAAAATCTCTTGTCATTTATTTGTCCTTTAAATGACTTCTTGTAATACCTTAACCAGGACAAATGGATCCTTCAAAAGGGAGAAAATGACCCCAAACTGGCACAGAAAGATTTGATTAAAACTTATACTCCTTCTGTGGCAGCCTAAAGATCCCAGGGGATCTGCCATCGCTCAGCAGAGTAGAGGAAATAGCAGACAGGGAAAATGTTTTCTGTCTGAGACAAAAAGATTTTATTGCTAATGTGCTGGCATCCACTCTCTGTAGGACCATCCTATGATCAGTCTCTCTTGTCTCCTTTAAAACTCAGTGTCAGAAGTTTGGTTCCAGTGTGATTAATTTCCCCTTTACTGACTGTGTGTCATTTACTTTTAAGTAAGATTTTTATAAACGAGGCAAAACAAAGACAGAGATGAAGATTGTGCGGAGATAAACATTTGTGCTGCTGGGACTCCCACTGGCTCGGGCACAGCAGGGGCCAGAAGTAATGGGGATTCACAGGCACCATGATTAGACCTCTCACTGTGAACAGGTAATTGAAACACTATAGCCCATCACCAGCATTTAGGAAACAGCAAGCCATGAAGGAACTTCGTTTAAAGCAGACCCTGAACAAACCAGAGGCTTCACAGTTCCCTCTGCCATTATGTACAAGCAAAGCATGAGCTGAGGCCATGGATAATAGATACCTGTGTTGCACGGACGGCGCTCCTCCGACGCTGTCCCCGGCCTTGTCCCCTGAGCAGTGGCTGTTTCTGCGCGGTTCTGTGGGCGACGCACGAGCTGTCTGCCTGGCGTGGGGGGGGCACGAGGCACAGGCCTTGGAGGGGCCTTGGAGAGAAATATGGCAAGTTGCCTTGACTAAAGGTCCAGTTCCTCAGCCCAGGTTTGCTGCGAGGCACTGGTGGGGAAGGGGTATGTGCCAGGCAGGGAGCTCTCATCAACCTTCACGCGAACATTTGAAAGCTCCCTGGGTGACTGGGAGTCTGATGGTTCACTGTCACCCTGAGCAGAGACAGGGCAGCAGCAGTTTTGAGGCCCAAAGCTTGATAGGGATATCATAATAATATTCAGTGTGTTGTGTGGCAAAGTAAACATGCTGCCTCCGGACACTTACCTCTTTGTCTGTCTCCTGAGGTGGACCTCAGCCTCACACGATTAAGAGCYGTTTACTGACTAGCTTCCTGCAACAGTGTCTTTAAAAGTGTGATTGATGCAAATGTGTGCTATAGGTGAGAAATGCTCTGATTTATGTCTCATTTTCACTACTTATTTATCATTGCGTCTCATGACAGCCTCTAAATAAACCTTATTGATTGTAGTAATGTTGTAGTGAAGGTATACCTCACCAGCCTGGGCCTCCCTACTGCCAAACTCCACTAAAAAGTTACTTGTGTCACAAGCAGATGTTTCTAGTCTTTAAGACAATGGTAATAAAGTAATCTAGGTTTCCTTCACTCTCGTTTGAGAAGAAATGTCAACTCAAACCTTATGCAGACCGAGAAAGAAGTAATTGTCATATGGGGCTGAGACACAGACCTACAATGCTAGACTTTCTGGATCCTCTGGTGAGTTTTGCTGTTGTCCAGACACCCCCAGTTGATGCATGACAGATTACCTGTCCATATTTTGGCAGCAGGGATCATAATAGTTTCCAGCAGTTCGAGTGGTTATTTAGGTGTTTGTAGCATGCTTTGTCATTCCTACATAAAAGTACTCATTCCTATTCAAAGGCACATAGTGACATTTAAAATGCTAGAACAATCCTTCAAATGAACTGAACACCTCATTATGCACTGACATGGTATATACAGCTACCATAGTTAGATAAAAAGATTAACAAACAATGTGATTATTAATGGGAGTTCAGGTGTCACATCACCAAATTTGTGATTGCAAATCCGTAGTGAGAAAAAGGAGGAATATTTTTGTCCAGGTAATTGCATAAATGACAGAGCTTGACAGGAATTATGGATATACTACTTCAATGATTACAGTGCCAAAATGGGATTCTGAAAATCTAGATCCATTCTGCAAGTCTCTTTTTGATTATGGGAGCTGACTTATGATTGCTGAGCATCAGTCCCTTATCTGTAAAATGAAGGTTTTAATTATTTGTTACTTCCATCACTGTTTGTTCCAAGACTGTATACACTAAAGATTTTGTACTGTTTTGATATGACCATAGCAGAGTGCATATTCGTCAGGTCTGGTCAAAAGGAACAGCGTAAAAACCTGCTGCAAAGGTGAACATTGTTGGTGAAAGGCAAGATATAGATGGAGCACAATGGATAAGTGCCATTCCTTGGTTTGCAGCAAGCTCTGTGTGACTGTGGTCAACCAAGGAGCTCTTTCAGCCTTAATTTCTGCTCTTTAAAGTGTAAACACTACATCTTTACCTCACAGTAATGCTGGGAAGCTGTATTAGCTTAGTGTGTATAAGTCTTCTAAATCCTTGAAGACACTGAAATAATGAATGTTACTACCTGTATGGACACATTCTATATGACTGTAAGAAGCTCCAGTGAACATTCTCATTTGCTATGCAATAGCTTTTCATTAAAACAGTTCTTTTTTTTCCATGCAAGAGAGAGAACTTTTTCCAGCATTAGCAGCTGTGGGTCTGATCACATCTAATTGCTTTGGCGTTTGTAAGCCTGGTGTGCTATAGACCCAACACAAGTTTACACAAACAATAAACACATAAAATACTTTCATTATTATTTTCAATCTTGCATAATTTTCAGAAGAAACAGCAAAACACAGCACAATTCTAATCTTACCAATATGGTAATCATTTGCAATAAAAAAGTCATCTTGGTTGTTAGCAGTGCTGCTAAATCACTGGCCTGATTTGAAGTCTTCCATCTGGAATTATAAGTTAAGGACAGTTTACCAGAGTAGTGATTTATTGTGTAAACAGATCCTGCTGCTGGCATTTAGGAAAACTTAGCTGCCTGCCACTCAGCCAAATTCTTTTATCACACTTGACTGAAGTTTCCAGCCTTGAATTATTACTTAACAACATCTGAGCAAAAGCATAATGTATTGTTTAAGTAAACTTTGAAACAGAAGAACAGTGCCTTAGATACCAGACTTAGTTCTTGCCTTAGGCTAAGTATTTTTCTTTTAGCACAGAATTGTAATAGAACAGAAGTAAGATTTGTGACTAATKCCATCTCTTACTGCCTGTGTAACTTACCTAATGGCAGAATACTATCTTCTGAGCTATTCTTTCTTCATTTGTGTATCGTCACACCGATAGCCATCATGCTCTAACTGAGCGTAGGTCAACTGCACACATTCAGACACACACAAATCACAGAATTTGAAAGTAACACATCTGTGATTTCCATATAGGGAAACTTGATACCATCCTTTCTTTACCATGTCATTGGGGTCTTTACCATGTTTTATCAATGGTGCTTGAGGAAACCCATTGATTTTTTCATCACAGTCACTTGTAGCTAATTTAGAGAAAGTAGTTATTTGAATGAAAGGAATAAATGTTMTCTGTCAACAATTTCTTAGCGTTTACAATAGTGTAATAATACTAACAGCCACCAGATGCCAGCATAAGCATGCAAGCACTGAATAAGTGCCTGGTTTATGCTAAAAGRCAAGGATGGTGCAGACCTCTCAAGTCATTATGCGGTTACAGTCACACTAAGTGTGTCATATAGAAATAAAAGATCTGATCATCAAGTCGGATCCACATGGCACTGTACTAAAGTTAATCATCTTGGATTTAAAGAGACTGCTTACTGGAGAAAGGACTGTATCCTTGGCCTAGCTGGTAATTGCCTTCTCTGTTCAAAACTGGCTYATTTCCATATGGAACTTTGACTGGAATTTCTAGCCTAGTAGATCCCTTTTTTTCCTTTGCTTACTAAATTGAGGATCCTTAATATCAGATCTTCCATTTGTGTAAGTCTGCACAGAATATGCCAAAATCACTCCATCATCTCTGCAGAGCAGAGTGGACCTTCCAGACATGTCACGTTCTTGGCCGCAGGCATGCGAACAGTGTAGRCAGGAAGAATAAAAGGCCAGGGACTCATGGTGCAAACATACTGCCATGCTTTCTAGCGCAGATGGTTCTTTTTTTCAGAATTTATCGGTGCTTCTGCCAGAAGCCTTTGCAACACCATAAAGTAGCAGCCTTTTGAAATTAATTCAGTGATGGAAATTGCTTCTGACAGATTTCTTCCAGAGCAGAAAACTTTGGTCCCAGAGTGTTCAAAAAATCAACAGGCAACTCCTCACTGCCAATGGAGACAGAGCAGAAGGAGTTAATTCACTTTAGTTCTCCTTCCTCAGCGTATCTGCAAGGTTCATAGATGGCCCCGTAATCTTCCAATGTGATTTGGTTATACGGTTTCTAAAGAAGGGAAGAAACAATGCAAATCATCATGGAAGCTCCTACTGCCCTTTTGGAAATTAAGGGAATTCATGGCATGCCAGGAGGTTACAGTGAAGAGTATGAGTCTGTCTCTGATAAGGAAAAGTTTTACTGAAACTCTCAGCCGCATGAGCACCAGAGCCTGRACTTCCCTAGAGTACAAATGAGGCAGAAAAGAGCATTTGATCTGTCCCGGACCAGACAGCTATCAAGTAAACATGACCGCGTGGAGGCATGCAGTTTGGCCCAAGGAGGCATGGAGGACAGGCCTGTGAACATGCCGTGGCCAGACAGGACATGGCAAGAGGAGCTAGGATTTCCCGGATAGCTCAGAAGTGAAAGAGCAGGCAACCGAACTTTAACGCTGCCCAGCAACAGAAAGCGTTTTAGTCCCACTTCCCAGTCTTGAAGAATTTATTACAGGTGACAGACCCCAGCCTTGCAGTAACTGCTGGATGACCAGCCAGAGGCAGCAAGAAGTCCAGGAGACAAGGCATTTTCGACAAGGAAGTCTTGAATGTTTCTCCATCAAATATATCCCTTGCTTTTGATTGTAATGCTTCTTAGATGTAGGCTGAGAGAGTAGCTGAAGCCATAGCAGCTYTCCAGTTTTGCAAGCCTTTTTTCCTATTCTTACAAGCCAACTTGACAAAGGAGGSATTCAACATTCATTTCGTACCTGACCCAGTATTTTGTCCACTGTCYGTATGATGCAATCAAGGTGCCTTACTTGGAATGTCTCGTAACTAGYGTGCAGGCCATCCTGGAACACAGACACAATATCTCAGGTTTAACCAGCATAAAGTCACCTACTGACATTTCTTTCAGATACAAATAAATCCAGTTATCTTTCTCTCTGTTACATCCATTTCTCTTGTGCTGTCTTCTCCAGTTACATTGCAGCTTTTTCTGTTCAGGGACTGTTTCTTCTTATGAGTGCATACTCACCAACTGTAGGCATTCTTCATAATCTCCAGTAATTAAATATGTTTCTTCCTCTAAATTTATTGGATTCCTTTTCATTAATGGCACCAAACATGAACTCAGAACTTTATAATGTCTACTCACACAGGTAATCCTAGCTCCTAACTACAGAATTGGGTCCTCACATACATAAAAAAAGACTATTTTATATTTTCGTTGCCTACTGTAAGACAGAGATTGTTCTTACAGTCTCTTGGTGATCACCTCGTACTTATGAACAGAACACATGGCAGTCACCTACTGATGTAGATTAGAGTTCCCTTCAGGCATTCCCTACAATAAAAATAGACATCTGTTAGAGAATACAGTACGAAAATCCACAGAACAAACTCAAAAGCCTTCAAACCCCCAGAAGTACATCTTATAGTCATAAAAATACTCATAAATCCTGTCCACACTTTTACAKTATGTTAAGTAGAAGTTGTTGACTAGCATGTTTTTGATAGATATCTGAAGAATGATGGTTCCATTTCACTTATGCCAAGAACTGAATAAAATCTTGTGCCTATCAATTCAGGTCCTGTGATAAGAATTTTGGAAGAAATTACGCTTCCAAATATTTAGAATAATAACTAATGAAAAGAAGTGCCAGTCTCAAGCTGAAATCTGTGAGAAAAGAATAAGTTGTCAACAGTATTTTAAATACCAGTGGAATCTCCAACAAGTGACACTTATTTTCTAATTGAACTATATTGCATTATTCTTCCCACTATTATTAATACCAAACCTCATTCTTGGGATTACCAATTTCTGTGGTATAAAAAAGGACATTTASATAAGGAAACAGGCAGGTACCTCGGCAATCACTTCTCTTCCAGCCTCCGCAGACACAGGTGGTAGAGCAGCATGATCTGTAATATCCAGCTTAGCCTGCATACGGGGAGAGGGATGGTATTAATAAGAAACTGAACTAGGCTGTGAAGGATCACACWTTTGCAGACTATTCCCTTTTTCACTTTCATTTGTTTCCTTGTTGAAAACACTAGTTTCACACATGTGCAGTGTGACAAGAGATGATGTGCCTCCTCATCTGTTGGATTCATCAGGAGGATGAGGCACCTGGGAAGGTCCTGCTGATACTGAAAAATGGTAGGAGTGATAATAGCCTGTCACCAGAGTAGCATTATCCAGTCCATGCAGAACATCACTCCCCAGATATGCTTAGTGGCAAAAAAAGGTTTATTTTGCTCAATACCAAAACCRGGGGAAACATAATAAAAGAGATGACTAGTACCAGATTCAGCCAYACAACACTGGTGGGGTAATGTGAATACGTGCTTTTGCACTTACTTGAGAAAAAGACATTCTGCTCTCTTCATTATAGTTGATCAAAGCCTGTTCACCTTCTTGAGGTGGAACAACGGCTTTGCTTTTAGATCCCAGCATGTAAAACCGGCAAAGTAGAATACTGGAAACTGTTGAAACAAGAAAGGGAACGATGAAATGGGCACTGTGAACAGATCTGTATGGCTCAATACGGTGGGTAGGCTCCAGATGAGCTAACTCGGAAACCGCCAGCAATGTAGCTGTGCAGATGCAATGCCTGGCCTGGAGYAGTTAGCCTGCTTTAGAAAGCCAAGCTGTTATCTCCACAGAGCACTGCATTGAGCAGGCAGACATACTAGATCACTCACAGGTAACCAGAGGAATAGTGGTCAGATAATCTATTAATTTTTGCTTCAGATAAAGAATCAGTACTTCATCTCTTCAGCAGTAACCAACATGAGCTGTTACAGAGGAAGCCGCTCTATAACAAGCAATTACCCTATGGGAGAAAGTCATTACTTCCAGTTAGCCAGTACATGGTTAATGTCAAAGAAATCAAGTATTCAATTTTATTCAATGCAAACAAGATATTTACTTTCTTGTACTAGAGTTCAGCTTAACGACACATGCAGATTTGCCGGTCGTCTTCTAGCCACAATATAATCATGATTTTCACAAGTAACAAGCTGAAAAATTCCACCTGTTAACATTACATTTCTGTTTTTTCAGTTTAGATATTTTCTTTTTTCCTAGGTTACATACTTGTATTTATTGTTGTTCGTACAATAGTATTCCATGCATCTACGTTATCTTCCCTTTTTCACTTCTCTATAATACACAGTCCTCACCTTTTCACATCCCAACCATGAGTGCAGATAAGTTTCACTAATCTTTCTAATGTCTTTTACCCTGTGTTGTCTGCCTTGGAGACCACCTTCCTCTGCATTACACATCGGAGCATGGTGCCTAGTAATTTGAAAGTTTTCTTGGCTATAAAAAAAGACCTCTTCGGTTACTAGATGGAAATGGCAACGTCTTGTGTTGTAAAACTAAGGTCTTCCTAAAATTTGAAGAGAGAAAGGGTCATGGACCAGGACACATGGATGGAAGCACCATGAAGAGTGCAAGTATTAACTGCTTGCACCTTGACTGCACTCTGATACATGAAGGCAAATGGCCTCTCCTGTTAAGGCTGGTAGATTTTAGCACTTGTTCATGAGCTGCAATTGCAATGAGATCCAATGGGCAGATGACAGATAACTTGCACGCGTAAGTTAGGAGGTTACTTACCCAGCAGTAATAAGAAAGCCATCGGTATTAATGCAGTGGCACCACCTCCAAGTCTCACTGCTGCTTGTGGAAGTGGTGAATCTTTACATGGACGTCTGTCTGGGCAAAAGCAGAGCCTAACATGCTGATTCTGCCTTGTAGAAAATCCTTCCCTGTCCTGAATAATGACAGGCACCAAGTAGCTACCTTGTGGGAGGCTTCTTAACATTAAAAGTTCAACTGAAGCCAAGCAGATCATTTCAAGACTCATAGAAAGAAGTCTGATATTCTACAGTCCCTTCTGTTGATAATCAAAGGGAATCTCATTTGCACCCTGATTTCAAATACTTTTTCCAGCCTTGATGCACCATAGTAAATAGGACAAAATGACACCCCACTTTATCACCTTGCTGAGCCTTCTGGGCAAAGAGATCTGTCCCAGTCTTGCTGCATGCTGGCACAGCTGCACTGGTAACTCTAGAATTCATTAGGTAGTTAATCAAATGCAGAAGTGGTTCCTCAGCTGCCTTATCCCCCTTTCTGCAATTTGAGCACATTGCTTCTGGTCCTGTCCTCAGCAGAGATGAAGAACAATATAACTTTTCTTCAAATTGCAGTAACCCCTTCCCAGCTTTTAACTCCTCAGAGCACTCTTCCTGCCAGCAAGCTCAATTGCTCCCATTCATATAGCAAATGTTCTACAAGCACCCTCACAGAATATGACAGCAGWAGCATTGCTACCACACCTAACTGCCCCATTAAGATGTACTGAGTTTGTAGGCAGGCAGGTTTAGGGCCACTGAGGTCTTCACGTATCAAAACTAGGATCTTTCAAGAGTAGATTGTAATCAGCACCTTAGCTTCTCAGATGTTAGAATAAGCTAGTCGGTTAGCATCCTTACACTAATAGTGAGACAAAAACCTTCTAGTGCTGTACATAGAAAATTAACCAAGTTTATCACTGTCAATAGTCAAGCATTCTCTTACTGTCCACATTTTTAAGAGATACTTCTTCTAACACATAAAGCTTATTTGCACATTTTGGCCTGATTCTGCAAGTGTCTGAGGGTTCCCATTTCCACTGCTGAGTGTATTTAGCAGTTTTAAGGACTGGACTGTATTTAGAAAGACTCAGTAAAGTAATAATGTTTTTCCTTACATTATCACTAGTAAATACAGGGACATGGTTGTTTGCATCTTCAACAGCTACATTCACTGTTGCAGTAGATGACAGCTGGGGAGTTCCATGGTCACTGGCTTTAATCAGAAGTTTGAAAGAGTTGGCGGTTTGAAAAACAGAAGAAAGGAAGTTCCAAAGTTAGTTCAGAGGTGGTTCCCGCATTTTGCCAGTCAGCTACAAAGCTGGATGTAAGACTCTCCTTCCCTTTAYACCTGGTTAACGTCTAGTGCACATGTATCATGGATTAAATGATAAGAAGCTGCTATTTGTACATCACCTTACAATCCAGGCATCCTGACAGGAGTATTGATCCTGTGGTAGGATCAATATTAAATGTGAATCCATCTGGAAGGGGCGGTTGCGTACTTAGAGAATAGGACACCTGAGAATTCGCAGTGCCATCTTCATCTTTGTCCAAAACAGTAACTTGGAAAACTGTCTTATCTAGGATGAAGAATTGAGACATCACTAGAAGTGTTTAGACTCGACATGGAGTTTCTGCAGGCTCTTGAACACACAAATCCTAAGAAAACCTGTAACTTCTCCCGTGGCTATGGTTATCCCTGCAAAGACTCTGGCTGCCACCTCATTTGGGTGACAAATCTGCCTAAAGTACTGTTAGCCAATAGAGAGAGTTACCACACTCCTGAATTTACTTTATCAAAACCATTCACTAGGTAGTTATGCCAGCTCTCAGCCAGCTCCTGAGGAGTTAGCACCATGCCCACRTGTCTACACACCCAGATTAAGTCTTTGTATTTCTAAAACAGTGTGTCTGACCATCTTCTGTGAAGCAGTGTGCATGTGCAGGTTCCAGATCCACAGTTCAGATTAGTCTGCTAAAGTCTTGGCTTGTAGTTAAGAAGAAATATCTTAGAAGTTTTTCCAGAATGTCTCCAATGTTATGCTAATGAACACAGAGGTTAATCAGACAAGAAGTCAAGAGGTAGGAAATAGTCCTTCACAGGAAATAGTCCCTAAACCCATGGGTGTTTAAGTAAGACCTAGGGAGAAGAACAGATTTAGTAAGAAAGGAAAAAGAAAGACAAAGGAATTAAAGAGAACAGTCATACACAAACCAGTAGTATCCCCTGTTTGGAGGGCACTTACCTTTCCTGTGGTTCCTCTTATTGTAATGCTGTATTCCTCCTTGGGAAACTCAGGTGTGTTGTCATTAGTATCTTTAACCTTTACCTTGAAAAATAAAGGGCGGTACAATGGTTCACCAGTTTTTCTGTATGCCATATCGAAACGTATCTAAATGAGTAGCGACACAGATATCAGAATGGAATGAATGGTATCATTTAGATATCAGAATGGAACAAAAAACTTCCAATTTTGAAGCTGCTTCAGTCATATTTGGCTAGCATTTGGCTTTGAGTTGCATCACTAAGTCATTATTTCACCTTTCAAAGGTAGTAAATTCATAATGGTCATCCTGTGCATTAAACAATACTTTAAAAAAAATCAGTACCTGGAGCTGGATCTGGGTTATTTAAAGTGACTGCCTAATATAAAATACATAAATATCCTTCGGGCCAGACAAAAGAATGCTTTCRCATGTGCCTCCCAATTCTGAAGTACTTATTTAAGTAGTACATTCAGTTTTCTCTAGCTGCATTTCTATGATGCTTTGGCTCCATATCCATGAATGTGCAGGGGATTCAATTCTGAATGCTGAATTCTCCTTTGCTACCCTTATTTCTGCTTTAAAACCAAGCCCAGAGTGTCTGCCCTGGAACAGCCATGTGTCCAGAAAGCCCTCCAAAATTTATATTTTCATTACGGAAGGCAAGACCTTGCACAGAAAGCCACATGGAACGGTAGTTATCAATTGGGTACAGTTAATCCACAGAGACACAAATAGAANTCAACATTCTTCTTACACTAAATCCAAAACATAGCACTATACCAACTACTAGAAAGAAAATTAATTCCACCCCAGCCAAAACCAGGACAGTCCAGAAAGCCCTCCAAAATTTGTATTTTCATTACGGAAGGCAAGACCTTGCACAGAAAGCCACATGGAACGGTAGTTATCAATTGGGTACAGTTAATCCACAGAGACACAAATAGAAATCATCACAGAATAAACATAAGGAGACCACAACTGAAGAYTTTTTGCAAGAGGAAAACAAACCCACACTCACATATTTCATTCATAYGCTTGTTATCACATTTCTTTCATTACTCTTACTGCTTATGAACACTTTTCTGCTTTTTAAGGAGAAACATACTCTTACTCTTATGTAAAGTTACAGTAATACAGCTTTGCAACTCCTCCAGTATTATCTATTTTTTTTGTAATGCATAACTATTTGCTTCCATTCTCTTGATTAGGAGTTTCTGGGTTTACAGCTCAGTGTTCTGGCCACTATAGCTGTAACATACTTTGAATTTCAGGACAACCTTTTCATTTTTTAGATTATGATCAAGGGTCATACCAAAAAGAAGATAGAAAAGAAGTGTACAGATACTTGTGGAAGTCCAAACATGCCACAAAGATTTATAATCGATAGTGATGTGGGAGTTACCTATTGGTCGCTGCTGAGACAATTATCTTAGCATTTATTTAGAGGTTCAAAATAAGAAAAAGAGGTCATAAAATACACACTTAAAATTCCTATAGGTGTGTCTCATTCTTGCTAAGCATTTACCCATGAGAAAGCAATTAATATTTGCAAACAGTTTTAAGTATTTTTTTGAAGTGTGTTACCTGAAAAGCTGGGGTCTTTCCTCTGTCAATGGGGTGATGTACGTACACATGTCCATTTGCATCATCTTCTATAGAAAACAACCCAATCTCTGGAGATTCATCTACCCCAGGTTAGATTCATCTACCCACTGATTAAATATTTTAGTGATGTATTAAATGATTTGTTATTGAACAGCTTTTGAAAGGAGAAGTAGCACAATGCCGTGTGAGTAGGGAAGACGGAACAGAAATAAAAAGACGTTAGACCAATTCTCTTCCTGCCCACCTTCTCTTTGCAGATGGGGCCTGGCTCGCAGGCTTGGTCTCGGCCAGCTCAACAGCTTTCTGGGTTGCAGCATCACTGCTCTCTGCACAGTGTGCAGGTACACAGCTCTGTGCAATGACTCTCTTACCTCTCCCACTCTATAGTCTTCTTTCCCCTGAGTACACCTGCAGCTTCCCATAGAAAGGAGCAGTATACCCCCGTACCACGCAGTTCTACCTAACTCTGTGTGAATAAGACAACTTCGAACAAATAAGTTTTTWAAAAAGTTGCTGTTTAATGCACAATTCCTGCCCTCTCCTACCTCTGGTATTTTATTGTTCAACCTGTGGTGATGAATACCTTACTGAGGTTCAAGAAGAACTTTTACTAAAAGGTTGGTTGTACCTGTCCAGCATATTTTGGGAATGGTCCTTTGTCCTCCTCTTGAACATCAATGGTGGTGATAACCCAGGTCCTTTTTGTACACTGTAGAGGACGTAGACTGTTTAACTGATAAGAATCTATCCACTATTGGATGAAGAACTGTATTTAGTGTCATGGTTTACATATTAAGTTATGTGTCTGTTGTTATATATTGACTACAAACCTGAATATTCTTCTTTCAGATGGCTTTTCTTAAACTGAAATTTTCAATTTCATGAGAAAAACTGTTGGCAGCAGTAACCTTGTGGAAAAAAAAAAGGTGACTGTGAGAAGTGTGGTTAACTAGAAACCATTGATCTGTTGCTAGAAGGAACTTGGCTTCACAGGAACGTATTGATCCAGTTTTGACAGCATTGTATTAAATTGTATCTAACCCTGGAAACTCCACAAATATCATCCATCTCATTCCAAATGAATTGGCATGAGCGCTTGGATACTAATTTCTCTGGTCTGGTGATGCCAGTCCCAGAAACATGCACACTGCATCTAACAGTCCATGGTATTATCTCTATGGCTTTTCTTCAACCAAGTATCTCCGGTTTTTAAAATACTAACCTCTGTCTCTCTGTGTCTAGTGCTCCTTTAGAAGTTGTCTGGTATTGACAGGACATAAACCTACTACTGGAAAAAAGTGAATTCTGGGGAGTATTTCAGGTTCTCAGAGACTCTGTCATGTGGCTCCAAGTGTTCCAAACATAGCTGATTTACCAGAAGATGAACACTGGGCCAAAATGTCTAATCCAAATGAGTAAAATAAATTGTTGAGAATGGTGACTGCACCTTAATTGTGCTTTTATAAGCACAAGCTTCCTGCACTGGCTTCAAACACTGGTTTTTACTTGAAATCTTTGACCACAAAGGAGAATGGCATCACTCAAATTACACTATTGCCATTAGCTCACAGGTAACGTGTACACCTTCCTCCTAGTTCTCACCGCCTCCATTGGGAACCTTGGGGTTTTATGACTCATTCCATCAAATGTTTCCAGTGGCATTTAAAAAATAAAGCAGAGCTCTTCCTGCCTA
Organism: Oceanodroma leucorhoa; assembly: GCA_030449065.1. Classification (NCBI taxonomy): domain Eukaryota; kingdom Metazoa; phylum Chordata; class Aves; order Procellariiformes; genus Oceanodroma; species Oceanodroma leucorhoa. Next base: position 1,236,043 of record JASVER010000063.1, read on the forward strand.
GACTTGGGCGAAGGTTGGGCCTTTACCCCRTGACCTTTTTCTGAAGAAAAAGAAACAAAATACTTATAAAATTGCCATGGTTATAAACTTGCCAAGCAATGGGGGCTCACCAGTAATGCCCTGGAGCTGTTCTGTAAAGCTGTTGCACGACCTGGGGAAAACCTCTGTGATGTAAAAACAGCAAGGAAGGCTTTAACTTGGCACTTGCGTGTAGTATTTATTAGCTTTGTTCCAGGTTCAGCTCTGCCAGCTTGGTTAAACTTTGTCTGTGCTGGACCCCCAGACAAGCGGCTTTCCCTTTTGTGTATGCGTGGCCACTTTTGATTATGTTGGAAGCTTTCCTTGTGTGTTTTATGGCTTCCACACTCCTCCATGTGCGCCGTTGCACAGCGATGGCTCAGGCCATTGCCATATCAGTTCCAGACGTTGCCACTGCTAGAAAGGAACAACCCAGTTCAGGCCCACGAATCCCACAGAAATTCTCATGGAAATGCCACCGAATTACTGGGGGGCATCATTAATCCAGCAAAGCCACCACCAGGCACCGGTGCGCTCTGCCAGGCATGAATACCCGGTGTCCGTAGCAGGAGGAGCAGAGGGCCCCCCCACTCCTGGAAACCCTTTTCCACAAGACCTGAGCCCGGTACCGGGGACCGAGCAGCCCCCCTTGCCCGGAGGCACCGCGCGGTGCCGGGAGCCCTCGTCCCCGCTGCCCCCGCACCGCACCCAGCTGCGGGAGAAGCAGCGYGGCGAGGAGCTCCATGGGCCGCGGGCAGCGGAGCGGGGCCGCCGGCTCCGCCAGCACGTCCCGGGGCGGGAGCCCCCAGTTAGTTGTTCCTTGGAAGTTTATGCAATGGCTTATTACAGTCGAAGTTCTTTTCACTGAGTAGGTACCTGTGGTTTCACTGGCATTTGAGCTGTCCCGGAGGACAAGCGAGTATTTCCGCCTCGTCAGACAAAAATTAAAAAAAAAAATAAAAATGAACTGTTGATTCTGTAAAACTGAAATGACTCAAAGCAAAGCTCAATCCTCCTTTGGTGTTTTTTTCAGTCAGTTTACAACTGCCTCTTCCACTATTATGCAAAACAAATGTGCCATTACTGCAGTTTTATGACCATTATATAGCTAGAATAAAACATGTGGCTTTCCCTGACAGTTACTTGGAAATGCCATCYCCTAGTAACTTCACAGCTGTTTGCAAAAATGCAAACATGCAACTTTATATTTAATGGGAGCTATTTTTATCTGCCATGCCCAGGAGTGCTACTTTTATATTMCTTCAGACTTTGAACCAAGAACAAGTTCTGTAAAAGCTTACTTGAAAGCTGATATAAACAACCCTAGATTGTCCTGTTCAACCCAAAAGCCATCAAGCAAGTAGGAACTTGTATACYCGAAGCTGAACTTCCCACCCAGCTTGTGTAAAATACATTTTAAACAAAACTACATAAAGAAGAAGGAAATGAAAAATTTAAGTCTTGTAAAACCATGTAAAAGGAAGGCTGAGTGGCAGAGTATGAGGAAGGCCACAGCTTTTATGAAAACAACTTTTACAGCATTTTCCATTCTCCCGTGTTGCTTTTAGTGGGCACAAGGAGGTTTATTCTTTTTTAGAACGGGAAAATAATTACTTTAGTGTTCTGGAAGTTGTGAGAGGAAGACTTAGGGAAGAACTGACCTTCTGTTCAGAAGAGAAGAAAAGCAATAGATCACGTCAAATAGGCCACAATGTTTTAAATAACAGTGAGTGTGGAGAGGAAGGCAGGCAGAAGATCTTCTGAGACTCACTATTAACGGGACAAAATAACAGTAACAGGCTTAAATAGTAGCACAGGATAGGATGGTTTAGACATCAGGAAAACCTCAAAAAGCAAGAATGTTCTGATTGTAAAATTCTTGTGTGATATCTCACAGAGTTGTTTTGTAATGCTTAGTATAAAGATCACAAAAATAGCAAAGCAAAGGGATTTTCAGCAATAGGAAATGCCATTTTTTTCCCTTTGATTCTCTCTCCCTTCATTTTCCTCTTGATTAAGCTGACCATATGAACACGCAGTGTGTGAAATTAAGTTAAACGTACTTATCCATGTATACTAGCAACACGAGAATGTGGTTCTCTGCAAGCATCTACCCACGTCTTTGCTGTTCTTTGGATCATGTTCTAAGTGTTCTGGAGATTATATAACAGAGAATGTGAAACTCATTGATTAAGTGCATTTAAAAAAAAGGTATGAATCATCATACAGCTTTAACTACCTAGCTTGGCCATCAGCAGCAATATAGCTGAGAGATGCTGAGCTACGAGCTCTATCCTACACTGCAGTAAAGAAATTTCCTAAAAGAAAAATTCAGAGGTGCCATCTTGTGGATGATGAAAAAAACACAACTAAGTAACAAATAAGCAGTTATCTGACTTTTAATATAGTAAATATACAGTAACTTTGAATTACAAGATCATTTTCCAATGAAATTACTAGCAAAAATATCCACAAAAAGTTCAAATAAGTAAGAACACATGATTACCAAYATCAAAAGCTGGGCTGCAAATTCTCAGTTAATCGAGTTCCAGTCTTTCCAGATAGAGTGGTCTGTTTAATTATTTTTCAGAAGAAAACCCACTAATGCCAATGGGAGCAACAAAGGCTCAATACCTTTAAAATAAGGCAAAAAAAATAGTACTTTGTAGGCAATTTCATATTGCAGAAATTTCAACCATAATTATCAGCCTCAAAAAAGCTATCACATACTAACTGAAAAAACTGTCAAAATACTCTCAAATTTCTAACAAGATCCTTTAAATAGCAAATACAAGATAAAAGTTACCTCAAACAATAATAAATGAAACACAGAAAAGACACAAGCAATAATGGGATTATGGCATAATTAAGCAGTCTGGGGTCAGACAAGACGGTTTAGTGCAATGAAATAAGCGTACCCATGCCCTCTGCCTCCTGCCGGGCACGGCTCAGCAGCAAAAGCAGAGGGGCACAGGCGGGGCCGGGGGCGACGGCCACAGCATCCTGGGACAGGCATCGGTGGGAGACGAGAGCTCCCTACTTCTGGCAACCCCTTCACTCTAAACTTTCTCCGAACGAATACTGCTGAGACTTTTTGCCTCCAAGAGAAGCACTACCACCCGACGACCCTGAATTCGTACCAGCAAACGTAATCTCTGATTTGGAAAGAAAATTACAGTCCACCTTATCAGCCTCAGCAATCGGCCACTCCATGATTTAGGATACTGAACCAGCAGTAGGGATTGATTTGAGTCTTCCTTGCCAGGCTCTTCCACTTGAGGAAGATGTGAAGCCCCTCTTCCCAGGACGGTGTGCATCGCTCACACAATGAAAACCCCTCTTTGGAGCAACCGGGTAACTGCAGAAAGCTCGGTACCTGTTCTGCGACAGAACGAGGATCTGGAGGCATTGTGCAGAAACTTCCGAACCGCTGTATATAACTGAAAGCTACCGCAAGTGCGAGGGGGTGCGGGGGAGGTAAAACTTTAACTGACCACAGTATTYCACTGCAGAGATGCAAGTAATGGAGAAAAAAGAAACACGTCAAGACAAAAACAATATTGTTTTAAAATTCTTCATGTTATGCATTAAAAATACAGTTTAACATTACTAAGGAAAACAGTTTATACATATTAGAGTAAAATTCTGTTTCTTCACATCTTTGTAACAGGGTAATTTCACAGAGTTGCTCAAAGTTTATACTAGTATAACTGAAATAGAATCTGGCTATTTATTTAAAATGCAACCTGAGCCTATTTGTTCTTTAGGTAGTCCTGCAGAACATTGAACCTTTAAATTATCTACAGAAAAAATAAATCACTCTGTTTAAATATCTCACATCACAGTAAACTTGTTCTTCAAGAAGCAGCGTCAATGCTAGGCTTAGACACACATATGATCATATTGCTACACATAGTGAAAAAAAATATAAATAGCCACACAAACACTGTGCTGTGAAAGTATTTTAATTCCAAACTGAATGTATTTGATGGAATAAACTTTTCTGCTATATTCAGAAGTGCTTCTAAAGACAATATCCATCAATACAAAATGAAGGAAACATAAACCATAGTCCTCTTCACAAGAGGAGCTCTTTTTATCTATAGGCCCAGAATATAGTCAAGTTAAAATGGAAGCAAAAGTGCTGCACGATAAAATCCCACCCTTGCAGGTCTGCTCACGCTAAGAGCTGTTTGTTGAGGCAAACACAGAATTTCTATTTCTGTATGTGAACCAAGAAGTGTGTAACACTGTGTAAAAAGTGTCAAATCAATGAACGAAAATTAGACTTGTGTGATTATCATGTGAGACAAACTTACTTGGCCAGATCACAGCCAGAGCTTAATGATGAACAAGTACTTAGACTTATTTTAAGTGGCATCACCATCTCCACCTGCTTAACTTTTTAGTCTCCGACAACAGACTGACGTCCATCAGATCACAAGCACTACATTAAAACAAAACTTTCCTARGTCCGTGGGAAAATACTTTTCTCAGTGCCAATCACCTTTGCTCTGGTCAAAGCTGACTGAAACACTATTTATTTATTCTTTAAGAAGTGATCATGCAAAATGTGCCTGTATCTACATGCCCTCCTTATAACTTAGGAAAGCATCAATATAAAGTAACATTTCAGAGGAAAATTTAGCATACACTATTACTCAGTGCTATAATAACATGCTAAATTAATTACTGCATCCAACAGAATTCATTTAAAAAAACTGCTGTTGATTACTGACTTGATCCTGCTCACCTTRCTTTTGATGCTTGTACTAGTGCACTAGTGCAGTGTACTAAAATCATGCACTAAAGTAGTGCTTATTGGCAAGAGCAGTCCTACTAACTGTAACTACTGTTAATGTGAATCAGGAAAACTTGACTAATGRAGGCTTGCAGAATTTGGCCAGAGCTTGAAATTCTAGCACTGGATGCAAAAACCTTTCATCTAAAACCAGCTGAAATACATGATGAGTCTGGAATAAAACAAAGGGATGAAATAGCAACAATAGAATGTGCTGGTCCTCTGCAGCTGCTGGTGTTGAATGCCATCCTCTAAGTTTCACCACACCTCTGACACAGCCAATTTATTTGATCTTTGAGCATGTCAGATTAAGTTTCACTTCAATTGCATAGAGCTGAATGTACATGCAACTACAATTCATTTTAACTGTAATTTCACAAATACTGAATATGGAAATATAATACTGTATATTATATTTGTTTCCTTTATCAATTTAAAATTTCACATTTGGTCTCCAGTAGACTAGGAAAAAAACACTAAAAATATTTCTTAGACTATTCCTGAGCAATGTTTTAATGTACTGTAAAATACTCTAGTTTATTACTACATTTATTAATATTCTTCTCACATTTTAAACTACATATAAATCCATGCTTTGAAATTTTACAAAGCTGAAGATCTGGTAGACACAATGGAAGAACAGAAACAGCTAAGCATCTTAAAACCAAGATGAGATCAACAAAAGAAATGTAATTTATATACATAATGTACTCCTTAGTATTTGCTACTTTTTAATTTTCTATCACAATGTGAAGATCCACTTGTAAAATCTGGTCCATCAGACCTCAGCTCACTTCTCCTAGACAGTTCACTGTGACTGGTGGCTGAGGATGAAGTTGGTGCTGCTCAGTATTTCATTTTAACATGAAGGTACAAAACATCCTTTAGAATTTCATCTTTAACAAGATCGTGTCCCCAGCTGATTTGATTTGAAATTGTAACAGATGAACTGACACTTGAATACTCACTGAACTATCCTTCATATTCTCTTGTATCTCACGGACGCAAGAGGACACAGAGGGTCTGCGGACAGGACCCAGTCCCGGTTGTACAAYTTCTTCCTGTAGGGTATTTCCCCATTTCACTAAACCTTGAAACGAGAAGCCAAACTAACTGAAGTAGACTGGACCATGGGATAAATAATAGTCATCTTGGGTGACTGAAAATAGGTATCTTTTGTATCAAAATATATCTTTACTTGAACTTACAAGAGCCTTTAAATTCAACCCCTAAGAGTCTATTTTTTATGTTTTGAGAGGCTACCAGTTCTGCAAATTAGGCCACAGAATCTCTAGTAATACCCTCATTTTGCAGTAGTCATATATATATGCATGTGCAATTTGAAATTTGGTCATTTCGTCTAAATGACAAAAAGCATCAAAGCTGACAAAATGAACTTCAAGGAAAGCTGTCTGTAAACACAGTGAAGATTTCTGGGTATAAAAATATGCATTCCATTTTCTTAATCTGTCACTATTGAAGCTGTCTGCTCCCTAATAATTTTTTGTCTTAAAAAGAATCCTTTCTGCATTAAAATATTTCAAAACATTATCTCCATTCTTCTTCTTATAAAAAAAATATCATCTAATTCATCAAAAAAATCCAATTCATCATCTTCTGTGAAGAATTAGAGTTTGACTTTGCATAGATAAGCATGCTCCATTATTCTATAAACACAGTTGAGCCCTTTTCCATCAGAAAACACCACCATCAGATCTGTCTCATAAAATAGCACATCTGTTCAAGAAAATGAGCACGGATCCTATTCTCTCAAATACACCCAGGTAAGCGTAAGAAACACCACAGACTTCAATGGACTTCAACTGGTGCAAATAAGAGGACATGTTATAATTATGTATTTGTCTAAACTTTCATACTCTGCTATTGTTATCTTCATTGAGCAATTGTAAATATTTTTGAGGAAAGACCAATGGAAGACACTTGCCTTCAGGGAAAAGATTTCCTGCTGGTGTTGCTGGCTTAACATCAAATGTATTGAAATGGACAGTGCTGACTTAGAACCATGCATCAAGAACATGTTTTCTCAGGATCTTCCTATGAAGAAAACATGGCCCTTCTGCATTGGCCAAATGCTTTCTAGCAGTCAAGAAGCATCAACATTTACTAATGAATTTTTCTTCATTTAAATTTGCGTGATGTTTGCTTCATGCCATTTGTTTTTATTTTCCTGTCCCCTGTTGGTTTTTTAGAAGGAACATAATTGTTGGCATTGCCATTTTTCTTTGGATTTGTACAYGTGTATGTTTTTAAGCCTTTGATGGGAGCAGCTGAACCATGAAATACTGGGGTTTGCTTAGGGGGTCTGATATTACCAACACTTTGAATTTTAGAACTGTTCTCGGAGGGCTGTATATTGAGGAGCTGTTGCTTTGCAGCTGGTTTTTTTTTCAGTTCACTCCTTACTTCACCAGACTGTCTCTGAGAAGACACTGCACATCCCATTCTCTCAGAAAGTTTCAAGTGACCTGGATGAGAATATAACTGGCGACCTTCTTCACAGCATGAATCTCCCCTGTGACCTGAATAGCTTCTGGGCAGCTTTGTAACACTTTCTTGGGGAACCGCTTGCTTGGTAGGCAAAGGGCTGAGCAATGCTTTGCCTTTGCCRGGGCTTTTTAGGGTACGGATGGAGCCGGGAGCAGTCTGTGGTCTGGCTTTGACTGCCTTTCCTTTCTCATTCTGTACAGTCTGCATTTGCAGCCATTCCAGCTGCAAAAGGCGATCAATGTATTTCTCAAGAAATCCTGTTGGCTTTGGTCGAAACTCAGTTTTACCCTCTACATTAACAAAGATGGCCAGCTGCTTCAAGTCCCATGAGTTGAAAGGGGGTGGGAGGAAGTCTGGGTAGTAATATTCTGATTCTTTAAAACCCGTATCAGGAACATGTTCCAAACAAACTGGATCAATTTCTTCAGCTCTGAGAATGAGTTCTGGTGGTGTGCAGGGAGATGGGGGAATGGGAATCCTTTCTGAATCAGAGAGATCGCTGGCACTATCATCTTCAGCATCTTCTTTAATAATTTGTACTGATTCAAAATCAAGAAACATTTCATCCACAGATGCTTCTTGCCATTTAGAAGAGCATGGACCAGCTTCAGCAACGTGTTCTTCATGATTCTTTTCCAACTGTTCTTTTTTACTGCCATAAAAATGTTGCATYGGGACATCTTTAACCCTACAGAAGCTACCTTGTGTGCTGTCCTTTATGTTAGGAGGGATCCTGTGCAGAAAAGATCCATTTTGCCTTCTTTCTGGGAGACTCATCTTTGGTCCTTGTACTCTGTGCAGTGACGTGCAAACACTCGTGATCCTAAATAAAAAGAAAGATCATATCCTGTTAGAATGATTAAAGTCTTTGGAACAACAACTTACAAAGGTCTTGCTACCTCCTTCAAGGATATGGATCTACACGAATGAAGCTAAAATTGGCATGGAAACTTTGTAATGAGAGAACACTGCCTACTACTGATTTTTTTTTTTAATTATTTTATTTTTTTATGTTATTCTGATTTTGCCTGCGAACTCACTAAGTAAGTTTCCATATTGATAACTTAAATTTGTTGTCCTTATAAATGCTGAATTCTGGGATCAGTTAAGCCAAAGGCAAAACACAGAAGCCATGATTTCATCACAAGCATTTTATATACCAGTTTGAAATGTCTACAAATTAAACAGACAATCTTAACATGAAATTACCTTTTTGACTGAGTATTGTCATCCAGCTGGTTTCTTCCCTTTTTAAAAATACTTGGTTGGTTACCATATTGAGTGTCATGGGAAATCTGAAAAGATATGAAAGTATGTGATGTTATTAAGAAAGCTGACATAAATTAAGTACCCTTTTTCTAAACAAAAAAAAAGTAATTATTTACCCTTTCAGTGGCACTTGATACATTTTTGCCTAATTTTCCAGGAGAAGATTTCACATGAGTAATTGGTTTATTTAGTCCTTTGGTGCTTGGATGGCTTTTTCCATTACTGTAACTAGCAAGGATTAAACAGAATATCACATATAAATAGCAACATATACGATCATCAGAGTAGAAATACAATAAAAATTCAGAGTGCAATGCAGTTTAAAAAAGAGAGAGTTGATTGCAACTATTCTTAAAAGTTCATCAGAACTATGCCATGGTCACTTTTTATTTTTTATACTACTAATGCACCACTATATTTTTAATACTACTAGTGCAAAAGTGAATAATTCAATCAGATGATATAATAATAAAACTTAGCCCTTAYATAGAATTCTCTGGCGGAGGATCCCTAAGTTACTCTGGGGATAATAAATAGTAAATATTAGAGTCTACATATTTAACTACTAATTTCTATAGTACCTGGTACATGGTTCTACTGCAATTTAACAAAATTAATTATAAAGTACAATACGAAGGGCACTGCAAGCCAAATCTTGCTTGCCTTTCTCATTTGCATACTCTCAACAAAATTTAAAGAATTATTCCTATGAAGTTAAGGAGTGGAAGTGGGCAAGGAGCATACAGTCTATTCTGATATTAATAAMAATTATTCCACAACAAAGGCACAAACAAAATTCACCATTTCATGTTATACTGGGGTTGTGGAAATAGTAGGAGAAAAACTCATATGCAAGCAAAAGGAATGGCATTACTGATCTGGACAGCTTAAAACTAAAATACATATTTCCTCAATTAAATCAGATACATTTCTGTGTAAGCACACAGAATCATTAAATCAGTGTATTATGTAAGAATCAGAAAACTGTTTCTTCTACAAACAAGAAATATTACTAATTTTAAAAAGGAAAGCTTTTAAATGTAATTTTAGAACAGGAATAAGCACACTGTGCCCTCCCGGTCTAATCTAGTTTGACTGCAGTTCAGTTAATTTGTCAGGCTGTACACCTTGTTCACAGTTTTTATGTCAGTATAGTCAGATTTTGTTTTGAAAAACATGATTTTACCAATTCAAGAGCTTATAAAAGAATGAAAATAAGTCTTGTGCCTCCAGCATTGATGCAGTCACCTCTGTCACTTTGTGACCTGCATGATCATACTGCACAATCATTTCTGTTGCTGTGGGTCTGAGAAGAGGATGGCAATCTGAACCGTACAGCCATGCACTTATTAACTGATCTACAGTATTTAGAGACTTCTGTGACTAGAAAGAGAGAAAATAATTTCCTTACTTTACCATTCCTTTGTGGTTTTCATTGATTTGGCTTTCCTTTTTCTGTGTCTCTCTGTGCAGTAATAAGGGATATTCTTGAATGCCTGGTCCCATTATTACTCTTTCTAAAGGGTATCTGCACCTTTATTTTTACATAATCTTCAAACRACTCCAGTCTTTTGGGTTCATAAGACACAGCATATCAAATGCAAACATCACCACGTCCTAAAGATGCAGTAAACAAACAACATGCGATTCCTCACAACGTGATTTATTTTTAAAGCAATAAGATAAACATAATCAGCTACCAAACAGTACTGGAAAACACTGTCCCCTCCCCTTGCGCTCGCATAATGGGAACCAGCATCATTCACCTTACTACTGCCGATCCACGCCGAGCTGTCATCRCGCCGGGCACTGAGAGGGGAGCCGAGCAGGAGGGCAGCCCTGCTCCCCCTCCCCTAAAGCTGCAGAGCACAGCGGGCCAAAGCCAGCCAGGGGAGACAGGCGCGGGATTTGGGGTGGGAAGCCCTGCTGCTGCCGGAGCCACCGGGCACCGCCAGCCCCGCTACCGCATCGGTACCAGGGGAGGCTGGGCCAGCGGCCCCGCAAACCACGGCTCTTGCCGTGTGGTTTACAAGCCCGTCCCTGAAAGACTGTTGGTAAAATACAGAAAAACATCTGAGGGTACAGCAGCGTTAGAAGAGCTGCTTTTCATTGTGTAATGCGCTCATCATCATTCTGTTCCTCCTGCGCAGCATTACATGTATTGACTGGAGCCAAGTATCACAGTCAAACGGTGGTGGGTGTTTCTGCTCTTAATTTAACAAGAACAGATGATCAACCACCCGTGTTCTGTGCATGTTGAGTTGTCCTTTTTGTGTCAGAAAATGCTCTCTTCGTATATTCATATACGCAAATTTTGTATCAAATACTTCATTGTTTTATTTTTCCAAATCTGTCAGTACTCATAAACTCCTACTAAAAATACTCAGAGCAGAATCTGTAGCATTCTTTTATTTTCCAGAAACTGCATTCCCGTACCAGGGCGCACAGATACGATTTGCAAAAGGTGACAGATGACTAGCACCTATATACCTCTCCTTACCCACCTTCAGTTTTGTTGCAGTGCTATGTATATATTCATACCGATACTCACATCTATACCCATTTACATTTGATCCCGCCACATTTCTGAGACGCCCCTCGCCCCCTCGTCTCCTTGCCCGAGGCGGGAGCGCAGGGGAGGATGTTGGTTCCCAGCGCCTATCGATCCCCGTTCAGCGGGACCCTCGGGTTCCACACTCACGACGCTGGCGGGGCAGCTCACCCGCCCAGCCGGGCCCCGCTCCGCTCCCTCCCGCGATGCGCCCGCGATTCCCGCCGGTAACTGCCACCGCGCTCCGTAACGACAACGGCCGGAGGGCAGCTCGCTGACTGACAGACCGCCTCCACGCGTTTGCTGCCTTTCCTCCCCCTCGGCCCTCGGCCCCCGGCCCCCGGCCCCCGGCCCCCTCGCCGCCGCCGCCGCCTCCCGGCCCCGCCAGGCCCCTGCCCGCTACCTGCCTTCGCCTCAGCCGCCACCGGCAACTAAGGGCAAGTCGAGGGCAGCGACGTCAGGTGGGCGGTGCGCAGGCGCGCGGCCGCGGCGCGCACAAGCTGTTCTGTTGGCTGTGGCGCGGGGAAGGGGCGGGCGGGAGAGACTCCGCGCATGCGCCGTCGGTGAGGGTGGGTGCGCGGTCAGCGGGGCCAGTGGGGCGGCCGGCCCGGGGCCGCGGGCGGCTGCCGGTGCTCTGCCGCGGCCGCTCTGCTTGCGGCCGGCGCAGGGGCAGGCCGGGCATCGCCTTGCCGTGCCGTGCCGCGCCGCGGGGCGGAGGGAGGACTGTGCGGCTGATGTGGGCTGTAGAGTCCCCAAACGCGGATCCCTCTTCCTCCAGCCACAGTACCGAGCCTGCCTCCACAGCCGCGCCCGACAGCCCCCGCCGCGACAGCCCCCGCGCTCCCTCCAGCCTCTGCAGCAGCCCCGGTCTCGGCTCCGGCTCCCTCCCGCCCGACAGCCTCCAAGCCTTCCCCAGCCTCGGCAGCCCTCACGACTCGCCCAGCATCCAGTGTGACAGCCTGGAGTGTCCCTGCTGCTGCTGCTGCTGCTGCTGCGGGAGCGCGGGGTCGGTCGGCGTCTGCGAGGACAGCCTGCAGGCCCCTCTCACCGTGTGTAACGGCCGAGGGTGCTTCGGGGGGTACCACAGCAACCCACAGGCATCCAGTGACCTCTCCGACAGCCTGGAGTCCTTCGGTGTCCAGCACGACAGCCTCCAGTCAGTCTCCAGCCTGTGTGAGAGCTTCAGGTCCTCCAGCGTCAAGGGTGATAGCCTTGAATCCCTTTCCAGCCTGAGTAACGGGTCCACCAGCCAGTACAGCGACCTCGAGTTTACCCGCCAGTGAGACCACCTTCATCTCCGCATACAATGCACTAGCCTCTGGTTCACCTCCAGCTACTGAGAGCTTCCAGGTTTCTGCCCTTCGTTCAGCAGGCTATGTTGTTCTAGTTGATTTTTGCTGCATCCAGTGCAATAACCTCAATTACTGTCCGTGGCTGTCATTCCCAAGTTACATGCTTCAGAGAGGCAGTGCTCATTATTACCTGCAGTGTTAACGCTGATTTCTTGTTATCGGTTAAGAATGGAGATACGTGGTCCTCGGAGGAATCCCAGCTACCTGTCTGATCTCTACCAGAACATGTTACGGGCTGAAGACGCACTGGGACGAGGGCAGCAGCAGCCCCCAGCAGTCCGTACAAATAGCAGCATGACTCTTCAGAGCAGTACCACAGCCAAGGGGGTCCCCCAGCCAGATAAGCTTCAGAACAGCACTTCCTCCAGCTGTGATCCGGCATTACGGCCTATCATACGCCGCCGAGCGAGGTCTTTACCTACATCGCCTGACAGGAGGAAGCGGGCAGCAGTGCCGTGTCAAGTTCCTGGATGCCAGAATCGTATGAACCGGGTGAGATTTGCTGATGCTTTGGGTTTGGAGCTCACTGAAGTGAAAGTCTTCCAGACTGGGGAGGATCCGTCGATCCCTTTGCATGTCCTTTCCAGGCTCTCCATAAACTCAGACCTCTGGTACAGCAGCTCAGACTTGGAGTTTACCATGCAGTGCTTGGTCCCTGACTTCCAGCAGCCTGCAGACTGTATGGATTTCTCCTCCCGACTTCAGGAGCAGCAGGTGTGTCTTGAACGAGTGACCAGCTCAGATTTGGGGCTCAGTGGCACCATCCAGGTTCGCAATGTTGCTTTTGAGAAGCAGGTATCTGTGCGATACACCTTCAACCAGTGGCAAAGCCTCCATGAAGTGTGTGCTCATTGGCACAGTAGCATCCCTGAGAAAAACGGGCAGGATCAGGTTGATGTTTTCACTTTCTTTCTCCCTGTGCCTCCTTTCCTCCTTCAGCTGTGCTCTGTTGTCCAGTTTGCAGCAAGGTACCAAGTCAACGGCCGGGAGTATTGGGATAACAACAGAGGCAAAAACTACAGTCTTACCTGCCGGGCTCATCCCCTTAAGATGCCTAGGGAATGTGAGGAGAGCTGGATCCACTTCATCTGAATGAAGAAAGTGGATGCAGAGCAGCTTGTCAGTAGTCTCGGTGGCACTCTCTTCCTTGGCATGGCTCTCTGCTCCTATGGCAACAGTCTCCTTTTTGAAACCTGCCAAACCTGACAAAGTGTTCCAGGGCAGGGAAGTAGCCAATGACCCGTACAAACTGTTCTAAACCTCTCATAGAGAAGAAAGGGCCAAAATGTGTATTGAGTTACATCTGTTGAAAGCCCAACTGATTTCTTGTAGTGTATGAATCGGTGCAGAATGGTTCCAAGGGATGTTGTCAGACTACCAGAGAGCAAAATGAGACACTTTATGTTGCTAGTAATATTCTAGGTTGCATAGAATATTTCTAACTGATCTATTTTACCATTTTATACTGTCTATTTTCTAAATGGGCAGTGTGGCTTTTCTGGTTTTGTTTCTAATTATCTCACCAAGTCTGGGCACTATTCCATTTATGCATAATTTGGATGGCAGACACTGTAGGGAAGTACTTGGATTTTTATATATATATATTATTAAGACTGTAACCATGTTAAATATTTCCATTAATATTTGGGTTGGAAATTAACTGTTATTATGAGCAAAACATACATGAAAATGTCCCATCAGCCCCTCTGTTTCATTTAAAAAAAAGAAAAAAGGTGCCTTTTCTTATATCTAGTGTTTGCTGTAGGCAGCAGGAATGATTGTTACCAAAGTTTGTGTAAGGCAGATCTTGGGAAGTTCTCATCTTTTTCAGGTGATGATGCACAAGTAGGCTTTTTCTCTAGGTGGTGGTACAGGAATTGTCCTTTCCTTGTGCACCTGTCTTTACTAAGGGAAACTAGAGCAATTTTGCACTTGTGTTGCAATTACAGTTGAAGATCTCAAAGCACTATATGCATGCTAATGATCTTACACTGTTATCTGAAACAGGTAAATGTATAAATCAAGAAATGGATATGAGAAATATATACATATAAAAGAAGACAATACAGGGAGCTGGTTACAGAGCCTTGGAGTAGTACACTAGAATCGTGAATCCTGGCTGCAYGTTCCCCAGCATCCCAGTACTACTGCACTAGTACCTTTGAATTCTTTAATCAACTTCTTCTCATTATTAACCAGTTGAACTCCAAGACTGCATCCTTTGCAACACAAAGCGGGAACTTCAAAGCAAAATCATGATTTTACTAGTAAATTGATACTTACATGGGCCCATAAACAGAATCACTTATGTAGCAGGGAGAGCACAGTAACACGCACAGTCTTCCCATGGTTCTTGCTCTGCCACTTCCATTCTGTGGTTTTAGTGTGATTTAAGATTGGCGACAGGCTTAAATCTAGTAAGTAAGAGATTGTCCATGATTTTTTTCATACATATTCGTCACTGCATGCAAAGTTTAGCTCTATACGTGTAGCATAAATGTTCAAAACTGGCTGGCTAGATGTATTAGAAGAGCTGCTTTTTAGAAGGATTATACTATGAAAATCGGGCCACTTATTAAGGCATCTTATTTTGGATTGCTGCTTATTCATCAAAATCACAAGTTGTTTTTAAAATCACAGTTGTAAGCAACCCACAGCCAAGTATATACTAGTCCAAAAAGTCTACTGAGTAATTCTGGAAGTGCAGAAACCCCAAGCAAATTCATGTGTCTGACAACTTAATGTTACTACTTAGTTGTGATACCCATTTAGCAAAGCTAGGATTTCAAGTGAAGCAGCTGCCTCGTTCCATTAGTCTTTGGCTTTCAAAGGAACCAGTGTCATGAATGACGATTCTGTGGGCTGCTGAGCACCTCTTGCAGAGTACTGAGAAAACAATCCTGTTTGAAACTGTTGAGAATTGACTGTGTTGTCTGCTTTAACTTCGTATTGGAGCACTGTGAGGTTGAACATTTAAGTTGAAATTGTTTTGAAGGAGTAGGTGAGGCTGAGGTGCAATTGCCAACTAGAGAGAGGAGAGTGCTGCCTGCTTTCAATCCACCTGTGTTATTTTCTGTACCKGGGTTAGAGGAGTGACCATTACCAATCTGGCAGCCACTCTTGTCTCCTAGAAAAATCAATGCAGGGAACTGGAAGTCTAGTCTTCCTCATATGGCACAAAAAATGAGAGCTCTGTAAGAAGGGGCGCCTTCTAATTGTAAGGTTTTTTGCTTCCTGTGGTGGGCTTCCTGTGACTAAATGACATAACAACAATATAGGGCATAACATACCTGAACCTATGCTCTTCATAGTCAATGGAGATGTTTTCACTACAGTTAGCAGACCAGCTGTGGCGTGACAAACTATGTCATCTCCGCCGAGTGCAGAGAGAACACTGCGGGACTAGTTCTGCCATACTGAAATTCTCAGCATTGGTGCAGGTTGTGCCAAATTATGCCAGAGTCTGTAGATGTCAAGTCACATGAGCTGAAACACGCCTTCAGTGACTGCACAAGAATCTTTCTTTGCATGAATTGAAATTGCATACCCTTACTTTGGTGAAACTTGCTCACTTMAGGAATTKCATTTAMGTTTATCCAGTTTTGTTAAAGTCCATAGAAGCAGCATTTTATGTACTTGTCAGCGAGAAAACAAACACACACACAGARGCACTTGTGCTGAATAAAAGGCTCWATTTTAAAGTATTGTTCCCTCCCTTTTTCCCYCTCCCAAATTACCTTACWTCTTCCATCAGCAAAACCACTGAATTGCCTCAGCACACCATTAAAAACCTCTCTTATGAGACTGGTATTTTACACCAGTTTTCAACGGACGTTGCTGGAGCCCGATGCAATACTTGGCTTATTGGCAGAAAGACGCTGTTGCCATCTTCTGGGAGAGACKCTTTCATGTGCTAGCAAATGTCACATCTGAGAGCTATTGCAGGCAGGGGCAGATTATGTAAAGCTGAGGCTGGCAGTTTAAAGGTTAATGTCACCTGTACCACAGGGTTAGAGAGGTGAGAAATGAATGTCTCAGCAATATGAGTTTGGCTTGTATTGTCTTCCTTCCGCATGGGTATTTGCATGTGCAAAATACCGAATACTAAAGCATTATTCCAAGTTTGCCTTTTCTGCCTTTGCTTGCCTTGCAGTGCTGGAGAAGTATTGGCAGTAGCTGTTAACTAAAGCCGTTGTCTGGCATTGCTGACGGTTGAGTTGAGCAGGCCTACCTTAAGGCAGAACTGAGTATCTCTGTTAAACATTCACACATGACTACTGGCACCTGTCACATGAAAGATTAAATTTGCACTTATGTTTTCCTGTCACGTTCAGTAATGAACATCAAAAGGATTCTAGTTGACAAAAGAGGGATTAAGCCATTAAGTAGTGGTAATATGCACCTGTCGTGAAGGTAAATTTACGACCACCTTTTAAATTCTCAGGACAACTTGACTGCTTGCACTGTGTTCAAACTGAGCACTTCTCTTATAATGAGGATTTTGTAAAAGTGAATTCTTCACAAGGGTTATTGCCACATAATGCACTTTTAACAAACTGTATTTATGATAGTTGTACAATAAATTAATGTCTAGYAGTCCACAGTTTCAAGGTTTTTTCAAGCGTGTTTTTTAAATAAACATATGGAATCCATGTAAATGAAAAGGGGTTGTCTTTTCTGATTAAACATCTTGTCCGGAATAAAGTATATCAATAAAGCACATATGCTAGACAAAAGGTCATTTTGTTTTAGTGGAGAGCTGTACAACTGCAAAGTGCTTAATTCATTTTAAAAACAATAATAAAACTGTGGCTATTGTAATTCAAAAAATTGTAATAAACGCTTTTCACGATTTTATGTTGTTTTTGTCAATGGTACTCCTGTTAACAGTTAAGAAAACTCATGAGGCAACTTAGTGCTGAGTTGTCACTTACAGAACAACATACTCAGGAAAGTAAGGTGGGTTCGAGTTGCTAAAAAATGAAAAAAACAGCACTTGATAAAAACACAGTGATTAGTCTATATAGCTGCAAAAATGACCAGGCTGCCACTTCTTACATGGAATTTGCTGTCATTTAAGATCAGAGTTCTGTACATGCAGCATCTGCAGGATTAAGATCTAATGTTGGGAAAGTTGATTCTAATATGGTTTCATGGAAAAGAAGAGAAAGGGATTTTCTTCTAACAGCACTTTGCAAAGCTGTGCTAGACTGTACTTAACTCATTAATTTCAGAGCCTCACAGTTGTGTTATTCTTCCATTTGTTCTTCCACTTTTCGTTGCTGCAGTCTTTCCTCTCAAACCATGTTTTCACCCACAGGTTTCTGGAAAATAGATCTACATAGCGTATGTTAAGAGTGTCCCCACCTCTACAGCAACTGATTTATCCTCTATATGAAATGCATCTCCATCAGTGTCAAGCATTTACTTGATACAGTTCAAGATTTGAATCATCTGTTGCCAGGTTTCTTCTAAAGCAAAATGGAGACATTTAACTAGAAGACGTAATTAATAAAGACATATATTACCACTTTTTAATCCGTGTTAATAACTTCAACGCTGCATTGTCAAAGTTGCTTGGGGGAAGAATGATTATTGCAAATTACAGTTTAAATACATGGGAATGTCTATATTATGCTAAGTTGTTTAAGAATGTCAATGTCACCTTTTATTACGAAGTATACAGATTATGTGCTATAAATATATGCATGTAGATGCATAAAGGAGGGTGCTTTTAGAAAGCATGGCATTATAATATCTTGTCTTTATGACTCTTGTTTTTCCATTTTCCTATACTACTGATCTGAATCAGAACTAGCAGCACCACCTTAATTGTCATAACTTTACCCACTAAAATAGAGCATTAAGCATTACCTGGAAATAAATATAGCAACCACTGAGTAGACTAACCAGGAGACCAGCAAAGGATAAAGTGGTCTTTGATTTTAACAAATCACTTGAAAACGATGTGAATTTGTTTTAGCCTGGGGGGTGTGGGGTGTGTGGGGATGCATGTAAGAGTATTTAAGAGAAGGACTGGCTTTTGCCATGAACAGCCAACCATCAGGTTTATCTTACAGGTAGTTAATGTTATTTCTAATATAGGTGTTATTTTTACATTTAGTTTCAAATTCATAGTTTCTTTATCTTACAAATAAAAACAATTAAATTCCTACTTGTAGTAAAAGTAATATGCTAACAGTCAGTTGTAACTACAGTGCTTAATTTAGCGTATCATTAGTGCTCAATACAATGTTATGTGTACTTTACAGCATTGCCTGGTAAAGACACAGAACGGCAAGTCTAAATGATTAGTCATTTGTCAACATGAGTCTAATGTTAGTACTGACTTCTTTCCTGATTTGGCTTTCTCCCTATGATCTCACATCTGCAACTATTTCAGCTGACACTTGATATTAAAACTGTTGGCATCAACACTTCTGACCCTTCTCAGTTCTACAAACAACGGCACCTGTGCCAAAGATTGATTATATTGACCAGTACAATGTTTTCCAGTACCTGTAATGAAGGTAAATATTTCTGCTACTGTAGTGAAGAAAGGGTCCCTGTACATAGTGCTACTCTACCCTAAAGAGTTTTGCTTCCATTTTCTCTGAAACGTTTAAGTGTAATTGCCTATCTGTGGCCCAAATAATTTCACTGCTTGTTCCAGACTTTTTAATGCATAACTTGATGAAAATTCTGCTTTCTGTTGACCTCCCTTCTGCTAAACCAAACAAAATAGACATTAGAGAACGAGAAATGAACATACAGTGGCCTCCCAGTCATGTCAGGGTACCTGGTGAAGGAAGGAAAGTGTATGATCCACTTCTCCTGTACTTTATGGCTTGCTTTTCTTTTGCTACAGAATGAGTAAGGCTGTCTTCTTTGCAAGATCTGAAAATCTGTGGATAGTCTAAGCCTGTGTGTATGCTAATGTGACTCGTAAGGGAAAGCATCAAATTCAAATTAGCTTTTATTACTTCTGCTTCATATGATAAAAGTAGAATTCAGAATTTAGTTTTTATACAAAACTTCTGATGCTCCAAGTTCCTCATGCAAAGTTTTGTCCCCAGTAGGTTTCTCAGTAAAGCTCTACTTCTACAGATCTGCTGCAGATCACCCACTGCCTTCTAATAAAGTATCCCGACAGCAAATGTGACAGCAGTTTGCGCTGCCCTGAATCCCTTTAGCTGAACATGCCTCCTGMAAAATGCTCAGCACGACTCAGTCCTATGGGATCAACTCTTCAGTGGAGATACTCCAAGTCTCATACCACTTGTCTCTTTCTTGAATTACAGTGACATCTGGTGGTATTTTAAATATTTTCTGTACCACTTTTTTTGCCGTTTATAGTATTGATTTGTTTTCTTTCTTATTTTAGGAAGTCAGTTGTGTTATTTACAATTCCTCCAGGTTCATCTGCTGTGAAAGGCGATTCTTCTCCTAGATGCTCCACTACTGCTGCTTATTCTCGCTATGAACGGAGATGCTTTCTGATACTCCACTGGAATATGTGAGATTCATGCTAAATTTTATCACCTGTATTTGTGATACAGGTGATAGATACACCAGCACCACACCAGTACAGGTAAACCCCACTTTGGAACGGTTGGATTTCATYTGAACACGTTACCCAGTTCCCTCTGTATAACAAAGACCACAAAAGTCAATAGAAGCCCTTTACCAGCAACAGTTGATAAGTTTCTCTATCACTTCCACCTACTCGGGCACTTGATGGTAGTGAAAATGTTTCTGAATTAGGCATACGAATGAATTACACTGGTTTAGCAAACTCGTACCCASTAACTCCTGTCTACGCTATGCACTGAAATTAGTGTTCTAAAAATATCAATAAAGACCATTTATAATATATAACAAGTAGAACAGCGGAGGTCCTGTGTAAGCAGGCGCAGTCCTTTGACAGCCGCTCGGCGGGAAGGGCAGGCGTTCCTACCGCGGGGGCCGGCGGGGTTTTTCACAGCCGTTACGGCGGCTGCGGCCCCACCCGCACCCCCACTCCCCAACGGGGTCAGAAATCACGTACGCGGGAGGCGCCAGCGGAGCCGGCGGCAGCTCCCGCCTGAGGCAGCGCGGAGGCACCGCCTCGGCCAGGCACCGCCTCCTCCGCGGCGGCTGGGCGACACGGTGCCAGCTGCGGCTGCCTCACGATAAGGAAAACCCTCTTCCCGCCCCGCACCTCCGACGGCGATTGGTCCGCTTGCCGCCTTCGCGGGCAGTGATTGGCTGGAGGTTACCGGCGCTGGGAGTGATTGGCCGGCGGGGAGTGGCGCTTTTTTCTGCCCCGGCGGTGAGGCGAGGGACGCCATGCCGGGGGGGGCTTCACCGCCGCCCCGCGGCCTGCTGCTCTGCCGGCGGGGCGCACCCCGCTGCTGAGGAGGCWGGGGGCACCGCGGGGCGTTTTCCTCTCAGTAACAGAGGTCTTGGGGGAGGTGCCAGCGACTACGTGTGTTTCGAGGGCGGAGGTKTTACTGCCTCGTCGAGAAGGAGGCGCCTGGAAGGGGTTTATRTTTTCTTTTCTGGCTTGCCTGACTAGGCAGGAGACCTGTGAGGTGATAGCAAAGGYTTCAGTGTAGGCTGTTGCATTCTTGTTCTGGAAAAAATAATAAAAACCCCACCCTGTATTTGTTATTTCTGTATTACTTAGGAATACAGAAATGGCTASTGTGTGTTCCCAGTTGCTTGTTCTACAGAAGTCGTTCCCTATTTTTAATCATTATTTCCCTTTGCTTTGCTTTGTCTAATTCTAGGTAATTTCTGGGATGGGCAGACCAAAACTGTATGTGGTAGATTTGTATAAACCTACATCAACTATGCATTAAAAAATTTGTTGTTTTTTTACGTGTTAACTCTCAAAACAAAATGCTTTTGTCTGCTCTTGAGTATCAAGACAACTTTTTTTTCAGAAAACTAATAATTTCAAGATCCTGCTTTTTGRTGGTAATAGTCATCTCAGAGCCCATCATTGTATGTGTAATTAAGAAGGCTTTTTCCCTGCATGCATTTATCACATTTTTCTTAAATGATTTAATCTGCCATTTTATAATGAGGCCCTTCTGGAGTTCTGCTGTTGATTTATCTATTCTGAATAACCTGGTGTTGACAGTATAATTKGCCATCTTCATGCTCATTTCTCGCTGAGAAATATTGAGTGTATGCTGCAGGACCCTCTGTTCCTTCGTTGCCAAAGTTGATCATTCCTGCCACTCTTTTATTTTAAGCAATTGTTTATCCATGTAAGGATGTTTCCTTATATCCCCAGTTACTTTAATTGCTTAAATAGTATTTATACTAGTGACAAATTTTGGAATTTGTAATGTATTTTGACTGATTACTGATGTGTTTGCAAAACCTGTTTGAAGTCTGTGTCAGTGAATTGTGTTTTGGTCAAGTGATGATTGTTCCCTTCTTATGCAGCTGAGTAGATGAATTGAAAAAATGGCAGCCAGGAATGAGATGCAGGTACGTGTTTATGGACCACAATATGAGTATTGATTGTTTTAATTACTAGCTTAAAGCGCTCCTCCTGGTATTTAATTACAAGTAAAATTTGCAGTGTGGCAAAGAATGTAGTGGGAAGATATTTTCCTTTGACACAGGTTAGTGCTAAGTAGCTGGGTAGAAAGTAAGAGGAATTGAAAATTGTTATTGACAAMAATAAATCATATGCATTTGACATACATGAATCAGTTGGGATGATACTTAAGATCAGAATGTTGAAATCTGGTTATAATTGATTTAGAAAGAATAGAGAGGCAAAATAGTTGAGGAAGGCAGTAATCCACAGATATACTAATATCTTTAAAAGTCACTATTAGATAGCTTAGAAATGCAAAATATRAAATGTGCTAAGGAAGAGGTATTATATTAACACAATGAGCACTTATGTAAGCATTTATTTGTAATATGAGGAAAGAAAAACCAGTTAAGGAAAACTGGCAAATAATTAAAAACTAGGTGAATAAGTATTTGCATGTTTAATGTATTAGATACAGTGTTTTGTACTTTAGGTTTTACATTTAATGATTTTGTGATTCAGAATATTTGCTTAGAATGCAACATGATTGCGTAAAACCGAGGTTACATCTTATTAAATCAGTATCAGTGTTAAGCATACAGTAATATGTTGCTCTGTTTTCTTTTCCTGTTGACAGTTTGAAAAGTTAATCGATGAAACTACAAGAAAAAAAGATTTCCAATTACTAGAGCGATTTCTGGCAACAGAAGACTGTGAAAATGTCTCTCACAAATGCAGCAAACAGTTTGTCAACAAATTAGACAAGCTTCTCTGTCGGGTAATGTAATCATTACAACAGAATCATCTATACTSTCATTGTAATAGTCTGAAAAAGATTTTTTCATTTGGCTTGGTTTATACCAGCAGTTGATTTGAAAAACTGAAATAAAATTTAAGAATGAAATCTTTACTTGAAGCTGCAATTAAGGTGGCTTTTGAGAACAAAAAGGCATCTGGTATTGATTAAATACAGGTTCTTCTAGAACTGTACACTAAAGCTTATGTTATAATTTCAATTTCAGGAACTTGACAAACAAGAAGTCAAAAGCATTTCCACTTTACTAAATCTTATTCAGAAATGTGGGAAAAAAATCAGCATAGCAGGAGAAGATGGGCTCCCAGCAATGATAAAATACGGCCTGATTGAAAGGATAAGTAAAACCATAAAGCATACATGTACTTCTAAAAAAAAAAAAAAAAAATTAATAAAGCATGCATAAGTAATACTTCAGTGCTGAACAGCTTAGTATTCGGTTTGGTCCTTGATTGTTTCTGAATTAAGATTTTCCCCTAACTTTGCAACAAACATTATTCAGATTTGAAAGTTCTTCGACAAGTGGCTCCTTATAAAGTGATGGTGCTCTACCACAGTGAACGTTTTGCAAATTATGCAATATATAATTAATTTAGATATGCTTACAGCAATTACAACAAGATATCTTTTTATATGAGCTTGCTATACTGCTTTTGAGTCAGGAATTGGAATTTCCTTGTGCAATTTAATAATTTTTTTGTTAATACTTGCAACAGCAATATTGTACCTGTTCTTTCAACAGATTATAGTGCTATTCTGATTATTTTGTGTTATTTCAACATGCATGTCAAATGCGTTAATAATTTGTAACTCAACATAATACATATACTGAAAAATAGACACCACTTCCTTACTGCTTTCACCAGAGATTTCACTGAAGAMAATTAATGGCAATGTCAGATGAGTGTTACTCAGTTGCCTTCTCAACTGCTTTAATGAAGGAAAAAAAAAAGTTTGGTGATAACTGCATKCTTATATTCACACCTACAAACACACTTTTTTATTCAGTCATTATCCCTTTTCAACTCTTTTGTCTGTGATGGCAATTGTAGATATCTAGTTTTTATGTTAGAAGGTCAGCTACGGAAATTAATTACATTAGTTTGAAATCACCTACATTTGTTCAGTATCAGTGAAAAATTTCAGTCTGGGGCTAAAGTACTCTCAACAGACTTGTAATGTTGTTGCTGTTGTTTTAATCTTTGTATATTTTTGTATAATTTTACTGAAGTATAATACAAATTATTGTCCTTTTTCATGCTATTAAAGTAGATTTACTTTTATTTTCCCTTTACATGGTTAATTGGTTTGAAAAGGTAAAAGGAATTTTGATCCTCGGAGGAAATGAAAAGAATGAAATGCTTACAAGTCTGGCTGAAGATTTCTTCAACGTGTTGCTGGTAAAAATATATTGATAATAAAATACTTTATGTGTATTTCTCAAAATAATTATTACTAGTTTAGCAACAAAAACACTTTCAAATGTGTTTGTTTAATATCCTTCTAAAGTTAATGTTACAATGATTTCTGAAATAGATTATAAGTCTTTTTGAATAAGTAGTTTGCCTGTGTTCATACTTGTTTTCTGTTCATGATTAGTATTGTGAAATAAAATTAAAAATTCCCAACAATGTAAGTGTTCAATGAACAAAAAAATTTCATCTTGGTCTAATTTTGGTTACATAAATTATTGGTATGGTAATCCCAGGATTCMAGTTTATAAGATCTGTGAGTTTTCTTCTGTTCATAAAAATTCTTGTCATTGGGGAAATAATTTCCATAAACTTAACTGAAGTATAATTTTGGGAAACCACACTTGGTATTAGGAGAAGTCTCTTATGTTCTTCATTAAGGGTGAAATAATTTTAGAATCTGAAATGCTTTTTGATTGCTTGCTTTAGGTACATGTTGCCTGTTTTTTATGCTGCAATATTTACACTATCAAAATGATGTGTTTTGTTTTGTTTTTTATTGTAGGCTATATGTGATAGCAGACCTGAAGGTGAGCTTAAAAAAAGTGTGCGCTAGATAGGATAGTTAAAGTGTTCTGAAAGAGACATTTTAAAGTTATCCATGTTAAAATAACTCTTACTACTTGTGGAGCAATCTTGAAGCAAAGTAATTCTGAGAAGAACATGTATAATGAGGGTGGTACAAAGTTTCTTGATCTAATGTGAATATACCACCAGATCTATATGCTTCAGCTAATAAACTGTAACAGAAAAGGGCTTATCCTCAAGAGGGCTGTTCYGCGCACAAAGCACGACATTTCTGATTCACATGAAAAAAGTTTGAATGTTAACTGTAACTGTGATTGTTTAATTTGAGGTTTCTCTACTGACAAATTTCCTTGTAACTTGCTGATGTCAGTAATAAAAAAACAGGATAGTCTGATCTCGGAGATGGCAACTGAACGGAGTTTATCATAAAAAGAACATTGTTTCTAAGCTATTATCATAGCTCAGCATAGCACAGTAGTCCTTCTTTATTGACCTTGTTACCATGAATATCATGCTGCTCTTTCTTACCTTTCAGTATAGTAGAAAGTCACTACAGACCATTATGCTGTCACGATCAGAATGAAAGATTCATTTCCTTGTCCCTGGGAAGCTAAATTCCAGGGTCTGAATTATATCTSAGAGAGCTAAGTTGTAGAATTTTTTAAAAATAATGATCGCATTCCCAGGGGACTTATGCAGTGATGCACAGGAATAGAAACATCATAAAGAGCCATAGTTACTATAAATTGAAGTAACTATTCTGTGTTGCATTTAACCRTGAAGCTTAAGATGTTTATTTTTAAATATCAGTAATCCTATATGGAAAGGAAGGCACACTGTATTTTATTTCTAAATGAAAATTAATCTTTTTCCAAATGCTGATGAGGGGGCACCCTAATACACTCTCTAACGCCTTAATTTATCTTTTTCCTCTTCATTAGGTAAAATGCAAATACTAGAAAACTTTGTTCTGAGAACATGTACCCTCATCGCTGATGTAAGAATTAGTATTTATGTTCAGCAGGAGGTAAACATTCTTGTTTCTAAGCAACAGTTTTCTAGTTAGTGTTTTAACAGACTTTGTGAAGATAGTAATTTAACTGTACAGGTGCTACAAAAAAGAGAATATTGTAGKGCTCTAATATCAGAAGGATGATTTAATATGTCTCTGGGAATGTTTATTTTCGTTTATATGTTGGGGTTTTTTTTTTCGGATTACTGTCCTATAATTTTTGGTTTGGGCAGTAAATTACAAAACAGTGGTATTAAGATTCTGGTGAGAAAACTGTATAAAAGCGTAGGAAATAATATGCTCTATTATAACTGCTGTAAGTAGGATTAAGATTGTTGTTTGTAAATTCTTTACATACTTGCAGGAAATTGGTATACCTTATAGTATACTGCAAATTTCTCCTATTTATCTTAGTAACCTCAGGTTGTCAGGGGTTTTTTTTCTCTCTAAAGAAAGCGGAAGTTACAAAAAAGTCTTCTGTAAAGRCTGCGTCCCCAAAGGAAAGGCTTTTTAATGCAAACTTAAGGTACATGATAGCTCAGCAATCAACTGCAGACCGAACTCTAGCTTTGAAAGTTTTTTTCATACATTTAAACCTGCAAATAAGAAACATAACCCTTTAACAACTGATGTTYGCATTAAAGGTAATGTAATTTATTGAAATTGAGGTAGTTATACTAAGATAAATACCATTTAAGGTCAGATAGAACTCATTGTCTTTTCTTGGTTTGCAATTATTTAAGCATGTTATTGTCTTCAGTGGTATGAAATATATTACAAGGACCCAAAATAAGAATAACTTAAACTTTAACAACTTACTTTACATTTAATCTTACTCCCTTTTTTCCACTCTTCTTAGGTAGTAAGGAARCTTAATTTAATGCTTGATAACACGCCTCGAGATGCCAGGAAAAAGATATTTTCTACAAAGGAAATGTTGCTTGTCATGTAAATAATCATCAGTATAATTTTTATATCATTACGTCATTTGCATAGCTGGGAAGGCAGTTTTTACTAAGGCTGTTTCTAATGCATGCAGATTGGTCCCTGTTTAACTCACTTCTGCGTTTGCTGTTGTGTTGCCAGTGGTAGTGGCCGCGGGCAGGTATTCTCATGGGTTATTCTCCATTACAAGCCTAAATTTACCTCTTTCCTGATTTGGGTTAGGCTTCTTCTCATCCCAGTTGTCTTAAAATAATTAAACTCTTATTTGTAAGAATGTKTGTAAAGCACAGTGAATCAGTCACTGGAAGGACAAGCTATTCACGTTGGGAAATTTTTTTACAGCATTTCAAAAAATAAATAGAATAAAAATTATATACATCAGRTGATTCACTTCCCCAGTAGTGCTCTCAGATGTATATCCTTAGCATAACAGACTTACCCCTTTGAAGTCTAATAGTTCAGTGGAATCAGGGTTTCGTCTCATACATTGAAAGCTTGTAATCAAATAAACTTTTCTTCTATGCTTTGTGTTGCTGTCGTATTTTGATGAAATGTTRCTTTGTTTGGCAGGAGTGACATGGGGAGGAGAATTTTGGATGCTGGAGGTGAGCA
Source organism: Oceanodroma leucorhoa (assembly GCA_030449065.1). Classification (NCBI taxonomy): domain Eukaryota; kingdom Metazoa; phylum Chordata; class Aves; order Procellariiformes; genus Oceanodroma; species Oceanodroma leucorhoa. Next base: position 1,263,463 of record JASVER010000063.1, read on the forward strand.
TGGGACTTAATAAACAATTTAGTATTGAGCTTCTTAAAAATTACATGCAGACCCATTAAAAATCCAGAGAAGACATTTAGAAGCTGCAGGATGTTGTGAATACACTCCTCTGAAAAATAGAAATAYCGCATGAAAACAATCCGCAAACTGGAATGTTTCAGATGTATGCAGTGTATGGCTAATTYTTGAAGTTTCCAGTCCTTTTCTCCTCTAGAATATAAGTTTTAAAATAGCAAAAGCTCATAAAGAAGTCAGTCTTTGAGGATAGTGAACTGCTAGCCGTGTTTAGTAGTACTATAAYGTCTCTCAGGGATCACTTCAGTATCCAACAGTTTCCCAGTTCAGACGTGTGAAAGTTGAAAACTTCTTATCTCTTGCTTATATGCCTAGTGTTGCTCTGACATTCCTTGAAAGTGTGGTTGAAATTTCAATTTGAAACATAAGTTGTTTAGTCATCCTTATTTTCTTAGTTCTTTATCTATATATCCTTTATGGGTTACGTATTTGGATATAATGTAATATGAAACATTCAGCACTGCTTATACCAGTTTCCTACATAATAATATTTTTTTCACATCGGTAGTATCGTTAAAACTACTATTCCTGTAAAATGTATTGTGCTATAGACTATGACCTGCAAGTAGCCATTACGGAAGCTTTGTGCAGAATGATATCAGAGAAACAAAGAGGAGAACTGGCGTACCAGTGGTTTTCCATGGAATTTGTGTCCAATGCRTTTAAAGGAATTAAAGATTCTGAGTTTGAAACAGTAAGTCATATGAAAAATATTTCCAGGGAGATAAAAGTTCRTTTTACAATTCTTTAAGAAGTTTCTGTGTTTTAATAGGATTGCAGAAAATTTCTTAACCAGGTGAATGGCATGCTTGGAGACAAAAGAAGGTAAAACTGATTTTTTTAAAGCTCATAGTTTTTTGGGTTGTGTTTTGTTTTGTTTTAATTTTATGGCCATTCATCGGGAGTAACCTTTGTATCACAAGAACTGTTTTTGGGAAACTCTGAATTAAAATAATACAAGCAAATAAGACTAATATTGCTGTGGTATAAAGTCAAGGAACCRTGCAGAGTTAAGATATTTTTAAAATATTAAATAGTGAAGAAATTGAGTAATACCATCTTTTGGCACATTGTCACTGATACTATCTTCTCTATCAAGATGTTAATTTTATGTAATTCCCATATTTGGAACAAAGGCTAACATAACGTAAGTTTCAGATTATTAGATAACAGCTTGAAGAAACTGTTCACTAAATAACATTCATTTGAAAAGATTCTTAAACAATATGAAGTGTATGCTACGCTTCCTTTAATAAATGTTTATAAGGAGCTAGTTTTTGTATCCTATTTGGTTTTGTTGCAAAATCCTGAGATGCTCGTTAATTCAATAAACACATCATCTAACAATAGCTAGTAATCTGTTGGTATATATTCCTTTATTTATCGATTTAGGATATTTACATTGAGATAATGATCAATGAGACTATCTGCTAGAGAAATAGGATACAAAAAGAAAGAGAWAGTACGAGCTTTTTTCTTATCTATATGATCACATGCTCTGCATGTTACTTTTGTATGTCATGACAGCAAARAGATTGTCCGGTATGTCTTTATATCAGGTGTATTTTCAGTTTAAATACCRTTCTTAAAATATCAGGAGATAAGCTTGAAGTATGAATGTAGAGACAAGAGGTCTGAGACCACTGCTTTAATTGCGAGGATATATAAAATTTCATGTTATCCCCTTCGGGGAAGAAGTGCAGTCAAGTGACTGCTCTTTTGATTGCTGCGATCTCTTAGTCTCTAAAGCACACAAGTTTTGTGCTGAAAACACAATSCAGTTGCTGTGTTCAGATATGCAAAATTTATTTACAGCATTTTAGGATACTTGACAAAATATCCTTTTCTTACAGGGTTTTTACATATCCGTGTTTATCAGCAGCTCTTGATAAATATGAGGTGAGTTACAGGCTTAATCATACATCCACAGATTTTCATTTGTGCAGCTGAAGAATTTCTTTGCCTTCTAGTTAAGAAAAAAATAAGGAACGAGTAAGAAAATTATTTTTTTTCAGGAGTGTACGGAYGTGCATGTGTTTAAAGTTTGTCAGACTGTAACACAAAGCCTGTTAGCTGGTATAAATCATTGCTCTCCGCTCTTACTCTTCTATCTTATTTTTTTGTTTTAGCTACAGATACCATTGGATGAAAATCTTGAAGAATTTTGGATTGATTTCAACGTTGGTAGCAGAAGTATATCTTTCTATGTGGCAGCAGATGATGCAGTAAGCTAAYTTTTGTCTGTCATACGAGATTGTTCTGAGGCAGTACACATTCTTTTAAGTGTATTAAATTTGTTTCCCCGTATCAACATGTGGAAGTTATGTGTGCATCTATAGTGTGAAGGGGGAAAAGAAAAAAATCTAGATTTGGTGTGCATATTTAGATCAAACAATKTCAAAGTAATGACTTCCTAATACTGTTCACGAACAGTTTAACATAGGCATATGTGAACAAGAAGCCATTTACAAAATTGCAGGTATAATTTTTGTAGATGAGTCTCGACTGTTTAATGACTCTACCAAAGCTCTTCTGAAACATTGTTTGCTGTTATCAATGAAGCATATGTTCRTTGTCACTCCTTGTAACAGAGGATTTAAAAAAAAGTTGAAAACTTGTCCTCATTGAATAACTTTCTGATCACTGTACTTCATTTAATTGTAATATAATGCTTTTCTAGCTTTAAAAATATGTATTTTTCATATAAGGATCATCAGTGGGAAACAGTCATTATACCAGAAGAAGATGTAGACCTGTACAGCCTTGAAGGTATTGGCACTCAAAAATGTGACCTTTTGTTACACACTAACTTGGATTTTCAAATTGATTAATCCTAAAGTACTGACTCAATTCTCAGTAAGGCAAAATTCCCACTTAAAATATTATAGGTACTGTTTTTATCAGGGATAAAATTGCACTGCAGTCACATTTGCATTTTAGGCATGCAGGTGTGATTTTATTAAAATAATTTTAAAATAATGTCTTATAGTTATTTCAGTGCAAAATAAGGCATAAGACAATGACATTTAATAATGTTTCTTTTAAACTAGTTAGAATAGTTTTGTAAATATCTATAATTTGTCTGCAGCCTTAAAAGAAAATTCTACAGGATAATATACAGAATAAGTATTTCTAAAAGATTGAATCTTGAATTGTTTCACTAATAAAATTTATTGTAGGTTAGAGTGAAATAAATAAAATATACTTCTTAATAGCTGAACTGAAGRATACAAGTAAGTTTCATGTATTTACAAACATTATATCAGATGTTGTTAAATTGTAATCAAACTACTTTTCAAATTTTGTTTTTGTCCAGAAAAAGATTCAAAGAAATTATTAACAATAGATCTAAAAAGCCCAATGAATGTGGGTAATCAAGAAGGAGGGAAATTTTTTTTGTATTTTGATTCTATCTTGGAAATCAAAGATGTAACCAGAAAGATTTATGGATTTAGTAAATGTAAGGTAAGATTTAAACACCTTTTTAAATAGTTTTTAATTGATTCGAAATAAATGTCTTCCTGCCATATAAATGTTATAGCTGTGATTATTGGTATCTATTTATACCGAGAGTTTCTGATTAACATCGCTGCTACAGAACAGTGTTTCTCCCATAATGCATTAAACTTCTGTAAAGATGCCTAATAAGGACGAGAGGAAACAGCCTCAAGTTGCGCCAGGGGAGGTTTAGATTGGATATTAGGAARAATTTCTTCACCGAAAGGGTTGTTAAGCATTGGAACGGACTGCCCAGGGAAGTGGTGGAGTCACCATCCCTGGAGGTATTTAAAAGACGTGTAGACRTGGCGCTTAAGCACACGGTTTATTGGTGGACTTGGCAGTGTTAGGTTAACGGTTGGGCTGGATGATCTTAGAGGTCTTTTCCAACCTAAATGATTCTATGATTTTGAGATGCAAAATTAATTGCAACAAAAATTAACTAGCTGRAAAGGGATCACCATAGCTTAATGTCACGTTTTGCATATATACCTTCCCAGAATCACAAGAACTGGATGCTTACAAATATGGAAGTCTTTCAGAAATTATTCATTAGCTATCCCATTCTGCAGTAGGCTTACCACTCTTATGAATTTAGTCATTTAGTAAAAAATTTTTAGCAAGCCATAGCTTACTCCTTACTKCTTGTAACAAACTATTTTGCCCTGAACTCTGACTGACTGAGAAACTTGTGAGGAATGGAACTGCTTTGAGCTTGTATAATCTATTTTCCCTATAACCTGATATCAGACACTTATGATCTCTGACTTAATTATTTTCTTTCTATTTCTTGTTTAAAAATAGTGAGCAAAGTGTATATTTTACATAGATGGTTACTCACTTTGTAGGGCTTTAGTAAGAAGCAGTCTGCATCAGTTGCCAAAACAACRGTACATGTCGTCTTTGATGAAAGCGGATCACAGGTATTTTACTTCAGTATGCTGAGATGGTTGTTTTCTTGTTTTTTATTTAGTCTGATTATTAGCYAATCTATGATCATTCACCATAAAAACAAGGACTTTTAAAATGCCAATAAGTAAAGATAACTCTAAAACCAATTAAGTGATGTCTAGTAAGTATGTATTTTATATTTGGGGAGATAATATCCAAATCATAGAATACTTCAGACAAATATACACRGGAAGTTCTTTTATCTGAATTCTGATTTGGTAACGTGTCCTTTATAGCGAAAATAACAGTTAGGTTGGATGCTTTTCAAACTAAAACTATATAAGCTCTGAAGTTCATCAAAATGTACAGTGAGGAAAGYGTTACTTAGGGTAAAGAAGTTGCTCTGTGTGTGTTTTTAGAAATATAAAATATAAAACATAGTAAAATCCAAGTATGGTATAAAAATTTAAAAAATCGAAAATATTATATAGGTTCTGGTACCAGAAAGTCAGTTGTCACCATGTTTGGAAGAAAAATCTGAAGAAGAGGAGAAACTCAGTAAGTACAAATCCCAGCAACTTCGTGGAACTTTGAGGACTCTGAATAAAAATAACAATCAAGAAAAATGCAGAGGTRGTTCCTCCAAGGTAAGTAGGATTAYCAAAACAGAAGAGAGTACATCAAAAATACAAGGCAATTTAAATATTTACCATATTTTATAATGTAAAAACCCTGTTATTTTACAGTGGGAATAATTAATACAGGGTTTGATTGTTTTTCTTATGACTTGACACTAAGCTATATAAATCCCTTTGCAAAAAAATTTCTCATTATTGTGTATTTTGAAACTATAACAATGTGACAAAAATAAAAAGCAATTGTTAACATTCTTTAGATCATTATGCTCTGAGAATTCTTTTTAAAGATAAATGTTTTCAAGACATACTTTAGATCTCTTACGATATGCAGAAGTCTAGTATAGCCTCTGGAGACTTACTAATGATCAGCAATAGTAATAGCTATAATTAGAGACAAGTCCTATAGGCTTGGTATTCACAAAGACTGATGGTTACAAAAAAGCATGGGGTTATCAAGATGAATCCTGTATCCTGGTTGTTGAAATCACAATTTCATGGGACTGCTCCTATGCATAGCTCATTCTCTGGTTTAAACTGAAGGGAGCCCCATTCATTAAGCCTGGTGTTTCTTTTGCCCCACAGTCATTCTGAAGTTATAAACGTATTATGGTTATACTAGGACTAACTATAGATATGCTAGGGATGGAGGAAAAGATGAAGTAGTGTCCCCATGTCTTCATCGTGCAACAGACATGCAATGCGTGTCTTGCTAGCAGTAGTCTAGTAAACCTGTTCCTGAGGTTCTGCTGGTTTATAGCTTATGTGATAGCTTTGCAGGAACTCCTGGGAATCATCTTGGTTACTTTGATTGTTAACAAGGGACAGGATTTGTCCATACTTTATTGAATTAATTTAGAAAACAACAATCACTGATCTCAGTTTAAAAACATTAGTTTTAAGTATTATATAATTCAAATATTTTGGTGAACTTTCTCTAAAAAGGGAACTGCATAAAAATCACATTACATTGATGTGTGCAGCAACAGCAATTGACATTCCTATGATAGCAAGTGTCAAAAGACTCTTGGAAATAGATCTTCTAAAATATTGTGTTCTCATCCTTAAATCTGTGTATTATGGTCAAGTTTTTTCTGTTCCTCAAGATAACTACATCTTGTAAAAGGAAAGTGTCTGAAGCATCCGTGCTTATTCCCGGAACGACAAGATTTTCCACAAGGAGTCCACTGGCATTTGCTAGCACATGTAAGTTTACAAGTACTTTCAGGGTAAAAATATGCTATAAATCGTCTTTGAAATACAAGCATGAACTGTGATCCTTTGCAGAGCTGGAAATGAAAAGTAGACCTTTTAAGATATACTTAGCAGGTGCTTTAAACTTGAAATTTTTAAGCTACGCCACTTGCTATTGGTCCATAGACATGATGCAGGATAGTAGCCGCACATGCATTCCGAACAGCTGAAGGCCACCTATCATTTTTACTGCTGCTGTCAGTCAGCTGTTTGTGCTGGAGCAAGATGAGAAGTCTGCAATCAATTAGAAGACCTAAAACATAGGTTTTTTTTCATCTCTCCTCCTACGCTCTTGGTTTAAAGAATTCTCAGCAGTTAGTGCTTTTATAGCAGTTGCAGTGGAAAATTAGCTTTCTCCAATGTGTACATCTATCACTTGCATTTTACTCTTATCTGGAAACTGCATGTGTTTCTTCAAGGGGCAGTTGATTATGTGGCTAGTGAGCAAGGTGGGATCCACTGCAAGGCTGAGACACAGGTTCGGTGCTACTGATGCTTACGTCAAAAGTGCTTATTACAGAGAAAAGGATAAGGAAGAGACTTTTTCACAAATGGGAGTCATCACTTTCCTACTAATAGTCTTACTGTAACAGATATTTAATACTTTCTACAAGGGAGAGATTTGTAAGACAAAGACCAGTAGAGGCTGGAGATGCAACTAGTGGCAGAACAGCGTGACTAACGAACTTAATTTCCTTGCTTTAACTGTCTCAAAGTGCATCAGTATCCTTAGTTATGTATATCCATGTATCACATATAAATTAAGAATAACAGAGGCTGGAAAAGAAAGCATTTTCAGATTAGGATGGAACAAGACAGAGAACTTCTGCAACACTTTTATTTGGAACTTAACCACACAGTCTATTCCAGCAAAAATATATTACAGTAAAATCTTTAAATAGGTGACCAACTGTTTTCTACCAGAGCCAGGCTGTAAAAAGCATTGCTTGCCTCCGGACATCCACAGTCTATGGGCTCATTAACCTCCATGTAACTTAACTGAAATTGATAGAATTATAAAAGGTACATAATGAGTTGATTAAATACTAGCCAACTTTTTTAGAAGTTTATGGAATAGATCTGATCATGGGCAAAACTCTTTATATTGATGTCACAGACAGCACAGTAATCGTAATAGAAGAAATGGTAGAATTCTAATACGTCTCTGGTTTGTTTTCAGCCACTCCTTGTAAAGGACGATTTAAATTACCTTTGGAAATGATGAGCTCTGCTGGAAGGTCTAACAATAATGCAATAAATGAGACCAGAACAAAGAATTTCTATCAAGAACCTACTGGAGTACGCATGTCATCTGTAGCTAAATTTTTTACTTAGAACAACATTAATGTCTATTCTAATTTGTTCCTAATTCATATTTTAAAGAGCTAGAGTTTTGCAGTCAGCAACTCRCTTTTAGAAAATAGTGTGTTTTCCTTCATAGCACAATGTTTTCTTGTCCTCTGGATTTCAGGTTTAATATATCTAAAGTCAGACTGAACTCTTACAAAATTAGCCAAAATTTGCATTCACTCATCAGTTCTGACCCCAGAGTTAACTTGCTTTTACTGGACCCACAATTCTTCCTTTGTGTGTAACATGAGAATGGTGTATGCACGGAATCTCAGATTAACTATGCAGTGTTGAAATACTCTTAAAAACATATAATACATTCAGCTATAGTTGTGAAATGTTAATGTCTTCAGGTTATAGCATTTATAGCATTGGGTTTAGTGCATTTTTTATTAGGCATTCACTAAAATCTAACAAAACTACATAGGTGTCACTGAACTGCAGTTTGAATGTATGTATTTTTGCTTCTGTTCTAGTTGAACAAAGACTTCAAAGTAACTTCTTTTTTTTTTCTTTCTGGTTCTAAATGTCTTTCTGGGTCAGATTCAGGTCAAATCCCAGACTATGGGATTCTGAAGCATTTTTTGATATAGCCGTGCTTCAGAAAAAGGCTTTAACATATAGAATGTGTAGTTTAGAATATTCAAGTGTTACTTTCTAGGAGAATTGTACAACTTTTGCTTTTATGGATTGTCATTGTCAATGTTACTTACTGTGCTTTTTAGAGTGGGCAAAGATGTATGCTAGACAATGAATTTTGTGAAACAGAACAGAAGATCAGGAAGTCAAATATCAGAAATGAGGCAAAACTACCTGAAAAGGTACTGGAATCAGCACTTCTGTGAAATGAAAAAATAATTTCATATTTTATTAGGGAAAATACAAGTTTACGAGGTTACACTGCTTATAGTCCTACGCTAATATTTTCTTTTGGGTGTTATCCCACTGTAGCGAATGTGTGCTGAAGAAGTTTTAGAAATGATACAAGAGGCAGAAATTGAGGCCACACAAAAGCAAACTTTCGGCAAGTAATTTTACAAGTGTTGATAGTCCTTACTTTTAAAATTATTTTAATTTTGTTCATTTATTTTGTAATAATAATTGATACCAAATTAATGTCTCATTTAGATGAAGCGTTAGATATTGTTCCTGATTCTCAGCCAGCAGGGAGAAGCAACAAACCTTTGTAAGTATTGGAAAAGAGTAGCAAGTCACTGTTGTTGTGGCTTACTTTGAAGGCAGTATTTTCAAGTACTGCCAGAATTGAAATTTTGTTGCATAGTTTCAGAAAATGCCAGAACTTAATTGTCTTGTCTTCCCTGAGAGTTGCATTAAGAACTGTTGGCTGTGTAAGTCAGGTCACTTTTATTATGTCATTTTATTTTTTTATTCTGAAATTCACGGCACCAGACCAGCACTCTCATATGTATTTGCTAAGACTACTTCATGAATAATACTATTCTGTTGTCTTAATCAAACACTTTGAATTGGTGAATCTGTTTATGAAAATAGTACTCATCAACAAGATCAGAGTAGGAGCTTAAGTAAGCTTTAGTAGTAACAATGAGAGCAATTCTTTCAGATGACATCAGAAGGTAAAATACAAATGACATGGGTTTACATAAGTGAACTGTGCCATAAAAAGTAGTAGATTTGACACACCACAGAATTATCTAGGTTCAAGGTTTAATGATGGTCATAATATATTGTTGCCGTTTTGAAGTTGACTTAAAAATATATGTTGTTTCTGAAGATTTGCCATTTTACAATGTGTTGGTGAATTGAACAATGGTAGCAGGCTTAGGTACCGATGTAAAATGCATTGATATCTACAAGATACCACTATTTTCCTAATTTGTGATGCATGTTTATTATAATGAAGACTCTCTGCAATTCACTGATAATAAGATGGTATTATCTTTGTTAGGCTGTCTGGTCTTTTGGAGAGTTCTTTTGATAAAACCAAAACATGGAAAAAAAGAGCGTGCTCTGTTCCTGAGAAGAATATAACAACTGGTGACAAGCAAAATCCCTCATTGGCACATATGTCCCATCCAGGTTATGTTCACACTTTGTTAACTGGTAGTGTTAAAAAATGTTTCAGATGAATTTTTAGCCTACAACTGTGCTTCCCCCCGCCCCCCACCCCCATTAGTTTCTATTGTTAGTGAAAGAACTGTGAAACAAAAAGCTTTTTATTCAATTTTTTGAAGTATCTCTCCAGATAAACAAAGAAATTAAAAAAGAGAAGAAAACCAAGAAAATTAAATTGATACCATGAAGGAAGAAAACTACAAAATACTTAGTGGGCAGTCAGTGTGTTAATCATTTGGAACAGAAACTGTTAAGTACAGAAGGGAAAAATATTGAAACTACTACTGAAACATAATTTAAAACATTTCTTTCAGCTAGAGTGTCCGAAACATCTTTGCATTCTTATTTTACAAAAGAGGAACCTGATGTTCTCTTTAGAAAAGAGACTGCAAATCCAAAACAATCAAAGATGGTGAGAGTTCTTACCTTCATTTCTTTGACTTGCAATTAAGAGAATTGTCGAATTTTCAGTGTTTCAAAGTTTGTATTCTACTTTAGTCACAAACTTATTTTTAATTGACTTTCCACTAATACCAAGTGAATTAAATAATGTAGGCTTCACTGTTTACTTCTTCAGTGTGACCTGTTTAAGATTATTTATTCTGAATTTCTTTTTAAAAATCATCTTTTTAAAACATAATTCTTAAATAGTCACCAACTTGTGCTTCTCGTGCACTTCGTCATTGACTTTCAAATCTTATAGTACACAGAAACACAACATTTAAAAGAAAATATCTGCTAAACTGATGTTTTATTTTTCACTGTTTGGGCAATGCAAGGGAAAATGATTTTCGAAGGAATGTGATTTAGTACATCTAGAATACATTTAATGAAGTTTAGGTGATTGTTGGGAACCTGTTGTTCTGTTTGCAGCTTTGCCCTTCTGTTGAATGGGTTCAAAGTTGAGTCTTAAACTCTATTTTTGTAGAAAACAAAGTCTAAAGAAATGACAGATGCAACAAAATCACTAATTAGTAAAATCAGTGACAGATATAAAGTAAAGACTGATGAGAAAAGCAAAGCAAGAGACTCCTTGGGTTTTAACAGGTATGATGTGAACTATTTACTTTTGTGCTTATTCTTTTTGTGCACGTGGCTTTGTCTGTGATCTACTCCTCTGTCTACAGCTATTTCACATCCTACTTTCATCTGAATCGTTTGTTCACTTCTGATAAACCCTACTGTACCAAAGAGTAGGAGACTGGTAGTCGTATAGTTCCAGTAGTTGAAATAACTACAAAGGCTGTTAGAAACTCTATTCAGTGGTCTTTCACTCACTCACTCACAACATGTTTCGTGGGGAGAATTTAACTGGGATTGGTCATGGGCACTGCACATGTTGGGTGTCTCCATCCTGTTATCGTAGTTTGGGGGTCAAACTTGGATTCAGTCATCAATTTTCTGATTCTCTAAAGTTCCTAGTTCTCTCTTCCTGAAAGAGTTGACTGTTAGAGAGTTTAAATTTAACAGACTTTTAAATAAGCAAATAAGTCTTACCTTGCTGGATCTGATGCTTGGAGATATACTTTACATATAATTACATGCTCTTCATGTTTGATTGTAACTGGATGACAAAGGACTGGAATAAATTTGTTGTGTTTGATAAGGCTTTTAATTATATAAGCAATATTCTAATGCATATATTCTAATTAGTATTTAACAAAATGTATTCTTAATTTTTTAGGCTACATTTAAATAAATCCTGTGTCTCTAAGGTAACATGTTACTCCTTTTTTTTGGACATTTTTTTCATATCATGTATATGTACATATATGGGGGTAGCTAGTAGATGTAAAGCCAAAGTTCACAAATATCGCTGAATGTTAAATATCTGTAGACATTGATGGTAATTATGCATTGCCTGTATATACTTAAAATACTTTTTATATATTTACKTATGTGGAATAATATTTTTTACAGGCAACTATCAGCCAATGAAATCCAAATTAATTTTTGTTTACATATTATATAATTGAATCTGTTCCTTTTGCACATGGCAATGMTAAATATTTAGAATAAAAATATTATATTTAATGAGATTATAGAATCCTTAAGTGGGATATAGCCAGGACACAGAAATTAGTCTTAATGTTTTTGGGGAAAGAAAACTCTGAGGTTTTGTTGATGTCCTTAAAGGATAAATTCTAAAAGATTTAGTTTCTACTAGCTCTTGTCCCCTTTTGCCATATTGTACTGTTGCTAATCAAGTGGACGTCTGAGCAGCTGCTAGGTTTTTTTTTCATATGTTCATGATGAAGAACTTGCTTTTTGAGAGTGTGTGTGAAATGCATAGTCCAAATTTGACATAAGAGTTAACTTTTTATTTATGCATAGGGAGAAGTTCAGGATAGAAACCTAAAAACCACTACTTTTCTTAATAGAACTGCTGATCATACTATGTAAGTAGTTAAAACATTTTCAAATAAAATTTCTAGTTACCCATACCTAACTTTGTGAAATGTTCATTAGTTCAGTCACCACATTGATCTGTGTGTCTGTTTGACAGGGATGATGTCTACAACTTTAACATCAGTGGGTTTGATGAGCCTACAATAAAGCTTGGAGTAAGAATATAACTGAAACTGATATGTTATGAATAGAATATAAAGGAGCTCAGTCAAATTATGTCTACTGAAAGTATAGTTAACAGCTAAAAATTCAAGTTATATCACTGAACTAAGTGGGGAAAAAAGTTTGCCATGTAAATACCTCCATCACTTTCAAATGTATAATGATATATGCTATCCTAAGGTTCTGGCTGCTTAAAGCAATTACGATGTTTTCCTGAATTAAGAATAAAACAGTTTGTTAGGAGTATCATTATTTTTAAATTACCCTATTATCCTGAAAGCGTTATTGCCATCCTTCCAATCCCCATTGTAAAGACATCTTTACCCAGATGTTTGAGTAAAAAGAAAATCTAGTTAAGATAAAAGCAAAAAACAACAAAAGATAGTTTTGCTTCTTATGGCTCAGAGGAACTTGGTGAATTGGTGAAGGCAGTGAAGCAAATGGATGGAAACCAATGTATTAGTTTGAGATACTGAAAGCTTCGGTCAGTTCCAGCTGGGTTTAACTATCATCTCTCTTCTTAAATAATTTCTAAGATAGAAATTAATCATCATAAGTTAATTGATGAGTATAAAAACTGAGCAAAAAACCCTTAGCTGTTACTGTCTGATGGCCTATTTAATTTTGTTTAAATTGTCTAACAAATGAAAACCTTAATTTGTTTCTTATTTATTTACATTTTTAGATCCAAGAATTGCATGTTACTGAACTGAGTGTTCATACAGATCCAAACAAAAAAGGGTAGGGATGTTATATTGTGTCCTAGTCTGCTGATTATCATCAAGAATAGTGCTGTCTGCATTCTCCAGCATTCCATTATGAAAATCGAGGGAATGTGTGCATGACAATAACATCTTGAACTGTGTTTTTTCAAGCAATAAACATAGCTGCTGTGGTCTCCTAGGCTGTTTCATGATTTTCCTTTGGGAAGCTGATAAAAAGGAAAGAAAGCGGTTCATGAAGAAAACAGCTGTAGTTCTATTCATGGAACACTACAGGGGTATAAACTCCTGAATAGAGGGGGGTAGTTTTTTGTTAATGATCAGCCTGCAAAGGGACGTATTGTTACTGTGTGTTCTTACTGATAATTAGCAAATAAGCACATCCTTTAGGGTTTAAGGTGAACAGATATCTCCAAAATGGATGTGAAAACAAAAGTAGGTACATTTGCTTGAATCCTTAATCCACATATCACATGAGTAGTAGAAAGATTTAGAGCACATATTTTTAAATGTATCATTTAAAGGTGTTTTTTCTTTTTCTAATTAAGCAACGCAGATGACAGTAAAACTAGCACTGAAGTGAAAGGAAGAAAAAAAGTAAGGCTCAGATTTTTGTGGATCAGTATACCTTTCTTGCCTTTAAATACCAATTGCCTTTAAATACCAATATTAAAAGTAAATCAATAACTTTTTTGTTTTTTGTAGACTAGAAACAATCAAAACAAGAAACATCTCTTTAGTGACACAGACACAGAATACAGAGGTGATGACAGCAAGACCGACATTAGTTGGCTACAAGAATCAAATAAAAAATCTAAAGCCCAGATAATTGATTACAGTAGAAATAAAAACTTAGGGAAACCAATAAGCACAGACAAAAGTAAGAAACTTTTTTCATATTTCTTAAGAATGCTGCAATAAGTTTGTCCATAGATACTAACTGCACAGCATGTAATATGCTGTGTTGCAGATACTATGTTTTTGCTGTCTTATTTCCAAGCATAAGAAATTTTCAAATTAGTTCTAATAATTTGTAAAGGTTAATTTCCAAAAAGTCTGTATTTTAACGTGAAAATTGTTGGAGGATGGGACAGGCGGAGGATGTTGTCAACAAAAAAAGCCTTTAAAATAATGTTCTGAAAGCAATTTACTGAATCAGTAAGTTTGCGGGCATAACAGTGATTCTGTGATTTTACAGCTAAAACTCTAAATGTCAAACATTTGAATATTTTGCTGATTTTTCTAACTTTATGTATTGTAACAGCAGATAAATTCTCTGAATGTGCTTGCCAAATGGATAAACCTAAAGGCAAAAATGCAAATAAGAAAAAGGTAAATGTAAATTAGCAACTAGATTTGTAATACATATCCAAAATGTCTTAACTCACTACAGAAACTGGTTTTAAAAATTTTTTCATAAATATGTGCCACTTCTCCATGCTTATTTCAAGATCATTTTTTAAATACAATTTGTTCTTTTCAGGTACTGTATTTTTTTAATGTAGTATTTAGCTAGTATTTTAGGCATACTACTCCTATGAGTTAGAATTATTATTATACATTGATGCTTTTGTAAGTTTTATTACTTAAAATTATTGATTTATTTCAGTTTTATTTAAGTTTTATTACTTAAAATTATTTATTATGCCTACTGCTTAATAGGCAACTACTCCGTTGAATATGCCATTAGCTTTTTAGCAAGGGTTTTCATGTGTCTAATACACTTAATTGAATTATAATACCTTTGAGATTATAATTTCTTTAAAYGAATATATATAACAGTGAAACTGTGAAAATAAAAATGCTATAGATGTTAAGAAAGAAGAATAATTGCAAAATATTGTAAGTGTATTAAAGTTGGGAGTATAATAAATTATAAGTGATTATGAACATGTTAATGGAACATGCTTGTAGATGTTTGTAAGTTTAAAAAAAAACAAAAACACCATCCAAAAACCTTCCCCTGTCCCCTCCAGACTACTCTCTGGTCTCTCAGACTGTACAATAATTATTCAAATCTATTTAATGTTAGTAGCTTAACACTACATACATGCACTCAATGTAGATCACGTGTATGAAAATATGATCACCACATGTAGGTATCGATGATGATGTCTAGTCCATGTAAATCAAAACTGAAGAAGGCTTCAATTCTGAACAGGGCTTCAAAACTAAAGAGGGTTTCAATTGCCCAATGTTGCATCGGTCTACTTAATAGAATGTGTCTTTTTTTAAGTAGCAAAATTCCCCAAATCTACCCAAGCAAGTTCAAAGTGCCTACTTTGAGGAGGTAGGGTTCCACTACTGCATAGACTTCGATGGAGAGCATCTGAAGCCCAGGAAGTCACTAATGGACTTCACCCTGGAGATGAGAAGGCTAGGAAAGCATACGTTTTGCATAGAGCACTTTTTAAGAGAGTAGGAGGCAAGAACTATAATCTCTCCTAGTCTGAGAAACGTTGCAATTAGATTTTTACATCCTTTCTAATGTCAGGTCCCTGGGGTACTTTCAGTGAGAACGTGCTTTGCTCTATTTCTGGACATTGACTGCTGTGTAGAGAGCGTGGCAGTAGTTATGATGTAGAAGCGGGACAGATAGAAAGGAAGACTGATTCTAGGATACTGATCCCTGCTCACTATGCAGGCTTTTGGTTTTGTTCTATGTCAAACCAGTTACAGTCCAGTTTAAATGTGCACATATTTCAAAGAGCAAGTTTTGGAAACCCACTTCAGCTTTGCTGTAGTTCAAAAATGGCATTTATTTTGCCTCTTCACTTTTTTGACTCTCACATTCCTGACTGCACTGTGCCSTATCTACAGTGAAAATTGTCTTCCCAAAATGTTTAGTAGACTGCTGGTTGGACTTTCTGAGCTTTGGTAAAGTTAAATTTTTTTTAGTTATTTTGAAATAATGRATTTCAAGTAACTAAACCATTTATTCTTATATATTTATTTACTAATCATTCTGATACAAACTGAAGATGCTTTTATTCTTCCAAAGATAAACAAATGTAAAAAACAGAATTCAAGAACTGATGAAACGATAGAACAACCCACCAGACAAAAACGACCTCGAAGAGCAGCATTAGCAAAAAATTACAAAGAGCCTTCCAGTTCAGAGTCAGAAGGTGAAAGGAAATCTTCAGCATGYGCCTCTAAGGAGGAGAAATCAAAAATAAAGGTATACAGTTGCACTTTATTCTTAAAAATCCACTTCTGCCATGTATTTCAAAATAAACTGTAGTCTACTTTGTACTTATTACTCCTGAATAATTTATTATTTCTAGTAGTGCCCTTTTTTAATTATGAGTATTTAGCTGCTAAGAAAATTAGTCTTAAATAATCTTCTCAGTCATAATAGTATTTAATTTTGTATTTATGAAATTTATTCTGTTGCAAAGAACTGTGTCCTTTATTTTAAAAAATTAATGATACTTTGAAAATGTCTATTAAATGGGAGGTTTTAGTGAGCCAAATTTTGTTCTTTTAGATAATGTGGCTTTAATAATGCTATGCCTATTTTATGTACAATAGAAAATGCTGACTTCATAGAGGGTACGTCAATACATTTGCTGAATATCCAAATAGGATTTTTAGTAAATTAAACAATGACATTTTATGCTAAAACATTTTCATTCTTTTACTATAACATCTCAGTGTATATGGATAGGTCTGTAAACTTCACTGATTGAATCCTGAAGCATCTGTAATTGCCTCCAATAGTTAAGAAGTTCATAAAAATAGAAATTTGGGTGCTGAATTAAACAAATTCCATGCTTATTGATAGAACACCTGATATCCTTATGAATTTAAGTACTTCTAATGATGTTCCTTTTTGGACCTTCTGCTTGTTCAATGGTATATATAGATAATATGCTCTTTACCTGCATATATATACACTTCTGTATGTTTACAAATAATGTTTGTATAAACTTTGTATTTTAATAGAAACGTATGAATGGAGAAAACAAGGATGATAATCAGCAAAAGGAACTTCAGAATATTGTATCTATGGAGCCAAAAAGCGTAGCTAACTATGTACATAAATCATTTATTGAATCAAAGAATTCTGCAGAACAAAAGGAAATTGAAATGCCTTCATCTGAGAGTCCTGCATCTCTTGAGACAATGAGATGTAGGTATTTTGACTTTTAATTTATATAAATACTGTATCAAAAGTTGGAGGTTAAATGAGGATTATCACAGTAGTACAATTTTACGTTTATTTCATGCTTTTAAAATAAGAGATATCCCCTAATTCAGTGTGTACCACATAATTTAAGGAAGCATATTAATATGTCACTAATACTTTTATAGGTTGGTACAATTATTTGACATAAGCATAATAGAGAAGTGCAATGCATAAGTGTTAGAATGAATCTGGTAACTGCTAAAATAATGCGGAGAGTGCAAAAAGTGGAAGTGTGGCTGGATGGCTGAGCCCAGAGTWGTGGTGAACGGAGTTAAATCCAGTTGGCGGCTGGTCACAAGCGGTGTTCCCCAGGGCTCAGGTTTGGGGCCRGTCTTGTTTAACATCTTTATCAATGATCTGGACGASGGGATCAAGTGCTCCCTCAGTAAGTTTGCAGACGACACCAGGTTGGGCGGCAGTGTTGATCTGCCTGAGGGTAGGAAGGCTCTGCAGAGGGATCTGGACAGGCTGGATCGATGGGCTGAGGCCAATTGCATGAGGTTCAACAAGGCCAAGTGCCGGGTCCTGCACTTGGGTCACAACGAGCCCAGGCAACGCTACAGGCTTGGGGAAGAGTGGCTGGAAAGGTGCCCGGCAGAAAAGGACCTGCRGGTACTGGTCAACAGCCGGATGAACATGAGCCAGCAGTGTGCCCAGGTGGCCAAGAAGGCCAACGGCATCCTGGCCTGTGTCAGGAATAGTGTGGCCAGCAGGAGTAGGGAGGTGATCGTGCCCCTGTACTCGGCACTGGTGAGGCCGCACCTCGARTCCTGTGTTCAGTTGTGGGCCCCTCACTACAAGAAGGACATTGAGGTGCTGGAGCATGTCCAGAGAAGGGCGACGAGGCTGGTGAAGGGTCTGGAGAACAGGTCTTGTGAGGAGCGGCTGAGGGAACTGGGGTTGTTTAGCCTGGAGAAGAGGAGGCTGAGGGGAGACCTTATCGCTCTCTACAACTACCTGAAAGGAGGCTGTAGAGAGGTGGGGGTCGGTGTCTTCTCCCAAGTAACTAKCAATAGGAAGAGAGGAAATGGTCTCAAGTTGCACCAAGGGAGGTTTAGATTGGACATTAGGAGAAATTTCTTCACTGAAAGGGTAGTCAAGCATTGGAACAGGCTGCCCAGGGAAGTGGTGGAGTCACCATCCCTGGAGGCGTTCAAAAAACRTGTAGATGTGGCACTTTGGGACATGGTTTAGTGGGCATGGTGGTGTTGGGTTGATGGTTGGACTTGATGATCTTAGAGGTCTTTTCCGACCTTAATGATTCTATGATTCTAAGTTGTATGTCAACACTTAAAGTAAAATTCCACACATCTGAGACTTGCAAATACCTAGAGTTGGAACAGTTAGCAATATGGGGCTTTAACTTACCCTTTTTCCTTTCATTCCTCATGCTGACAGTTAAGTACCTGTTTTCTAGGTGCTGAAAGAATATCAGAAGGAGATGTTGCTCAAGAGCATACTTATAGTGAAAGATCACCTGATCTTCAGGAGTCAATAGTAGAAGAAAGGGAAATGTTAAACTTTGAGGAAGGAATCTCTCCCAATAATTTCTGTCCACAAAAAAAGAATATTCAAAGTATATGTCTAAATCAGTCCCCTGAGACAACTGTTAAAAAGTTAACATTTGGAAAGAAAAGTTTCTCACCACTTTTAACTGAAGCATCTTTGGTAAGGATGTTAAAGTTACYCTACAATTATTTTAAGTGAAATTGTTCCATTCAGCTCTCAACTGTTTTATGCTTTTGTACCTCTCCTTTCAATAATGATTTTTTTATTTTGTTAATGTGTAGCTCAGCTTAACGACATACAAAACTGTCAGTGGAAAACATGCAAAGGGATCTGTATCTGAAACACGTGATAATAATGAGGATTCAAGTTTCAGACATTGCTTTTCAGACACACTTTATATTAAAAGAAAGCTACAAGATATCACTAAACCTATCACCAAAAGTAAAGAAGAGGTATGTTACTAAATCCTTACTCTTCAGAAAAGAGCTGCAGCTTTTCATCTGTTTTATCTACTTTACAGATGGTGAGATTTAAGGGAAATGCATCTTTCTTAATGTTAAACACTATATATAATGTTTACTTGTGACTTGCTTGGAAAATCCTACTAGTTAATTTTTAAATATTTGAGATAAATTAGGGAATTGTTTATCATATGGATACAAGGAAAGAATTGTATCCCAACAAGAGCASTTATAATTAATATCTTAAAAAATAACAGGGAGTAAATATTTTCTTCTTGACTTTCAATAAAAAATAAACAATTTTTCACAAATTAAAGAATTGTGACATCTGCATGGAAAAGTTCTTGAGGTGAAAAAGTGCTCTCATAGTTTTAGCATTAATGTACTGCTCAATATAACAACTATTGTAGCATTGGCAAATAAATAAAAACTGCTGTATACCTTCCAACCACTTCTCGTAAGTACTTTTTCTGGTGAAAAAAGCACTAATGACTCCTTTAAGAAATAATTTTGTTTGTGTCCTATTGCAAGAAACAGACCTTATTGCTATCATTAATAATTAACATGGTGAAGAATTTGTCTATTCTTTCACCTAGTGAGACATAGTAGTAATTCAGGCAGTGGGGTTTTTTTTTTTCTTACTGTAATTGTGTTCATGTCCCTAGTTTAATGAAAAGCAACATAAATGTGGATTTCTGATGAAGACTTCTGAAAGTACTTTAATTTGGAAACTAATAAATCAGTGACTTTTCTTTTAGGATTGTGTACCACCATCTCCATTGTCTGTTTCCAGTGGAAGTAAAGTACAGTCTTGGAGTGAAGAACCTTATCTCCCCATACAACCTTATCGTCCCATACATGAGTCAGGTACAAACATTTAATTTAAAGCAAAAGACTTTCTGTGTCTCTAAAAAGCTTAAGAAAAATGTTTAATTGGCATAAAAATATGGCCCAAGTCTTTTAATCTCGTTTTCTTTTATATATTTTCATTATTACTCCATTTTTATTCTTTTTCTCATTTTCTTTACTGCTTTAATTACCCCCAAAAAACCCGAAAATTTGGCTCCAAACTGCAGTTACTGCAAAGAGTTAGTTGCGCTCTTAAGAAAGAGTTAGAAGCATTCCCACTGATACTGGAAAAAAAGGGGGSATAACAGTATTATCAGGAAAAGAGGGCTTAGGGTGAATCTCTTAATGAGTGAGTCTTGCATGGGTCAGAGTTCTGTGTTCCATTGAAATCCTGTTGTTCATTTACATCAAGTTCTCATATCTACTGAACATGCCCTCCATAAATATAATGCTTATTAATTTTTTTATAGTTCTCAAGCTTTAAAGCCAAGACACATACTCCTAGAGTTTGGATCCAAAGGGTCAATAAACTCTTCTTTATCCTCCCATGTCATTGTTTTAAATAATCCTAAAATTAAGCATGGTTTTCATGTTTATTAAAGGACCGACTATACAGACGTTTCTCAAACGAAGGTACCACAGTGATACAGAAAGCAATTCTGATGAAGTAGAAGCAAACAAAGAGGAGGAAAAGAAAGGAAACAGAAGAACAAAGTTACAGCCTAGAAGATTATTTAAAACAGATGATGCTGTTACTTACAGGGGTTAGTTATGGAGTGGAAGTTAACTGTAGTTGTGTAAAAGTTTAAAATAATGTAACAAATCAAAGTTTTTACAAAAACAGATAATATCCGTAAAAAAGCATTTTACATGTTTTTAAAAAGAACTAAAAAGAAATGCTAAATATTTAGAGACTATATTCATTTAAAAAGTCAGAAAATTGGTATGAAAATAGAAACTGGTTTCAGCCATCTAACTGCTGAAATTAATCTATATATAACCAAAGCTGTTCTAGGCCCTGTTGTAACTTCAGATAGGATACTTCTTCATACTGAATTGTGACATTATCTTTTTTTACTTCTCTTCAGTGTCTGAAAGCGTATCTACTGTATCTGTAAAAGATCTGTCTGTTTTGGATGGGGAARTCTGGGAACCTGGTTGTTCAACTATCAGTATATGTCAGAAGCTCCAAAAAGAATTTACCAAGAAAATTGAGGCAAGACATTTTATATACAATATTAGTTGTCTGTGTGGGTACATGTGCATATGAATGATAGYTTGTCTTACACCACAGAATTTGCTTAAAAGGACATGAAAATAGCCATGTGCATAGAACTTCAAGAAATGACAGAATTCAGGTTTCCTTTTACGGCTTTTTCAATTCCTTTATGTACCTAGCTCTCCAATGCTTTTCTTTCCCAGGTCTGTTTTATTTTTTATCCTGTCTGTTGTTTCAAAACAMGCTGAAGTATCTAAAGTAATGAGCGTACTGCATTTTGATTTTTTTCAAATTATCAAACCCATGAATGAAATTTATTTGCAAAGGAAAACATGAGCCTGAATAATGCATTTATTCATCTAAGACAGCTGTAAGCACACATCATTTATTCCATGTGTACTTTCTCTATTTTGAGGAAATATATTTTTCAAATAATGTACTTCTAATTAAGTTAGGTAGAATTTTATCGAAAAGATAAACCCGTATTTATTTACATTCATTAACAGAAAGCTTTTCCTTAAAGGATAGGGAGATAATAAAAAAAAATTTTTTTGCTCATTATGATCTGTGATACTAAGCAATTACAGTACTAAACATACTACAGGTTTTTTTCCTGAAGTGAAAATAATCTGAATTTAATGTTAAAACATCCTCATAGAGCCGCTCACAGAAAATGGATCATTTTACTAAGCAATCATTAAGAGCTGCCCATGAGCATTTGACAACAATGAATTACCAGCTTCATGAATGCAGGTCTGTAACGAAAGATTTATTTTAAAACACCCTTAAAATGCAATGAATACTTTCTAAAAGTAACTCATTTTGTTTTGGTAGGGTCAGGCAGCTGGACAAATTTCATTTTGCTCTCCTTGAGGAACTTGAGAATTTTGAAAAAGATTCTCAGTCCCTGAAAAACATGGAAAAAGAATTCTCGGTTTGTATTTTAATTGCTTGATCATGGAGAAAAGTGAATTCTTATGGAATCCATAGATTATTCATATCATCTTTAACTTCAGATTATTAATTCTGATTTAAAAAGCCTTTGTCATTTTGCTTAAAGTTGGGTCAAATTTCAAATGATTTGAGATGTTAGGATTGGCTAATGCTATGCTCTTGGAATTTCTAGATCACTGCTATATGTTTTTCTTCCTAGAAGAAACTACTACTACTACTTTTAATGGACTGTTTACCCCATTTCATGAGCCTTTTTTTCAGCTGGCCTATATTTCAGGAACAGCATGTAGGCATTTGAACCTGATTTGCTGTGTGTTCTACAACAAGCCAGTTGACATTATGGGTCTGCTACTTGCTGTAATGTAAAAATTAATGTACAAATATTCATATATTTGCTTTTTTCTTTTACTCTGAAGGCATGGCTTAAATTACGTGGAAAGACTGATTAAAATGCTATGCATATTCTTTTTCATCATTTTGAAACGGTTATGCAGAACAGATTTTTGGTGAAACTGGTTCCATGAAAACAGAATTCCTGAAGTGCCTGATCCTGCCAGCTAGGCTTATTACTTTTTTTTCAAGCTTCTGTGGTGACTGTGTAACTCCTACCTATTCTGTGCTGAGTCTGTGGTTGTGGGTTATTTTATTCGTATTAGATAGCCGTCAGTTTTAGTTCAGAAAATATTAGTTCCTACTGATTATCATTTATTATATTTTTCTTTCCAGACCTTTTGGAAAAAACATACACATACTTTTAGTACATACATGAAAAATGAGCAACAGAGGTTAGTAGGCTTCATTAATCGCGGGTAGAGATTTGTGTTTTGTTCATTTGAGGTATAAGTTAGGCCAACTACTATTAGCTATGCAATTTCTCTCTTCCATAAAATAGTGATAKTAGATGAGAAAATGAGATCAAAATGTTATGTTACAGGAAAAATGTAATTATTTTCCATGTAAATTTCTCCACGTACCTGTTGGACTATTCCAGTAGTAACAATGATGGTAATATTYATCCATGCTTTTAAGTACAAATAGACTACAAATAATGGGATGTATTCATGATGTGTTTGGAAAGTTCATATGTAACAAAGCTATTTGAACTGCCTTTTATTTCTTTAGAATTCAGATTCTTAAAACTTCATTTGAGAAGAATATCTACCATACTGTTGACTATGAAGAACATATTTTTACTTCAGAGGTGTGATGAACTTTTGTTTCTTTCTTCTTTTTAATAATTTTTAATTCTTTAATTTTACCAACAGATATCAGTATTGACTTTTTTCTCAAAGAAAATCTTTATCCTCAGCATTGTAGTAATGCCACATAARTATTTTTGTAGTTCTTCATTGTCATAAAATATCCTTTAATGTAACAATATTCAGTTTTAGGGGTAGATTTCACCCATTAGAAGGTGTGTGCAATTATCTGGAAAACTGCTGCAAGATTTATTCTGTGGCTTTGTTTATCAGTGTTAATCATCCAAGAAAGAACAAATTTAAAATACACATCCCTTTCCTTAGGCAGGTGGATGCATGTGTATCTGTATCTCTTGGTTATAAACCATTTAGGGGTGTAATTGTCTTCTTGAAAATGGGTTACCGGTTGTGAGCAGAGAAGATGCATTCAGTATCTTTTTATAGATGCATCTGATGAAAGAAGACATAAAAGGACTCCAGGAGAAACTTCTTAAAGAAATGGTAAATGAAGTGTTTGTCCTCATTTTTATTTATTGTTTAAGTATAGCTGTTTGAACAATGAATTACTAAAAATTGTAATCTCTAGTCCCCTATCAAAAATAAAAATGAGTCAGAATCCAAGTATCACTAACATGCTATACTTTAAACCTTATCTGGGTGATAAAAGCAGCAGGTAGATATGGATATACTGTTTTAGTTCTGAGTCTTAATATGTTGAATGTTGATGTGGAAGAGAAAAGTATCATATCTGATGTGTTGAAAACAGCATATACTATGCACCAGCATTAAAATACTTTAAAAAAAAAAAAAAAAAGGAAGATTTTATTTAAAGTATATGATAAATGTAATGCTTTTTGCACAGCAAGAAGAGGAACTGTGTAATGTTCGCAGAGGATTGGAGACATTGTTTCAATCAGAAGGTAGAATTCTGAAGTAATATTTTCAGATACCTTCCTGAAATTCGAGGTGAATATAAACACTCTTTTATAATGTAAAATTTGACAACTTTTTCTTTTTACACTCAAGGAAACTATTGTAATGAAAGCATATTTTCCTTAATAATATTAAAATCTATGTGGATGAGACTTCTCCTTTTATATGTGAGATTTGAAATTATTTTACTGAATCTGCTAAAATGCAATATGTAAATTTTTGGATTTTTAGCACATGCTATTTTTTAAGAGGTCTTTAACAATTTTTATAGGTTATTTAAATGACTTTCAGAGAAATCACTTCAAATTTCACTTTGAATGCATGTTTTGGGTCAGTGTGTACAGAATACCTCTTTTGTCTGATCCAGAATACATGAGAAATTATTTAGGGATCAAATCACCTGTTTTGATCTCAGTCCTATTTGTCTGTGGTGTTAGACTTCAATAGGAGTTTCTAAGAGAAAATAAAACTCTMAACACTTGTGGTTGAACTACGTTGCAAATAGTTGTATTAAATATTTCAAGAMAAATATATATTGTCTGTTCTGTCCTTTTTTTTTTTTTTTTTTACAAAATGATGTTATTACTGTTTTGCTTTAAATCAGTAATACATATTTGCACGTCAGTCAAATACAACTTACTGCTGCACAAATATTTTGTGTAAGACAACAGATAGCAAGAGGGTCTGCTATCTGTAGCTCAGAAATATATCCTACATACTAATACAATCTATTCCATATACTTAGATTTCAGAAGATTTTCTAAGAAAACGACCAGCGAGTCATAATTTACACTTCTCCTTTGTTGCCACGTATCAGCTAGAAGGTTTCTTCTGAATATTTATGAAGCTACTTCGAAGCTAATATTTCTCTTAATTTGCTTTTAAATTAAATAAAAAACTACCTTGCATTTCATAGTTCCTTAGCAGCCTTTTAATCTTTTTTTGCTTGCAATCCTGCATGTATATACTGTAAACTTTTCAGGCTCAGAAGGATACCTTTAATATTTTTCATTTAAGTTCTCTTAAAAAAAATGGGGATTAAAAACTTACAGCTGATCAAGAAGTAACAGATGTAGAGAATAACTCATAGAATGTGCRTGTCTTGGAGCTTGTCTACATTACCAYATGCAGAGCTGCCTCTTTACCATGGACCTGACTCCAGATTAAYGCTCCCAGCATCTCAGGAGCCTGASCTCACTYGGCACCACACTAACACAACTTCACAGCTTCTGGAGCAAGGCTGAAGCAGGTACATGCTTCTCTGTGGCTGATGWTGTGACCACAGAGGTCTCAAAAGAATATATTAGCCAGTTTTGGAGTAACAGCTCTTCACAACTTAATTACTTTATAGCCCCTATTTTACATTCCATTATACCTCTTATTTTGTCTTTAATGTCATACAAACTTCTCTGTCATTTCTTCCATTATCCCCTCTACCCTCTGAACTCTTCTGTTTTTCCTCAGTTTCCTTTCTTTCTATATTCCTAATACTGCTTTTATTATCAACACAGAGACCTTTACTTACAGTAGTGTTCTTTAATCTATTTTTTTTTCTCATATGTTACTGAAACCACTCAGTCTATATGTCTCAAACCCTTATTTATTTTCATTCCAGCTGGTTCTGAATGCAATTATGATGTTATATTGCTATTATTATTGTCTAATATTTTTTAAAAAGTCTAATAGACTGGTTTTCATAATTTTAAGTTGTTAGCTGTTATTTAGGTCTTACTTTGATTTGACTTCCTTCAAACCCACCAATCATTTTTTCAAAATATTTATCTAGTAGAAGTTCCCTGCTGAACCTCACCCCTATCTGAATCTGCATCTCTGGTGATACTTAATCAGTTTCCTTTTATTAACTCTTTGTTGGCTTGCCCATGCAATCTGTCTGTCCTACAGGTACTTCGTAGATCTTTGATTTATTATTCATTATTTCTGAGAGTAACCATTTCCTAAAGYTTATTTTCAGAGAGAAAAATGGCATGATTTAAAATTTAATTTTAAGGCAAAGTTAAGGTAGAAAACTCCTTGACAGAGGTCCTCAAAGAAAATAGGAAAATCTATTGATTTCTAAACGACTTCTGTATCTTTATATTAATACTGTCTTTAAAGAAAAAAGAATAGATTCATAGGTTGTAACCTGAACTCAGCACTCACTGCGCARCCTACTGTAATTTCAAAGTTTGCCTCACTCAGAGCAGGGGGTGGGACSCAATGACCTTGGGAAAGGACCTAGGTTCTTACCAACCTAAATTAATCTATGACTTTATGGAAAAGACTGCTTTTATCCTTACTGAAAATACCATCTTTAAAAAACAACTTCTTAGATCAGAAATGGATGTGTGAGATTTCTATCCAATGTGCACTGAGAGTGGAATGCAGAGTAATTGGTGTTCTTAGACTTCATTGATGGGAAATGGTTTCTTGTAAACAGAAATAGTAGTAAATGAAATATTTCTTATTAATTAATTTTAAAAACACAAGGCTGTGTTTTCTCTGGAAATTACTCTATTGAAATTGCCAGGAAATAATTTGGTCCACTCATCCCATCTACGTAAGTGTACTTAATGCTTTTCTAATTTTTCTAAGCCTGATTTTTGTGTTGTGGTGGGGTTTTTTTGGTTTTTTTTTTTTTTGAGCCTGTGATCACTGTCATCTCCACTAGATGGACCTCACGAGATGCTAAGCTTTTTTTTTACTGGTCTAATTGAATTTTATCTGTATATGAAAGAGTATTTTTCTCTTAACTGTACAGGGTTTTAAAAAGTGCACTGCAAGGCAGTTCTTCTCTTACACTGAGTACATATTGGAAAAATAATACAACTGCTACTTTTAGTGAGGACTCATGATAAAAARGAAGTATGAAATTTTACTATCTATCTATCAGTCTTTTCCCCACCCCATTAGCTTCTAAAAACTTTGAGCAGGTACAATCAAATTTAACAAATGTAAAAATCTGTAGCATATCACAAGGGASTGTTCACAAAGGCAAACTTCATCATAGGGAAATTGCTTTTTTTTTTTTTCCAATTTGTGGATGGGAAACCCCAGGGGTCATTCAGAGCAGACACCTAAATAAAGTGATAGGAGTTGTGCACTGCAGGCCTCTTTCTTTTTTCCATTGGGAAGAAGAGGCACAAGGAGAATCGCCTCCCTAAGCTAAATGTACCTTCAGTGGATGCCATCCTAAGTTCCAACAGTAACTGAGCACAATACATGGCCCAGTGAATGCCTGCGGTCTCCAAACAACTTGATAGACTTGCCCACCAGTAAGCTGGCAGTAGCTAGCTGACAATGACCACGTGTGGCCCTGCAGTAGTCACAACTTTCTGCCTCTTACCAGACCGAAGCAGAAAAAAAGGCTGGGRTGGTTGTGATGGAAGGACAGCTGAGAACATGGGGAAGAAGCAAAGCATATTGCTGCATAACTACAAGATGGTTAATTTGCATTAGTAATACAGCTCATAGGCATTGTTTGAAATTTAAAAAGCTGCTCTAAGTTACCCTTAAAATATCTTTGTTTATTATATTTTTCAACATCATTTTAATGTGGTTTATACAATATTTTTATTACCAGTGAAAGTATGCATCGCTGCTAAATAGGAGTGTTACTGGCATGGATTATTAGCCAAGTTTGTAGTTGACAGTGGATCGTCTACTGTTCTCAAATTAAAAAATGGTTCTTCTGCTGAAGAAACTTTTCTCTCCTTTCTGTGTACCCTTTTTGTATATTACACCTGGACTATCATTATATTGTTGTTTAGAAATAATAGTATTTTATTAATAATTAAAATGATTGATAAATATAACTAACAGTATGTTGAAAGGATAGTTATAATGTTACATATTTCTGTGAAAAGCCAGCAAGTTACAAAATTGCAATAAATAGGAAAAAAAAAAATATCTTTGGATCAAGTAATTGGGTAATTCAAGTCTTCAACTGATAGTCACATAAGTCAAACATTAAAAAGTTGTACAAAACTACAGCTAACTACAACAAAGCTAGCAAGCTTCGTTGGTCCTGGGCACCACATCTTCCTCAATTTCTTCTAGCATTGCCCTTACTGACATATATTTTAAGTGTTGCGCTGTATGTTCTTACCTTCCATTCTTAAATGTTGTTTTATCCAAAGAATAGCACTGTATTTATGTTATTTCATCCCCACACTGAGCAGCAGAAGAGAACTGAAAGTTAGTCCATCCACTGTTTGCATTGATTCTATTCACCATCTTGCAGCAATTTAGTAGTAGTCTATACAATTTTACACACCATATTTTCTTTATTATCTTCACGCTTCATGGAGATCATCTCAACGAAGCTACAAGATCGAGAGCACCTTTTTCAAGTTTTTAACATTGAATGACTTCCTAAAAGGATGGCATTTAGGGCTCCTGCAGAGAAATTTGTCTTGTGAGTGTATGTGCCATTTTGTTGCTGTCTCATTAGGCATGCTTTCCAGCTATCAATGTACTATTATTTTTTTCCTAAGTTTTCCCTTTTAGTAGTATTTTGAGTAGAATTCTCAGATGCTTCTAGATGTCACGCATTATTAGAATGTCTGGCTTTACATTTTTCTCAACCAGTTCTATCTGCTTTGTTATTAGCATTTAGTAACTTTTTTCTTCTTACTGTCATGAAAGCATTAAAATCATTTGTTTGCTAAACATCAAAGTACAGTGTTACATTTCTATCTATAGTTGTCCAATTTAGTAATTTTGAATGAGAATAACAGTGAACTGAATTGTCACTCTTTAGAGGGCCAGAACCTCAACCAGTGTAGAATGACAATCATGTTACGCTGGTTAGGATCTGGTCCAAAACATCGATATTCCACAAGGTGGAAAACCTTACTTAAGATCATCCTATTGAAGACTCTGTGTTGATAAAGAAGTAATATGATCTGGTGCATAATAATTGTCATCTCTTCCCTTGCCAACTGTCCCTGGGAAAAAAAGAGCTTTAGGAAACATGTTCATTTCCTGCAATAAGTAGTCATTTAATTAAAGAACAAAAGTAACAGGAATCAAAAATGCTTGCAGCTGTGATTCTGTTAGACATTATATAAAAAAGAATGAAATTATAATACATTAAATTAGTTTTAGAACATGAACTTAAGTGTTTTACAAACTAATTGTGGTWAGTTCAAAATGTCTTATCAATATAATACTGAATGACAGTGTGTCATGTCCATTTATGTCAGAGGCCTTGGAATGGTAAAGCCTGTACATGCACAACACCTCCTTTTCCAAGATAGACTGCAAAACAGTTTAAAACAAGTGTTAAAGGAGAGTAGTAGGTTCTTTCAAGTAGCTTTACTTCAGTCTTTTTCAGCAGATCATCCCACTCCACAGGCCATCGCTCTTCTGACTTCAGAGCGAAGTACATCTCTGGTGTTTCTTTCGGTATGTAAGTGCTGCAGAGACTTTATCTGCAGAGTCCTTCTTTCACATAAACATCAAGGTATCCTGGACTGAACTTTAGGGAAAGACTTATATATTCCCTGATGTGTGTTCAGCAGCAATATCAAAAAGTAAAGACAGATTCTTCTCAGAAGAAAATTTCTATGGCCTGTGAAATCTAGGAGAAATAAGAGACATTTTTCAAACTACTTTGAAATWAAAAAAAAYATATATAATTTTAAAAAATTGTGTTAGATTAAAAAACAATTTTTAAAAAACTATTCATTTGTTTAAAGGTACAGTAACAGTATTACTGAATATTAGTGACTTTAAGTCTTAATTTTCACCAACACATTTCCACACGTATGCCATGACTGTAGTGCAGTTACAGTCCTCAGGGCCCAGTCTAACCAGTTTACAGTTATTTGGCAGTGCAAGTGCAAATATAGGTGTGGGGTTGATTTTGGTTTTTTTTCTTTTAGGAATTAAGCCACAGTTTGTCATTGGTAGAAATTTTCTTTATAGTGCAGTGATCTTGTCATTTTGTAAGAGTTAAGCGGTGTTGAGCTGATGCTTTGGAAAATATGAGGACACACTGTTGGATTAATGTACGATAGTCTTAAGAGTCTGTCTGGAATTAATATACTCTTGCTCTGTAGGCTTGTTCTTTTGGCTGAGATACGTAATTAAAGTCCCAATCATTTGTAATGCCTTAGCACTAATTGTAAATTATAAGCCTGTTTATTCCTAATATCCTGAACAAATTTCAAAATATATCATTATAATTTACTTAAACTCCCCAGGTAGCTTCAATTAGAGAAGGTATATCTCACCTTTTAGACTTAAACTGCAGCCATCCYATTTTGTTTTTCCTATATTTCATTCTATCAATGCAGTGATGTCTTGCCATAAACATTGMGTCTGAGTCCTGTAATGTTAAAAGGGCCCTAACAATTGCATGAACAGTCTAGAATTGTATAAATATAGCATTTAGATCAATGCAYATTGCACTTACGACTCAAGTGTATTTGCCTAGACCATCTTTTCATTGAACATCCAAAGCTCAGTTAAGCTGGAATTCATTCGGRGTTCAGAAATAAGCATGGAAATGTGGGCCCAGGCACTGCTGAAGTGAGCCTTCCAGARTGCAAGACTGTACACCAAGTTCCTTAGTACAGTGTTAGGCAACTTATTTTAGCAGCGAGCACACCTGAGAATGCTTACAGACATGGCAAGAGTACACCGTGCTCCCAGAAACTCCTAAAATTGTGTTTTAAGAGCAATTGGACTTGCTCAAGAGATGAATAGAAATTGTAGGAAATAACTGATTGCATTTCAGTTTTTCTCTAACAAGGTCTTTTTGCAAGTAATAATGGCTGTGGAATCAGCCTCTCTCCCATTTTTTCCCACTTAGAAAAAGGAAATGAATGTTTTCATGCATGTTTAAACATAGTACCTGTCATCAGTGCTGGCACATGAAGCAAGCACTAGATTGACTAGGTTCACACGGGCCCAACCCCTCAGTTAGACAAGAGTCCAAACCCGTTCTCTCTCCTGACCTCTCCGCTGGACTGCCATTAAGTGTGCTTTGAGGGGGTTGCATTCCTTGCAATAGCAACTGGACCGACATTCAAGTGATRCCGAAATCTACAGGCTCGATCCATTAGAACAAATCCAGTTAGAACAAATGCATTACTTATGGGCATTATGTATGTCTTGTTACGGTATRTAGAATTTTGTATTTCTTAGCAGGGAAGTTGCAATGTTAGTGATTATAAGGTTGCACACTCAAGTACATTTAATTCAAAAACCTTTATATAGTGTATTAAGTTGTTTGTCTACTTTAAAAAAATCTTTTTTTTTTTTTTTTTTATGTTATACCCTGCGTTTTAACTTTTTGTCATAGCTTTTGAATCTTCAGTGCAAAGAATGCAAGCTGAGTGATGTTCTGGAGAAGGTCTGSGGGCTTCTCAATATGTGCTAATGAAAGCAAAAAAAAAAAAAATCAGAAAAGCCAGGTTCTGAACAGGAAGAGAAATACTTCCATTTTCTTTTAAAATAAAGCTTCCTCTGCATATTCTTCTCCCACATCCAGCATGTAAGAGCAAAATCTACAGATTCAGGACTCAAGCAGACTGCTTTTAGCAGGCAATAGAAATAAATAGCTGGAAAACTGACCGTGTCAAATGTTTGCTTGATGCATGTACCTCCATTTCATTACTTTTGTATTCATTTAGCTCTTTCCGAATTGCTGCCTAGGAATTGAAAATAGAAGAAGGTTAACAAATAATTTTGTATTTATAAGCATTGTAAAATACTGACCTTGCAGAGCAGAACAGGATTTTTTTAAAGTAGAAATAATAAGTATTGCAAATATTTGCTAACAGGTAGCAAAGCATATATGCCGGTAGAGATGCTGAATATTTAGGTTATATGGACTGGTGATACGACACTTCTCATCATTCATTACTAATTGCTGACAGGGTCACTTCTGTCTAGAAGCAATTCTGACAGGAGAATAAAACCACAGTGCTTATTGTCTCACGTTTAATAAGATTCCTGTTAAAATTTACTAGATTAAGAGAAGTCGCTGAGAAACTCATCAGCTGGTCAACTGACTTTTATGGAATTTCAATGTGTGTCAATTTTTTAATAAAAATCAGACTGTTTGCCTTATCACAACTTGCAAATACCAGTCCAGACTGTGTTATCACCTGTATCCATAGGATTGCAGAGTCATAAGTGAAGAAAAATGTTGTCTTTTGGTGCTTAATATAATGAAATTCGAGACTATAAAAGTGAGAGCGTTCTTTTGTTTAAATGGCTACTGTGAGTGAACTGGAATGAACTGGTGCTTTCACAGATTCTTATATATTTGGTACTTCGTAGTTTAGCTACCTAAAATTATGAGGCTTGTACCCATGTTCATGTTTTATATCAGAGATTTGGCTTATTAAAAGAAAAATAAGGAAAAATAAYGTATTTGTTTACTCTGAAAGAGAAGTTTTTCAGTCACAAATGCAGTGGTCAAAGTYCTGACCCTGAATTCCTGAATGCCACCAGTATATGCAATTGAACTCTGTCACTTTCTTTTTAGCTTATAAACCTGCCTATATAACAATATAAAGCCAATAAAATTAGGAAAAGCCTGGTTTTAATACATACCCAGTACATACAAGGAAAATACAAAATCATTATTCCATTGATTAATATATAACAGCTTATTCACCATTTTAGTGAGCTCCGGAGAACAGCTACTGTAGTAGAAATACATTGTTCCTTTTCTRTATGAGTCCTTTAAAACCATTTGTTAACTTTTTACTGGGGAGACACTGAAATGGAGAATGAAGTGTTCGATCTTCACRTCTCAGAACGAAGCAGTAAGTAACGGTCCTGTATTTGCCATTTTACCCAGCAATTATCTCAGCCTCCCTACTTGTTCTGCTTGCTGCTGCCCCGAAACTTCAAAACTTACTCAGCAACTGTTCTATCTGGAATCAAGCTGAACTATTTTTCCTACTACTCAAGCACCTAAATGTGAAGGTTAAATTAGGATGTAAATCAGCTATATGGCAGCTATGTGATGGAACAAAAATGAGTGTTTGTTTATGCTTGTGAAAATGTGGGATCAAGCAACTCCTTGAGCATTCACAGGAAACGGGAAAGGAAATATCTGCATGTTTAGAAACACAGTGGAGGATATTTGCATGTTTGGGACAAAACTTCCAATCTGAGGATAAATGTTAGTACTGCATTGGCTGGAAATGTTTTTGAGTTGCAGCCCTAAAGCATTAAGAAAGATTGTATCCACCTTTTTTTTTTTTTTCTATCAGTTGATGGGCTGGGTAGAAGCCTTTGTAGTACTAAATAGGCATTTTTATAAATAGCATTTTTTATTACAGTATGCGTTGGTCAGTGTGGTTTCAGCATAAAAAATAATGGTAACATTTACAGAGATTAAATGTCCCAGAGGTCAAATGTCTTTGCAGAATCTGATATATCATTATAGACAAAGCAAGTAGAAAGCAGTAATATGTCATTTTAATTATATCAGTACCTTATCTGCTGCTGATAGTCTTGTCCATGGTTTATCTGCTCGCCTGTCGTAGTCCTGTGCTTTTGCCACTTCCACATAATCACTGAATCGAATCAGGATTTTTCTGTCTCTTAGTTCATCAACTGTAGGTCTCTGGTTAAGCTAAATTAAATAGTTTTGTAAAATAAAGCCAGTGTTAATAACAAACATATCAGTAAAATGTGCAACATTTTCTGCTTCCCATCTTAGCTTAGTGTGCATTTATGTATATGGAAAAAAAACGCAACCCTTGGAAATTCCAGGGAAATATTCAGTCTTTCAGAGGATTGTTAGGAGAGTAGTAATGGTTTAAATGGAGTTGGGGGCTACAGCACAGTGGCTTTATAATGGACAAAAGAGGAAAATATTTTAACCTGCATATTGATAAAATGCCTTTACAATATGTAAAGGAATAATAATGAAATTGTTATGATCTATGTATAATATCATATGCTCTAGGGGTTTTCTATTAGAGTCAGCAGCAGATTGTCTGTGTAAGGTTTTCAGGGCTGGACCCATTGTAAGAATTTCAATTTGGCTTTAACAAGTTATCGGTATATTTGGTTTATAATTCCAGTAGGGATTCCTAGGAACAGAACAATGACAAGATCTAATTCTGATTCTGAGAATACCTTAAATGCAAAGAGAAATTTATTGTGGGAGCACACCTGGTGCTCAGCAGGGAGTCAGCTCTGCTACTGATTGCTACAAAGAACGAAGAAGTCCTTTTCTAGCAATATAGTTGCAAAATACGCAGCGTGCAAGCAAATACCCACTTTCTGATTTCAAGTTCATATGTAAATATTCTACCAAGTCTCATGTAGCTGAGATAAGGTAGATGATATTTTTATAATTCGTATTASTAGATACCACTATCTCAGATACTGCTGAGGAGGATGTGTATTAAGGGAGGTTTTGTGTAATAATGGCCTCTATGACTGGTTGATGTTATATTAGCTTTGCTAAATTTCTAAAAACTAATAGAAGGTATTGCAAGATTTTACCTTTCTTGTCAGTCTCTGTTTGATTTCCCTTCTTTCTTCCTGTTCTGTTTGATCATTTCGTTCTGCAAAGAATATATAAAAAATGATAACTTGCCTCATGAGGGTTGGCAGTATTTTCCAAAGTTCCAGACAATAGAAATCAGAGCACAGAAAAATTAGTAGCTGGTTCTTAGTTGTATGTTTTGTCAGTTCAGTACATCTCTCTGGTTCTCTGTTAGAACATACAGTTACCTCTCTGTAAGGACAACGTACTGGTGCCAATGTCAGCTTCTCCTGTGCTCTAAACTCCAATTCCAAGGAGATTTAATAAAACAACAGCAGCCACACCAACTCTCCAATTGTATAATCTTTAGAAGGAAAATCAAAATATTCCATAGTTAATCATCATTTTTTATTCTCCACGTTGCTGGAGCGTTCATTGCTGTACATGCTGAAAAGACTTATTGCAGCAGCTCCAGGGAAATTCTGTTCTTTCCTCTATAACCTTATTCTCAGGCCACATCTTTAGATGGTCACACTGCCACCGTAGTTATCTTTGCCTTGCATGCTTTTTTTCTCTGCTATTCAGGATATGCCACTGACATTAGAACCTCTTTATCCTCACAGGGTTTTCTTTTGTAGCGTTCCACTCTAACCTAAGCCAGCTTGCTTTTGTGTGTTGTGCCTATTAACATTCAAGCCGTGATAACTCCTACACACTGGGTCTAAAAATAGACTACAGTGCTGTAACACTGTGTGAAATATATCCTTTGCCTTAGGAAACCAGTTAATGGCGTTTCTATTTCTAGTACTATCTGTTACTAAATTAAGGCATAAGCCCATGACCTGAACAAAGCTGAAGACCTAGACAAAAATGTTTAACCATTCTGGGGTTCTCTAGATACTACTGTGAAGTTTGTTATAGCATTTGCATTAGGTATTTCCAGTATTAAAGCACACACGTGATTTTTAATATGCCTCGTAAAAACACTGGCATTGGAGATGAGTTTCCAAAATGATATTTTTAGTAATGAAGTATTCTTCTCCCTTATTTTTACACTCATTAGATTACACTGAAATGCAATCGTAAGTATCTATTTAAAATAATACAGTAGTGCATAGCTACAACTGGCTATAGTAGAAATGTAAATCAAATTAATCTAAAATGCTATAATGTGCTTTATTACAATTTGGTGGCAAGGCACACACATTTAAAAGAGAATAGGACAGCTAAAATTAGTGCTCTGTCAGGGCTAGGCAGCTATTTAAGTCTGGAATGTTTAAAAAGAGAACAGGCTTTAAAAAGTAGAGTGCATTCTAAGATGTAGAGATACCTGCAAGAAGTTACTAATATGCTTTACTCAGTTTTAATTCACCCCTTTTAAAGTAGATATCGCTATCTATATATTTATATTAAAAGAAAATAATTCTCTGTGGTGTAGTGCCTTTTTAAGATATGACTGTGATAGTCTCTGAGAGAATTCCTAAAGAAAAACCACAAATACACATTTCTGATCAAGAAATGCTTTTCCAAATATACTGAACATATATAGTGACCCATTTCTCTGAGACATTCACTCAGGTTCAGTGCTTATTCCGAGCTTCAAGAAATAAAAGAAATAGTTCTTTTAGAAAAAATAAAACAAAATTTGATAGGAAATGCTAGCAAGGGTGCTATAAAACTCAGGCGTTATTACAGAGACAAACCAGAGAGGTTTTTCCCATCAACATCACTCTGCCTACGCTTAGATCCATTCATTAGTAAGGGCTGGTTTTATAAATCTCAGTAGAGACACACTCCCAATTAGGAAGTGGCATGTGCAGTACTGTAATTCATTTTGCTGCTCTGTGAGTTATTCAGGGAACTCTTAGCTGTGCGTGACACTAAAACAATTCCTGGGGTTAAGAATGAACCGGAGATTGTACAGTGTGATTTAAGAGATGCTGCCTTCTTGAATGTGAATGTCAGCTTTCTGTTGAATACAGGAAGAACACATGTGAACACCTGGGTCGTGGTTTTAGTTCATATGCTTTTCGTGCTTGGTGGTAAACCAGCAGTGTTTCTATAGTTAAAGGGTTCTATAGTTAAAGGTCTTAGAAGATCAACAAAGTTGTAAGAAAGTTTGCTTTTTAAGTACTACTTTTGTCTCAGAAACATCTCCCTAAGGCAGATAAGAAGTCACTTCTTTAATCTTACTGAGATTTGTTTTAAAATAACATAGTAGTTGCACTTAGGCACTTGCAATATGCTTCTCATTTTGACAGAGTTGTACAAATGTGAATTATTAGTCCTTAAAACAGCTTTGGRGGTAGCATTGCTTCTGTTAGCGGTATGTATTATGAACATCAAAGATGTTAGGAAACTTAGGATGCAACTGTACAAACCCTTACAACCTGGAGGAGGTTGYAGTGATTTCACTGAAGGGCATTTATACTGCTGCAGCTTTGCATGTCAGACCCAATCCAGGTGTTTTTAAAGTCCGTAACAAGAATGTCAATATCCCTAATAATAAAAGGAGACTTTACTAATTTCCAAATTCACTCAAAACTGAGACTAGAGTTGTTGCATCTGTCCAGCCTTTTAAGATTGCAACTGACACAGCCAAGTGACGACCTTAGCTCCTTACAAGATACCTAGCTTTTTATATAACGGAAGAGGTAAATAAAATAGAAGTGGTTCTGATCTCAGCTGAACCTGTATAAAGCCTGCGCAACTGAACTGAAGTCAATAAACTTGCTCCATGCTGGGAGCTCTTTAAATGAGATATACAAATCTAGACCAGTATGTTTAGCTGGCATTCAGGAAATATCTTAATTCTGCTTTATCTTCTTTCTGCTTTATCTCTCTCTAAGCTCATTATATGAATGTATTCAAACTTTTTTATTATTAAAGCTGGTCAGTTTAACCCAGATTAAGGATGTAACCAGCACACTTCAAAAAGTAAACATAAAGGAACAGATTTTTTCAGTAGAGATGAGCTCTTCCTTAGCCAGGAAAAAACCCGAAGAAATAGATTTTCAGAGATCTTAGGTACTGACTCTTGAAAATCTCACCCCACATATTTCAGAATCTTGGGTTACTGCTTTTTCTTGTCTCTTGTGGTAGATGACAGGTGAAGTTAGGCCAAGTTCATCTATTCACATTTGCAAAGAATGTATCCTTTTTCTCATTTAGCTATGCATGTGTTAGATACATCTAATTTTCCATGTGCTATATATGCATTGGAACAGTACTGAAAATACCGATAAAGGTAAGTTGACTGTGGAATTCCTTTGTGTTAAAACTGAAATGAAATCCCCAATAACTTCAATGGCAAGAGCATAAGGTTTTTTCTACGAAGTACTGAAAGTTCTGAGACATTAAATTTTAGGTAACAAAATGTAGATAACTTTTTTCCTAGCGAATTACAATCACCTTAATAATTAAATATTAAATAAATAGCATAGGCAGCATTGCTTGTATGACATAAACTTATGTGGCTTTATGTTTTATGCTTGTTTAATGAGAAACAAACTATYGTTCATATCATTCTGGTTTTTGTCTTTCAACAGTAAACAGACCATGAAAATAACAGAAGCAATATACTTTTCCTTCAAGCAGATGGCCTCCCCCTTCCTCCTGTCTGAGACCCATAATGGAGACAATTCCAAAGCTCTCTCACCTTCCCCTAACTTAGAGGATTCCCAGCACTTGTAAGGAAAGGGATTATGTTCATCACTTGTTTGATCCCCAGGTCAGAACACCAATCTTTAGGAAAAGAGTTGCAAGTTTCTGCCTTGTTTTTATTTGAGAGATGTTGAGWACATTCCCCTGTGGCAACATCTATAAGAGGCCTGGAACTGTCCCTCTGGTAACTCTAATATCTCAGAATGATCTTTCTTTGACTTGTCTTTGGGAAGGTCTCTAACGATATGAACAAAGGTACTTGCTAGGAGAATCACACCTCTGCAGGGATGCTTTCTCCATTCCGCTTTAGCCTTGGTGGTATTCAGTGTATGGTTTGCCATGACAGTCCACATCTTGAAAAACATCAGTCCAATTTTCATTGCACTGTGTGACACTAAGACTGTATCCCCCCCCCTTAGACATTCATAACAGAGCAATCAGAATGAAAATTATTTGAAAGCCTACATTTGAACAAGTCATTCTTTTCTGTACTAAATTGCATGCCTTTATCAAGTTGTAAATTCTGATTCCTGCAGTATTCAAAACCCAGGACGTGAAAAATTAAAACTTTTAGGTACAGAAAATAATCCCAGTGAATTAATTTGTCTATTTAAAAATAATATGTTCTAGAAATGCAATCACTGGTTTCAACAAACACATATAAAATACTTTAGGAAAAAAATACTCACGTTTAAGTATATTTCTTCTTTCTAGCTCCTCGACAGCAGGTCTTTGGCTGAGTCGCCTGCGGAAAAACACCAAAATCACATTTTGTACCATGCCTGTTCTTTGGAAAGTCTGCAGTATTCTGAGTTCTGGTTGGTGTTTTCCTCAGGGAGGGGACTACAAAATCCCTCTCCAGGACTCAGGAAGGAAAAAAATACAAGAATCCTGGCACCAGAATGCTTTCTTATATTATTTTTCCCAAATGTCAGCAATGCAGGTAGAACTTCTCCTCTAGTTTGCTCTGCTGTCAGTGAAATGCTTCCTCAGGACGTACATCCTTTTCACCATACTTTCCAGACAGTCAGTTGGAACCAGTGCTCTTTAACAGTTAAATTCACTCTTGAGGGGGGTATTTAAGGTGGTTATCAAATGAGTTTCACAGTGATCTTCTGTAGCTATCACTGCCTCTACCTTTTAATCTCACGTAGCAGCGGGCTTCCTTTTTTCTAGTAACACCAGTGGTGCATCCTGACAAAATGCAGACTTGCCAGAAATGAAGCTTTCCTGTGGTTTCCCGACTACACATCTAACAGACCAATCCAGCAGCTCTCCTCCTGCCTGCTGAATAAAATTCGTGTGCTGCTCACAGCCTCACGCTGTCTGAACGGAGTGTCTTATGCAGTTTCACCTCCCCTTTTTAGTAGTGCTGCTTCAGGATTGAGTCTTCAAATCATATGATCAGTGCCATAGCGATTTTATTCTGCATACTAAATGAGACTTCCCCACGAGACACTGCTAATATCTGCAGAGAATCTCAGGTAATTGAACCCCTCCCCTAGGCAGACACACACACATGCTGCATTTGCTAGCTTTCAACTAATAATCCAGCAAGCAGATCGGAAAGAGTTTATGATGCTTGCTGGCCTGCGTTCTGGCATCGTTAAGGATTCTCATCGTCTCCTCTCCAGCAGATGTTGCCAAGCCAGAGATGAAGTTACAGAGACAAAGAAATACTCAGAGCAGGGACCACACTGCAAAGCACTGCTGCAGTAGTTATCCCTCTACTGTGTACAGGAAAAAAAGGAATGATTATAAAGTGATGCTATAACAAGAGGTACATTTTATCAAATATATGAGATGAAAAAATGATGTAACTGTTAACASACTGTAAAAAAACGGTAAAAGTACCTGATTCTGATTTCTCCTTGTTTTGTAAGCCTTACCAAATATACCTTCAAAATCAACTCTGTATTCATGTTATCAGACCAACAGCCCAAAATATGAATGCAACTCCTTATCCTTTTTTAATTAATTTCCCTGACATCACTGGGAAAGCTCTCATCTTTGGCAACAGGAAGACATCACAACTACTATACCAGATTCACACCAACAGAAAACTTAGATGATGAGCTCTTGTGCTTCGAAACACCTAGAGCGTGACTCTCGTTCTTCCTACCTAACATTTTGTATCACCTAAGGCTTTTCTCCAGGTCTCTGGATTTCTCTTTGGAATAATGAGTCGGACTCCAGCAGTGGAAGTTGCAGTAATCCAAACTGAAACAGGAATGATGCTGAAATGCCCTAGTAAAGGCTTTAAACATGTATTTTTAATTCCTGTTACCCTTGGACTCCTCCCTCCTCACTCATTTCGCTGTATGTCTCAGAAATGATACAACTCTGGCTAGGTTTTGTTTGAAAGAGATTAATGTGCATTTTATAATATAAATCAGGGAAGAATGACTTACTCAGAGAGCTTATCTGCAAATGAAAGGTCCACCCAACCTGCTGTTCACATTCCTCTCTCTCAAGCCATTCTTAATTACAGCCCTTCCATGCCAGATTTATAGATTCTCCCAGAATCTGTACATTAGATTTCAGAGGCCCCTTTTAAATTGGGGGATTAAAAGCCT
This sequence comes from Oceanodroma leucorhoa, assembly GCA_030449065.1. Taxonomy (NCBI): domain Eukaryota; kingdom Metazoa; phylum Chordata; class Aves; order Procellariiformes; genus Oceanodroma; species Oceanodroma leucorhoa. The sequence goes on from JASVER010000063.1 coordinate 1,304,573, forward strand.
AACAGAAATTATTAAAGCAGTATGAGAACGCATATGTATATAAATGCTCTGTATATTTTTTTACATATATAGTTATAATATGTATGACGGTTAATTGTTTAAAACCCTATTTCCCTGTTGGCTTTCATAAATACATGATAGGTGCCCAGAGACAACAACATATTTCTGTGCACACGCTGAGCTTTACCGACAACAGAAGGTGCAGATATACACAGGCATATACATGCACGAAAGGGCATTGCATTTTTTTYCCTGAGTTTTTCAGAGATACGGACCACATTTCCAAGCTTTTTGTCACAGTCACGAAACTAGATGTGGACTTTTCTTCAAAATGAAATTCTAACAGGATTTCGGGAAACTGGGGATAGAGTGAAAACACCAAATACAGYGCGAGTCATGATCAAGCAACGAGAAGTGGCAACACTACTGACATTGTTGCTACCAAGGTGTAGGGACGTTTTGTTTCTCTTATTTTTTCTGTTCAGGAGAAGCCTCCCTCTGCCCGGAAACCCCTTTTCTTTGCTTTCTCCCCTGCGAGAGCTGTGCTGCATGGTGGCTGGGCTGCGGGCGGAGGGGAAATGGCGTGAGTCAGTGAAGGTGAAGGACTCCAGTGGCCTCCACCGAGGGCCGCTGATTGTAAGGAGGGGAAGCGGCTGTGAGCGCGGCCCAGCCGGGCAGCGAGGGCTGGGGGGGGCCACGCGTCTCTGCTGAGCTGTGCTGGAGTAAATCAGGACGAGAGAGGCCCCTTCTGCAGGAGGGTCTTTTCTACGTCAGAGAGGAGCGTGCCTGCCGGCGGAGCGCGCTGCCTTGCCCGATCGTCCCTCACAGCAAGAAACTTGCTGCTGCTGCTGCGGGTATTTACTGTGCAAGCAGAGCCCGTCCTGCCCGAGTTGCTCAGCTGCTTTCGGGGGATGCTTCATCCCCCCACGGGGGTCTAAGCAGCCCCRGCCACGCTTTGTTTCCTCAGAAGGGGACTCGCAGTCCCTCTTGATACYGCCGACTTCCCTCAAAACTCGTCTGCAGTCAGGCTCGGAGCGAGATAAGGACAAACACATTTCTGAGGGCTCCTGTCAGGTCAGCGGCTCAGCGTAGCACAGGGGAAGCTGCCGGTTACCCCTGTCAAAAATGCATGTCCCTCTTGAAGGGAGCTTTTAAGTAAGAAACTGTTTCGGATGAGYCTGTGTCTCTGCTTGGATGAGCTGTTCTCTGGGCCCCGTGGGGGCTCCGTGTGCTCTCCTGAGCAACAAGTGCTCTATTTTGGATATTTATTTCATTTTTTTCTCTGAAGCTGTTAAAATATGAAATCCTGTCTCTGACAGAACCAGGAAACACCCTCTGCGCGTTGAGCTGGGTGCGTTTCCTCAGAAGGCGGCCATCCAGCCCTGTGGAGAGGCAGCGCCATGGCCTCGGAAACGCCGCCATGCCTCAGGGAAACCTGGCCTGGGGAAATGGCGGCCGGCTCTCCTCACGCCGTTGGTGGGGAGTGCAGGCCAGGAAGTGGGGACTGAGGGACGAAGGCTCTAGAGAGGGGATGCTCAAATCTCCTATGTTTAAAGGAAACAAACTCCAGCTGAATAACGATTATCAGCAGACTGCATTGCAACAGGGGAGCCAGTGTGTGATCCCAGAGGATGATGCAGGCACCTGCCACGAAGGAGCCTTTGTGAAGGCTAAAAACGGAACCCTCAGTGGGCTGTGGATGATCTCCACAAGCTTTGCACAGAGAGAATTTTGTATTACAGAGCCACAGGACATTTTGAAGCAAAGTAGAGTCCTGCCTCGTTTCCTGTGGGTTCAGCAAAGTACCTGCACCTGAGCGTGGGCGGTTGCAGGGCTCCACCCCGGGGCCAGCCGGCATCCAGCCTGGGTGCTGTGCTGCTCTGCAGCTTTGCTTGTAGGAGCCATTTGAAGGTCTGAGGTGGGCATGAGATTCCAGCACTGCTGYAATGCGGACGTGGACATGTAAGTCCTGTGGTTTCTGTTTCTGTTGTTTTTTCACCTGGGGACTCATAGCCCCGCATGGGACTCACCTCAGTGAGGTGACTGTAAGCTCCACTGGGAGCACTGACRTAGTGCACCACTTCTGTTGTGTTGCTGTAATGGTTTCCTGTCAGTTGATTTAAATTTAGGTATTGATTTTTTGCGTTTGGGAAAAGCATCCAATTAATGCTGTTGTGTTCTTGGGTGATATTAAAATCTAGGTTTGTGTATTTTTGCACTGTCTGCTGAGGCAGGAGTGCTCCCTCTGAGCACCTCTGCAGGGCCAGCCATTTTTGGAAGGGTCTTGAAACTTTCTTGAAAACYCTCAAGGAACTCACAGGCAAGTCCTATCTCAGTCCAGATCCTCCATGGTGTAAATGTATGGACTGTCACTGATATTGCTACAGTCTCATGTTAAAAGTATGCACTCCAGGAATTTGGTTCCCCATTAGCTTWAACCAAGGGATGCTAAGAGCAGAAGTAAGCGGAACTGAACCCGCAGCACGTCAGTTGATGTGACTGCAGGTGCCTCAAGGAAACCGAGCAGAACTGGAGGCATCAATGTCGCTTCCCTGTAAATAATATTTGGATACAGTTCAGGCAGAGTTTGCYGTACATGTGTCAGTGATGCTCCAAGTTTGGATAGAGACCAAAAGCTGAATATTTTACCATAACGCTAAAGCAGTCACCATAAGTTGGGGGGAGGGGGGATAGGATGACACACAGACACACAACACTGCACTGACAGCTATTTCTTAAGTTCAGAAAAATAACAAAGTTTATGTGCTATTGTTGTTCTGTGCAAAGTGAGCATAAACCTTCAAGCACCAGGTGTTCTTCAGCTGTTTGAAGCTTGGGGAGTGTTCTGGGGGTATTTTCGGATTACCTTTAGAATGTTTTTGCCAGTAATTTGGGCTCGGAAAGATAACTGGTTAAATTTATATGTTTCCAACTCTCAGAAGCCAAGGACTTTGCCTGCTCCCATGTCCTCTGCAGTGTTACTCCTGTGGGTGAGAGGAGCAGGTCATTGCAGGTTAGCTCAGTCACCTGCGGCTCGCCCCGAGAACACCCCGCAGGTACGGCCATGYGCGCTCTTGGTCTCAAAGTACCACGGGTGCTGAGAGTCTCCACGTGGCCTCAAGATATTTGTTTTCTCCATGCAATGTGCACACGGGAATCCTGTGACGTTCATGAGTGCTCCATGCTGGCTCTGAGAGGGGCAACAAATCTCTGCGTGTCTGGCTGTTTCCCCTGACGGTACACGTGCGGTGCGTAATTGTTGCAAAACAGGCTGCCCAGGGAGATAACGAGTGCTGYCCCCACCAGCCCGAAGTCTTTGTTGGCTGGTCTGGTGGGGTGGGCTGCAGCCCTCTGCCACAAGAGCCCCGTCTGAGGTCCTGCTAACTAACATGTTCGACACATGCACAAGTGCAGACGCTAGAGTCGGCTTCAAGGGGAAAACCACTAATTGCTTGTCCCCTCTGGAGCAAGGTCACATGTTCATGAGCCCAGCGACTCTCACATGTACCTGTGACTGCTGATCAATAGATCAATATTTACTTCACACYGTCAGATTGTCTCCTTCACATTCAAGGAAATTAATGTCCTGGGACCAGCATTACGCCAAGGTTGATGGTATTGGACTGTTACAGGTGACTGAATCCTCAGCAGTCCAAGGATCTGCGTGTCACCAGGATCCCAGGGTCTGCTGTCAGATGGGCAATGCATCAGTATGTCCTACAAGCAGGAGACGCTGCCAAGTTCTCTGTCCTCATAGTTAACCTTAGCAGTGTCTGCTTTGTCCGTTGTGGGAACTGCATCTCAGCAAAGCCACAGCAAGCTGCGGGCCTGCAGGTGTGGGCACCGAATAGCTGATGAGAGACAAATTTGGAACAGGTACAGCCCATCTGTATGCATATGGGGCTATGCTGACTTCCCACACCTCAGACAGTCCTTCCTTTTTAGCTCCTCTTACTAGTCTGCAGTCTCACCTGCCTGGCAAACCCTAGAATCCAGTGCAAAAAAGCTCACGTTCTTGGTTCATGGGGTTTCTTATCTGTCCCCAAAATGTGTTCCTTTCTTTCCCAAATATATTTTTGCATGGAGTCTGTTGCACACTATCTGCATATATGATTGTCATAAAACTGGATTTGTTTCGGATTTGTAGCTGAAGCCAAAAGGCATACTTTGGAATCCTTTTTCTGCTCTTCCTTAGTTAAATCCATGTGATTCTGATAATCTTCTACAAAGGGAGGGGTAGGCTGGGTAGACTTGGACACGTGCATGTACCCGTGGACTCTGGACTGACAAGTGAGCAATCAATCCAGCCTTCAGTAAGTGAGCTGTAGCCAGCAGCAATTGCATTGATTGCCTCTTGTGACGGGTAGTTTTGCAGATAGAGTTGGGAAGGGGGGGTGGGGAGGATCCCTCTCACAGGAGAGCTCCAGCCCAGGCAAAGGGAGGAGTAATGGGAGTGCCCTGTGCTGGCTCCTCATAAAGMAGCTTGTGTCTGCTGCCCATCAGGAGACAAAGGCTCTGCCTCTGAAGTTGGCATCTCTATTACCAGAACATCATGTTCATTTCAACAAGAAGTTTATTTTCATCCTTCCTATAAGTAGCTGTGAAGAGGAGCTGTGCCAGGACTTTGAGTCACCCACACGCTGCACTGTGGCAGTGCAGTACTGCTTGCGATGTACAATTATGGGTAGTAGTAAATCCTTGGTAGGAGGGACTTGCCTTTTACAGTCTGTACAGAATTAGAAGGCARACACTGAGACAAACTTGTTTTTACCCCAAGGTAATTCAGGAGCATGTAAAAAGTGGTAGTTGAGTGATGTGCCAGCATTTCCCATAACAGGATAAGAATAATTGCTGCAATTCTCTGATAGTAGGAGGCTAAAAAGCAGTGTGAAAAGGGTGAGTTGGTATGGTAGATTCTGAGCTGCATGCAAAAACTTTACTGCTTTAAAATTGCCCAATATTTGTGTCTAAGTTCCTTCATAAACTATTTTTTGCATCCAAATAAGAAAACTGCCTTTGGGTGTCCAGTAGAAGATACTGGATAAATGCAGAGCCCATATGTGTTGCCTTAATTACATATCTTATTCATTTGTTTGGCCTTTAGTTCTGTCTGGATTTTCAAGCCTGCAAATCAGCAAGAGTTCAGTTAATTATGTTGTCACTCATCTCCCAGGCAATTACAGTTGTTCATCATTATAATTTCTATGATAGAAGCCCTGCAATGAGGAGTTCAGATTTCAGCTGGAATAAAAACTACACACTTGCCCAGCGTGACCGTTGTATCATAACCCACTGTCCCTGAACGACCTATATCCTTGTGACAGGTTTGCTATTGCATAGTGTTACTTAGTGATAAGCACTGTGTGGGCTGAAATACACCAACAGAGCCAGTATCTAATTATGTGAGMGGATTCAGATGGAGAAGGCTTTATGGTAATCACTGTTTTCACMACCTGTGAAAGCCCCACTGCATTTGACTTTTGGTTTCATAGTTTTCTCAATGTGTGAGGAAGAAAGGCCAGACACAGCTGGAGAGCAGAGCCCATCTCTCAGTTCAAAGGCCTGCTGCAAAGTTCAGTGAAGATGCTGAGTTTCTTTCCACCACYTTCAGGAGGCTTTCATAACTCTCTCAACATGCAGTCAAGGACTCTTGGACTATGTTGTGGCACATTGCAGGACCGACGTAACATAAGGGTTTTCATTTTCAGTTGAGCCGTTAGTTAATGTACAAGAACTATCACGCCCACATTGGGGTGTAAATGTAATAGCTGCTTATTTCAGAATAGGGGCTTYCTCCTCTCCCTTCCATTTGCTCCCCCACTCTGTGGTTTAACAGAGCTGCTAGATAGTGGATCGGTCCCATTTGTAATAGAATTACAGTATTTAGTCATTAGGGTGACAAAAGTACAACTGATTATTCAGCCAAAGACGTGCTCCGAGTTTGTAGTTTGATGAGCGTTTCTTTTGGTAGCAATGTCAGTGTGAGCAGCACTACCACTTGCTCTTGCTTCTGCTTTGGCTTGAGCTGGGCAAGGAACTAGTTTGGGGAACACATTCAAGCTAAAAATAGCTCAGCAAGAAAAACTGCTGAAAGAACACGCTCTTCGAGTAACAGTGCAAGTGGTGCAGACTCCCAGTGCAACTCCTCTGCTGAAGGCTGATGAGGGCTCAAGGCTGTGTATTAAAATGGATGTTGAAGGGTCTTCCAACTGAAACCACATGCTGGTTATGATCTAGGTCACACTGTGCAGGTCACTGAAAATGGTGAATAATGTTTCATTGCAAAGCAATAGATTTTATTTTTCTTTTTCTGAAGCAGGAGTAACTCTGGAGCCCTGTGTTCCCACAGGAAAAAAAAAAAGCGATGTTACATATCTCAGATTTGGGCAAATTGAGAACATTGTGGGTTTGATGCTTCAGGACAAGCAAACAAAAGGAATTATATAAATCCCAGGGTTTTAATTCTATCCCATTATGTATGTATTACCATTATATTATTTTCAATAAAGACATCTGCCACTGCTGAAGCGATACTAAAATCAACTCTGATAGCAACTGCTTGAGCAACAGTGGGGAGTCTGCAAGTCAATCACTAGTAGACCAGAAGCAAAACTGAGCCCAGTGGCAGGGGCTGCCACTTCACTGAGGCTTTCCAACACTCCTAGTGGAACAGCTGCATACTCCTGGGTGCTTACTGGGTAATGATATGTACAAAAAGAAAAAAGAAAAAAGTTAGGTTTTATCTTCACTGTATAAATGATGCCTAATACAATGCTTGTTCTTGAGCTCCTCTGGGGAGACTGAGGCTGGCTTGCCAGCCACCCTTGAGCCCTGTAAGAAATGAAATGTCTGTAGGCTCATGACAACCTCCTCGGCAGCCAGGAATGCAATTTCAGCCACCACAGTCAGAGGGAGCCAGGACAGGAGGACAGAAAGACGTGTCAGTTTGGACTGTAGCACTACATTTCAGAGTCCATCAAATAGAGATACTGTACATGGATGGMAGTGTCCCAAAATGTCCTAATTTCAGCTAGGATGCTGACTGGGTACAGCTAGCGTTAAGAGCCTGCAATATTGTCCACTTAACCTATAAACAGTTGCCCCTACCAACAGATGCCACTGCAATGTACAACTGTGGGATTTGGGTCACTGGAAGAAACCACAGCTGGATTTGCAGAGAGCAGACAAAGAAATATTGGTATGCATAGCTTGTTAGCCTGCCTCTGCTGACTATATGTAAATTCTCCTCCACCCCCTCATTTAATGCAAAATGACGTGAGAATGGCCGTTCTTGCCATGGCTACAAGCTGCTGAGAATTTCCCCATACAATGTGAGCTCTGGAGAATATACTTCTCTGTTCCCTGTAACCTGTATTTCTATATAAAGGGCYCTCTGGCAATCTGCAAAGTCTGTGAAGTGACAAATAAACATCTGCAGCCATATTTGCCATTGCAAGGTGTTGCATAAAGCAACAGCAAGGATTTACCCCAGAGCTGGTGGTATCAAGCTGTGTGAGCCTACTAACCCAGCAGCTTCAAACCCCTGCAGGAGAGGCATGCCGTTGCACTTTCCAAACTGGTTGTAATGTCAGGCTTTACACCAAGGAATAGCTTTCTTAATCACTGAAGTAAACCAAGGAAAATGCATCTCTCTCTTGGCTTTGTGTAATCCTTAAAGAAAAAAACTAAATGATACTGACTCCTAAAGTTGCAAATGCTTCTGGGATAGACAGTCCCTGCTGGGACCACGTGTACGACTGCACACCTGCTATTGAATTGCAGGAATCTCTCTGGGAACACTCTCCCTGGCAACCCAAGTACTTCATAGTTCTCTCTGTCACTCACCCACACAGCATCTCCAAAAGGATGGGATATCCCTGCCTTCAGATAGCATATCACCATCTGTTGTACTATTTTCTGTTTCTCTCGTGCACGCTATTGGTAGCCCAGCATTTTTCAGCACAGAGCTAGACCGACAGCTTGCCCTCGTGCTGTCATTAACCAAGGCTGGCCAGGGCTACACAGCCTTTGCCCACAGCATGCTCTGAATCCTGCTTCTTTACATTTATTTTGTTTTAATCTTTTGCTTTTTTCAAAATTTCTCTTGAGGTTATCTGTTGATTTTTAATGCAAAGAGTATTCCTGCTATCAGCATGCAGAGTGAAATGAGAAATTCCATTGACAACTCAACGATGTGGCCCAAGCACTCTATAGGAGTGTGAGTCCCCTGGTCACAATGACAGGAATAATCATCTATTTTGTAGTTATTTCACCAGCAGATCTCATAGTGCTCTGCAAAGCTGGTCTACATGGTTACCTTTATTTTACAGAATAGGAAAATGTGGCAAAGTGTCTTGTCTGGAAAACCAGACTTGCAGACCCTCCAAGGGTTATTGACTTCCCACTACAAATGGTATTTTAGTGATTCTGTTTTTCTTCATTTTTAAATTGGGCTGTGTGAGGAGTATGGCTTGTCACTTGATGCCACAAAGCATGACACTGAGCATTACAGACAGGCTAACGTACATGAAAATGCAGAGAGGATTTGAATTTAAAAATGTGATCCTCATATTCTGTCTGCTCTTCCCCAAGGCTTTTTGGGACCCTCCTTAGTTCCATTTAGGATCCTGTGTTTAGGTATAGTGGTGTAAATCCTAATAGAGGTTGCTGGCAAATTTCAGTCAGGACAGAAGATTCTGAGCTTTTGAAATCTGGCTTCCTCGGTTGAATAAAATGTAAGAATTTACTTATGTAACATTTCCTATTGACCTAAGCATTTAGTTTTGACATTACTGCTATGATTTATTGTGGTATAACATACACTATCTTTTACAGTCAAAGTGCAAGGCAGCGACAGAAAACCTTTGTAAGGTCTTCGTGTTCTTGGGAAAGATTTTGGGAAAAATTTTACCATATCTGTGTCTCCTTACAGTTGCCTTCTGTCTGCTGTCTGATTACTAGGATAGGAGGAAGCTAAGCAGAGCAATGTAAGGTGGCAGTGACTTCATCAAAGCTAGAACAAGCCTTGTCTCTCTGCAAATGACCTCCATCATATGCTGGTTTTCTAGGCTTTTGTAGCATGCCTTTTTTTTTTTTTTTTTTCCCCATTGCAGCTGATGCACAGTAAGTAACAGGTAATGCTGCATTTGAGTGCTGGGCTGCTAGTCCACCAGAAAGTCCCTGCTAACCCTGAGCTTCCTGCTCCGATCATCCTTGTACACCTAAGCTTGGTATTTCTATATGCCTATCGTTCTCCATTATCTTTTTCCTTTATGTTGTAAACAGGCTGCAAAAAGATTTCTTTAAACTTAATTGCATGATGCCTATAAATATAACTTTCCTTACCACATTAGTACTGGTTTGTTCAACCTTTTCTTGAGAAGGAGGATTCTCCCCCTGTTGGGTGGTATTTGCAAGTACTGTAGCCACTCCCTGTGATAATTATCATAGTAAAGCTGCAGTGTAGCCTGGCCAGAATATGGCTTTTGCAGACACCCTCAAATTAGCCTGATCTCTTTGCAATAGGCCAGCTGATCTCTGGAGAGACTGTTGTGAGATCCTGGCTTTTTATTTTTTTAACATGATTTCTGAAAAACTAATGAAGTATTAATTCATTCAGAATTGAATTTGCTTAATGAATATGATCATCTCAAGCAAATGACAATGGCTGTTCATCTGTGAGCCATGTAGTCTTGATTTTGAGGGCTTTTTTTCAACAGTGAGGCACTCATGGTTTTATTCTGGTGTTTGTCTCTTGGCCGAGTAGTATTTTGTATAGTTTTAACAAAACAAAATAACTGCCACAACTTTGTACAACAATGGACTAACTAGATTGAAGTAACCTGTTTCTAATGCGATTTAAGGCTCAGATTTTTACCAACATGCTGGTTCTTCAAGCACATGTGTTTCCTAGTTGCCTTGATACAGTCCTCTGCATAAGTGGACTTTCAACAGAACGAGGTCCTCAACCTCCAAAGACATTGTCTGTTTCTTTTTCTTTTCACTGGATAAATACTTGAGCATGGATTGATAAATCTGGGAGTCCTTTTTTGTCTTTTGGTGTGTTACATGCAACAGCTAAAGAAAAAGATAGAAAATGAGAGTGCTTTCCAGGGAAAAAAACATTCTCCAGAGTCTGGAGAGGTCAAGGAAGTGTGCTGGACACTTGGATGAGTTAATTATCCAGAAAAAGATACTGAAGGAAACTTGCAGTGCTCTGTTTGACCCAAGTAGCTCCCAAGCTACACAAATAAACAGGAAAACCCCCACAAGACCTGATTATACAGCTGCAGCTTGCCAGGTGGGCATAGGCAATGGAATCAAAAAGATTTAGCTAGAACTACATTTTAATAATTGATATGACCGTACAATATTTATTAAGTAGCATTTGATTAAAAACAATGACCTTCTCTTCTGACCTGCTTTCTCTCCTTCCCCACCTCCCTATTTTCTAAATATTTATTTCCTTCATGTTGCACCCCCCTTGCCTTCTCTAAGGTTCTTTCAAAAAGGTAGAAACTGTGCTAGACTGACCCAGTTTTTCTATATGAAAGCAGCAAGCCAAAGCCTCTGATTCCTGGGAAGAATTAAGATTTTGAATGAACCAGGCTACAGAAGTTGTGCTCAGAGCTGCAGGAGGAGGAAACTGTAGTAATTCAGTGAAACAGTAAATAGTATTTGTAAAACGGTAGTTTTACTGCTGTTTTACAGCAACTGCACTGTATAATTGCAGTTCCCTTGGATAACATGTGGTGAGCCAGTTCTTGGAAGACAGTCCAAAAACATGCTCAAGTTCTTCATGCAAAGGTGCAGATGACTTATCTGCCCCATAAATCAGTGATAACATACTGCTGTGGTACTAGCCATATGCTCTCCAGGTATGGTGTGTGCAAATGTGACATGGCACAGTAAGAAAGCTTTGTTGTCTTCCCTTCCCCAGTCTAAAAGCCATATTACAAATTTTGTGGAAGTGAATCCTATCTGCTTTGGTGTTCTGCAGGCAATTCACAGCAACAGTTATGGTGAAACTCATTTATATCCAGTGTGCATATAAAGTTGGCTAGGTTTAAAAGGGCAGTGGGGGAGGAGAACCAACACAGAACCAAAACTACCCCTCTCTCTCTTTTGTTCTTGCATGCTTTCAAGAGGCAAGTCTGAAATTGAGTATGTTAAAACTGGAAAACATGCAGCCAAAATCCCTTCTGGCTGTGATTTTGGTTATACCAGTTCATAGTCTTTCAGATACACACTGTCCATCCCATCTTGCTTCTGTTTCAACTACAGTGAAGTGCTTAGTATTTAAGTGCATAAAACGTTCTTCCTGAATTTCATGAACAGGTTTAAAACAAAAAAACTAATCCTAAGGAATCTCAGCACCGCAGCGACCATCCCCACAAATGGTGAGGGCTACCACCGTGAATGCCTGAATCCCTGCTCAACCCTTGCATTATCAGTAGCAACTGCTACAGCACCTTGTTCTGGTCAGGTTTTTGTCATAAAACAGCACAAATGGCTGTGACAACTAGAGCAGCTTACTTTGGTCCCTATCGATTAAGCTCTGCAAATTAAATTAAAGTAATTTCTTTCTGTAATTACTTGTGCTGCAGATCTAAACTAGCATGAGGACCTGAATCATAATCCAATGTAAGGTGAAGCATTACAGAGCATTATTGGCTTTCTGCAGATCTCCATTTTGTTTTATGACTGCTTGTCACTTCACAGGGCTGGGGTCCAGATCTTCAGGCATGTGTAGATGCCTAATTTCTGAGAGAGGATCTGAGCCTGAACACATACTGCTACTTGTAGGCAGTTTGGCAGGGCAAAACAAGTGCACTATTTTATTCCCTAAAGTGTTTTTTTCCTTATTTAATTACACTTGCTTTAGCAGTTTTCCTGCAAGTTTATTTACATAATTATGCTCCCTTGTGATACATTACAGCTTTGTGAACCCTGATTTTTTATTTCTAGTTTCACATGTGCCACTTATGCTAGAAGACCTATTCGAGGAATTGACTCTGTGTCCCAGAAAAGGCCCTGGATATTCCTTTCTGTATTTACACCTGCTGCTCTGCCTTTCCCTTCCCTGCTGTGCACTGACCTGCTGCCCTTGCCTTCACTGTGCTGTGGAAAACATGTTTGATTATGAATTCCCGGCACTGGAGCCAGGGAAGTAGAACAGAGCAGTGCAAGGAGTTTCTGTCTTCCCAGAAGACAATCTCTCACCAGCTGTGCCCCGGACATGTGAAACTTTTTCTTGTCCCCGAGCAGAAATAACTGTCCTCTGCAATGACACTTCCCCATGTTTGCACATAGTACATACCCAACATATTCAACAGGAGGTGCATGCTGAATCCTTATCAATACAAACCTGCACTGAGAGCAGCTTTGAGTCAAGTGCGCGTTGTTCAAACCGAAAACTAACACACAAGACTAAGTCCTCTCTGTTGCAACCCTTTATAAATGAATTAGTGTGTTCAAAAATTCTTTCCAAACATGCTGTGGGCTGGTCTGAGACAGCAAATTGCTCTTTCTGGTTCAGCTGCAGACCATGGCTCTCGCCCAGAGCTGATAGGGTGCTCCATAATTAATTGTGCATGCACTGTGCTTCATTGCTGAAGCAAGTAAGCAAGCACCTCTGGTTAAAGAGCTTCTGTTCAGAGGGTCCCTTATGACCACACACTCAGGGCCGTTAGGTTTGTTACTTGCTGACCAGGGATTCACATTAGTGAAGTTCATTCTGTTTTTGCAAGTGTAATGCCCAAAAGGGAACGAAGACTACCTTTCTTAAGAGCTCTTTGGTCCTTAAGAGAAAGGGACAGGGTAGTCACGGTATGGCATGCACTTGATGTACTTGAACCTCTTCTAATAGATGTATTTGAGCTGCACTGCAGCTCCCTGGGACCTGAAAAGCCCTATAAACAGGAGGGTAAACTGACTTACTGCTTGGAGACATTACCAAAACTTGAGCTTTCTCCCTTTCCTCCTGATTTTTATCCTTGAAGACTGTCTCAGAGTAACTCTGGCAGCAGACGCTAAACCTCAGCCCCCTTGACTGTAAGGCCAGTGCTGTCTGTCACTGAGTACATAACAGCGTTTCCAACTGTGCGTCGCTGCCTGACACCAAGGAACGGCATGGGAAATATTAATGCCTATGGGATTCAGACATCTAAATCCTGGAGGCAGCTCCAAAAAGTGTGAGCTAGCACTTGCACCTCCGCCATTCTTCCAATCCTTACCCCTTATCCCCCACAATATTTTTCTTTTCTGTAGCCTGAAAAGCTGAGCCCATAATGGAAAAGGGACAAAACATGAAAAAAATCCCAAATCCTCACACTGCACCAGGTTTAAAAAGCACTTGGGCACTGTGCAAGCTGTTAATAAAATACTGCAGCCACATTTAAATCTCCAACAGCAACCCCCAGCCGGCCCCCGCTGCCAGCAACTTGTCTTGCTGTCTAGTGCAGAGCAAGGAGAACCGGAGACTCCCTCAGCTTACACACACGCCCACAGAATTAAATTGTAGCTCTATATATAGCTCCTGTCTCATGCGAGGAGCTGAGGCTTTCACAGACGCCCACAGTGCGCTTGCTGGGGCTATTTTTAGCATCAGTGACAAGGTTACCTGGATGATTCCTGCCAAATAAGAACGAAATGCATTAAATTGTACACAGCTAATTAGTGGTGGCAGCTGATCTTTCTTTTGTGCCTGCCCGTGCCTTTCTGTCTCTGGCATAAATCTGTGTCAATTCTTCCCAGCCTTCTGAAATCAGGGCAGTTCCCTGATTTCTAGTTCAGTGAGTGGGAGTTTGAGCACAGCCCAAGCTTCAACAAAAAACCTTCATAATCTCCAGGTGAATTTAGGTTAGTCTCTAAACTGGGCTCAGTTCAGTATCTACTTAATTTCTGCATTAGGGCTACTAGTAGTTTGTACACCACCATCCCCACCCCTTTTTTGGTCAAAATCAAATAAAATATTCCCCAAAGTTCTGTGGATTCAGCCCAGTTTCCCACTGTATCTCTCGGTCTGGAGGGCCGATGCCTTTTCAGTGAGCAAAGCTGCACTGAGATGTTTCCGTGAGGAAGTGGCACTGGACATGCCGTTCTTGGGAAACAGGGCACACCTTTTGTTTCATCAATAGGTAAAATTTTCCTTTATGATCGCTCTGTGCTGAGCTGTCACGCTTTATGCTTTTAGGCTGCACATCTGAAGTGCTGTTTGCTTGGTATTGTTCTGTCTCCAGCAGCACTGTGAACTTCACGCTCTGTTACGTGAGGCTGAGGTACAAACCAGGGTCTAATCTGAGTGTGCATTTAGCTACATCTGCAGTTTCTGGGCAAGTCAACTTGAAAATGCCTTTCCAAAAACCTCAGGGCAGCACTAGAACTACAGATTTCCAGACGTGGTGAAGTACTGAATAAAGATACTTCCTTTTTCACCTTACATTGCCAAGAAACCTTGCCCCAGCATGATCCACTTACCCATGCCAAGATTTTCAGTGTCGTAAAGATCAATTTTAGGTGCTCGAGTTTTGGTTCCGCTGTGTGTCCACAAAACCATCGTTCTTCCTGTCTGACTCCTTTGATGCCCATATTTCTGTATCTGAATTCCTGTCTCCATAATCTTTTAAGTGCCGCTTAATGCATCGTGTCTACTTATGCAAATATCCAAGGAGGTGAAACAGAACATGAAGTGAAAATTACAAGTATAATCTTTTCCAGGAACTCATGTTTTCATYGAAACATTAAATAATAATGGAGTGTCTTTAACTGTGGTTATACAAGGCATAYTTGAGAAGTACCAGCCACCCAGGCAGTTCAAACATTAACTTTCTAAACAGTCAGATATCAAATTTAATTAAACAACCTTTTCCTGCATCACTCTTCAGTCTAGCAACTATTTTACTCCCCCAGGTTTCAGCTTAAACCCCTTCTAGAACAAAGTGAGTCTGTAAGGCAGAAAGCAGTTATTGCAAATAATCGTACTTGCAAATGTCTTTTTTGCCTCTTGACACAAAGAACTCTCAATTCACTGAATTCCATTGAGGGCTTATTATCTGCGCTCCGAACACATAATAATGGGAACTAAGACCTGTTGGGAGCCCTGTTGCCTAATGCAGAGTAGAATATTGCAAGTGCACACCATGGCCTGGGGCACTGGGGAGGCATGAATTAGTAAGAGAAACACTACTGGAAAGGGAAATCTGGGGAAAATGGAATACTGCCATTTTGGTTGGAGGAGGAGGGAGACGTGCATGTTTCCACGGCAACAAGTGGTAGACTAAATTGGCTGGGAGCACGAAATATGGGAAATACACTGTTCAAAAGCAGCAATGCACATAAATGAATACTTGAATCTCTACTCACGCGGCTGTCAGTCAATAATACATCTGAAGTCAGTGGATTTGCACTGCTGTAAAAGTAGAATCTGGCCCAAGAGATATAACAGAATTCCTCAATTTCTCTTTTGAGATGGAATGAGCGGGAAAGTGTAGAAAAATAAGGATTTTAGCTTTGACTGCATAAACACTCATCAGCATGATAGCAGAGAGTTGGTTTTCTCAGCAGGTTCATAACTACTGTTGAAATGTATTATAACCAGAACCATTTAAAAATCCAGTGTTTTTGAGAAAATGTTATTCTTTTGTCTCCCCATTTTTGAAGTTACATAGACACTATTATCGGTATATTTTGCACATTATATACGTCAGCACAGCTTTCTCTCTAGAGTACAGAGCTAGGCTGTGTTAGCTGTTGGACTGAGGCAATTTGCTAGACAGCTGTAGACTTTTAAATCCCTACAAATGTGCTGAAAAATATTGATCTTGAAAACAACTGCCTGTTTACTTGCCATTCTTATGCAGACAGCCATTAAATAACTGCTCACTAATCTGCCTGTACATTATTCTTTTGGGCTAAAATACCGGTCTATCGCCTGATGGTACATGTGAATTCATAACTGAGCCGGCAAGTCCCATTGCTGTTATCAAAGTGTTACTAGTACAGCAGCAGCAGCAACGTGCTCTTATCTGCATAAGTAGTGGCAAAATCATACAGAGAACAGACATTTCTATTGGATCCCATTTCCTGTCAGTGCTTCACACCTGAACGCTTAGCAGAATGTTCCTTAGCAATAAACTTCCAAGYTGTCACAAAGAGACTGTGCTGCACAAGTACCAGTACAATGAATGGATTTAAAGACCTCAAAATTTCATGCAAGATATTTACTCTGCCCAGTGTGGTTACATTTCCACACTACTGCCAGGTTGGGCTCTGAGTGAGGACTCTGCGGTGGTCTGGGGTTTGTGGGGTGAGACCTAGTCAGTCCTAGTCAGAAACTCCAGAGGGATCTCTAGGGCTTTGACTCTTCGGCCTTTACCAGTACCCATTTTTACTTTTTTTTTTTTTTTTGACACGTACTTGCTTTTCCTGGTGTAAATATTTTCTTGCATGCATCTACCACCTGAGCTTGCTTGCATGGTCACGTTCTGTTCTGATGGATGAGTTAAGAGCTGAGCTGAGCTCTGCCAGTGCACATATGTGCTGGAAGTTGTGTGGGAGATTGCTTCCAATCTGTTTTGCCATTCCTGGCTATTCCAGCAATCTCTGCACCGTCTGTTCCCCGAGATGCGCTGAATATTCCACGTTCCAGGAGGAAGATGCTAAATGAAAGCCTGTCTTCCGGCACTTGGAACAAAGATGGCTTTTAGCCATCTTTTAGACATTACCAATGAGACTAATAGCCTTGTCCTGGTTTTGGCTGGGATAGAATTAATTTTCTTTCTAGTAGTTGGTATAGTGCT